>WHVA01000231.1:0-168175 GCA_015179125.1 Gautieria morchelliformis | reverse complement strand
TATCTGTGTCGCCGACATATCCGGACGTCAGTGGCAACTTTCGGGTTGCATTGTCACGGGGGAGGGGTTGAAGTGGGAGTTGTGGATGCAAGTCAATTGTGAGAGATGCGTGGCGGAGGAAAGGGGATATAAGAGAACAGAGGAGAAGGGAGAAGGGATGAAGAAGGGAGGAGAGGAATAGGCCGCAGAGGGAGAAAGGGGTGCAAGAGAAGGACAGGAAAGATGGAAGGGAAAGGGGTGACGAGGAAAGGCGGGAGAATAAAAAGACAGGAAGCGCAGAGTGTAAGAAAGAAGGTAAGAAGCCAGGAAAAGGGCCGTGTGAAGGGAGAAGATGAAAGAGGACGATCGAGGGGGGCGAAAGAATTTTTAAAATAAGTCAACAAACACGCAACGCAACACCAGATACTACCCACCTTGTGCAAGACTCAACATACGCATCCGCATCCGCCGTCGGTCGCGGGCATCCGATGGTCATGTGCGACATAGTCGATCTGACGTTCGGCGATGCAGGTCTGCGATCCACAGGGTGTAGGGAAGGACGTGGTCGACGTAGCGGCAGTGGAGGAGGGAGCGGGAGCGAGGCCACCAGAACCGGGCAAGATGGGGGGTTGCTAGTCAAGGGAATATACCGCAGTGCTGGACACGCACCGCTCAGCATGGGTCATGGCCTTGTGGGCGTGTGCGAGCTCGTAAGAGCAGACGTCGACGAGGGGGAAAGGAGATCTTCGCTTGGGGAGCTGGAGAGCGTCGCTTGGGGGAGCAAGGGTCAGCCAGGAGGGCGGCGGTTCGAAAGAGGAGGGTCATCCGTAGTGGAAGTGGTCGTATCCGCCTGGGGGTATGGTGGCGGGGAACGATAATGTAAACGGAGACGAAGCAAGACCGATGCGCCCTCCGCGCACACACG
Source organism: Gautieria morchelliformis (assembly GCA_015179125.1). NCBI lineage: Eukaryota > Fungi > Basidiomycota > Agaricomycetes > Gomphales > Gomphaceae > Gautieria > Gautieria morchelliformis. Next base: position 167,271 of record WHVA01000231.1, on the reverse strand, counting down.
CACTGGGCGTCCGACAGGAGAGGGGCGGGGTAAGATACCATAATGGCTGCGCGGAGGAAGGCTTTACATAATTTCGATATATCAGGAGTGCGAAGCCCGAACACCCAGCTGACTCAGCAGCTGACCACCCAGACCATCGGCTGCCCCAGTTATTCGGTGGAAATACAAAACCCCTCATCATTCCATTGAGCGTCGCCTCGTCCCGTCGGTGGCCCTCTCCCTTGTCAGGTGCCAGCCTGGCACTACTTTATATATAGCAATACTAACTCTTCAAGTAAGTAATAGATTCCTTGGATTGACATTGCTCAAGTCCGCTCATTCCTCCGGTAGAAAGGAGGACCGAGTCCTATGGCCTCTAGTCCGATGTTTAACGGCGTTCGTCAAATTGGCTATTCATTGTTGAAAGGTAATTTTGTTTCTTGGTACCAGCTCTCTGGATATCACTCATTGATTTGTACAGCTAGGTGGTAGACCTTGTTCTGCGTTCTGTGCTCTCCATTGGCTCGTCTGCTATGCCCCCTCCGCCACTGTTCCCTTCGCCGCTGCTCTCTTCGCCGCTGCTCTCTTCGCCGCTGCTCTCTTCGCCGCTGCTCTCTTCGCCGCTGCTCTCTTCGCCGCTGCTCTCTTCGCCGCTGCTCTCTTCGCCGCTGCTCTCTTCGCCGCTGCTCTCTTCGCCGCTGCTCTCTTCGCCGCTGCTCTCTTCGCCGCTGCTCTCTTCGCCGCTGCTCTCTTCGCCGCTGCTCTCTTCGCCGCTGCTCTCTTCGCCGCTGCTCTCTTCGCAGCTGCTCTCTTCGCAGCTGCTCCCTTCACCACTGCTCCCTTCGCCGCTGCTCCCTTCACCGCTGCTCCCTTCACCGCTGCTTCCTTCCCTGGCTCCTGACTGTCATGCAGAAATGATTACTTACCATTTTCTTCTGTAATTTCCACAGATCAACAGGATTCCGTCCTCGTCTGCTATGCCCCCTCTGCCGCTGCTCCCTTCGCCGCTGCTTCCTTCCCTGGCTCCTGACACTTGGCTCTCAGCTTCGGCCTCAGGTGCGCTACCACCACAGCCGCCTTCTCATAGTGTAAGTTATATTCTTTGATCTGCAGTCATGCAGCAACGATTGCTTACCATTTTCTTCTGTAATTTCCACAGATCAACAGGATTCCGTCCTTGTCTGCTATGCCCCCTCCGCCGCCGCTCCCTTCGCTGGCTCCTGACACTCGGCTCTCAGCTTCGGCCCCAGGTGCGCTACCAACACAGCCGCCTTCTCCCAGCGTAAGTTATATTCTTTGATCTGCAGAGCCACCATGATTGCTTACCATTTTCTATGGTAATTTCCACAGACCAACAGTATTCCACCTGCACCACATAAACCAATGATGCAGCGTGGAGGCCATGTTACGGTGAGCTGTCTTAAGATTTATATTAACTCGTACTCATCCTTGATTCATGAACATACAGGTTCATATTAAAATGCTCCATTTAGATGCGACACAGACCAAACAGATTCAACAACACTATGATGTGGCCACAAATTTCCATCGACTTTTCTCTGATGAGCTGCACTTGCAGCAAGAGGCCTCGTGTATGTTGCAAGCTCAACGACTGGACCTTCGGAATATGGATGATCTTGGAAATGGTTGGAGTAAGAGGTGGAGTAAGCGCCATGGAAAAGGACTGAACGTGTATACTCGCATGCTGCTACAGTGGTAGGAAACATTTAATAGATAGATTGAAATAAATACTTACTCCATTCCCTTCCAAAGTCAATGTGGCACAAGTACAGATGCACGAAAAACTAAAGATGACCAGCAACAAATGGCAAAAGGCCTTCCTATAAATGAAAAACCATGGCTTCAAAAGACCCCATACGACCATACTGGATGCCTTGCTCATCTCGACATCACATATCGTATGTCGGACTATCATGTGCGACGAATCACTGGTGTCTTGTCACATAATGATAGCTGTTTGGTCCGAAAGATGATGTGACTCCCAGCCATTCCATTGCATGACCATGTATGGCAGGTTGCTCTGCAGCAGATGATGGGTGGTGACAGGTGAGTCTTATCATGAATTAGATATGGAATGGGATTTCAAGGCTGTTTTTTAGTATTACATCAATCCAAGCTTGCAATGTTGAACTTTGCCATGCAAAAATGTATAGCGACCAGGCCACCCATGATCCTCGAACCATGAATGTTCGTTACGAGATCCTGCCAAGCGATAGCTGTCGACTCTATCGCAAATACTCAAGAATGCATGGAATTGATGTCTCAGAGCATCCACAGTATAATCTTGATAATTGGCTTAACCCAGAGTCTACTGCCTACAAACCTGAGCTGGCAGGAGCAGTGTTTGATTATCAAGCCAGGGTGGAAAAGGATGGCCGCCTTCGCATATGCATTCAGACTGCTGAAATGAAAGATGCTGCATGGAAATATGCACATCAGGGTCAGCTCATTCTGGATGGTACTTTTGGTATTTGCGACCGGCGGGTGCTCCTATTTATTGCCCTCGGCATTGATGAAGGAAAAAAGGGGGTTCCTTTGGCTTTTTTTCTGTTTTCAGCCCCTACAGGAAACAAAGCCACGCATGCTGGCTATGATACAACTATTCTTGTTGAAGTTTTGACAGCATGGAAAAATTCCCTTGGTTCTCAAAATGGTGTGCCGTTTACACCCTGTGTGGCTATTACGACACAGACACGAAGGAGCGTGGTGCTCTTGCACACACATGGCCAGACATTTGGCTCATATTGTGCAAGTTTCATGTCCGTCAGTGCTGGACGAATCAGCGCAAGAAAATGCTCCACATGGGAAAAACATCTAATTTCCCAAAACAGCAAGTTAAAGGTCGGCTTCAAGCCTTGGAAAAATTGTGAGCTAATATATATTACATCTACTACTATATATTCTAACCCAGTGGCCCAGACTTATTCTCTCAGTTGATCATGAAGCAGCTCAGCAGCTAATAACTGAAGAACAGGCTGCATTGAGTAACCTTGCACAGTTGCCTGAGATGGCTGCAGGTGCAATGGCTGGCCTTGCATACCTTGATTATATGACAAACACTTGGATGCTGTATTCCCTCTGGAAGGGATGGTCACACAAAGGCCATCTGGAGGCTTCACGTATCTTGAAGATCCCAATAGAGGGTGTTATACCAACAACTAATCATCTCGAAGCATTCAATGCTGTACTCAAACGCAAATACATACACCAATGGCAGCGAGCAGGCAAACGCCTGTGGTTTGATCTCTTTGTTTATCTTCTTATTACACAGATATTACCTGGAATTTTCACACGCCGCTGCTTACAACGCACCTACTATTCTTGGCTTTCAACACGATTTGCTGCTGAAGCTGGGGGGATAGACCTTGTGGCTGCACGCCAGGCGACTACTCCCTCAGAACCACAATCCATCATTCCTGTTGCATGGTGGTCCCTAGAAGGCCAAGAAATGCTGACTCCAGAAGCTCTTTACATTGCTGGTCATTCTCGCATTGCCGAAGTGAGATGGGTTGATCCATATACCATCAGAACATCCTGTGCAAGTAGCTTGGCTGATATACGTGTCCATGGACACAGACGTTATGACATTTGACTCAACATGTATGGCTGGGCTTTCTGTTATGCCACTACTTCACTGGTAATAATGGCGCATGCAAACACCTCTGGGCCGTGAGATTGAGCATGCCAAAGCTTGTATCTCACACCAAACTCTATCCAGCACAATATGTGTTCAATTTCCCGGTCAATGAGATAGAGGCCCGCAAAGTGTATGTATGCTGTTTTGGCTCGACATCCAGCACTGACACACACCCAACTGGGCCACCCAATTCTGCTTCTCTCTCCCAACTGGATTTATCCCTAATTCCCAATTCCCAATCCACCTCCACCAACACACACCTGACTGGTATCCCCAACTCTGCAAATGATTGGCTGTTGAGCACTATGGAACTTACTGACAATGAGTCTGAAGTTGAAGGAAGCGAGTCTGAGGACGATGAGTGCAGTATTACAAATGAAACGGTGAGGATAATTTTACTTGATGTGGTTGCTGGCATTGAACATTATGGGCAGCAGAACACTACAACTATGAAGCGATCCGCCACCAAATTGAAGATAAAATTGATCATACAGTGCGCAATGTGCTTCCACAACTGCATGGCATGGTCTCCCTTCTGGACGATGCAGGTCTTCTGGCTGAGACACTGTCATCCAATGCTAACCTCTGTGAGCTCCGAGATACCTGTGCAAAGTTGGAGGTCCCTTGAGTCGTATTATGGGCAAAGAAAAAGAAATACACCCCACTCTTGTTCCAGCAGTTAATCTCATGAGCCAGCCTGGCCATTCAAGCAATGTGCGCAAATTAGACTTCCCTTAGCTCCTGACCATATGTTGATCTATTCACAGGTATTTGGTCAGGCTTCTAGGGCACTAGCCAGGCCTGAGAAACGGACACTGCTCCCACCCTCTCCTGAACGCAAGCAACGCCGGAAGACATCATATGCAGAGCGGTAAACACACATGGAAAACATGGGGAACAGTCAATTTGAGGCCATTCAACTGGGCTCAGAGGAAAGGGACGTCAACTGAAGATGGTAGTGGAGACTAGGTGAGAGACAATGCTGCCTGGGTGTATGGTGATAAGGCAACAGGATTGATACCTTCTCTTAATGTAATACAATCTTGATTTCTTGGGAAAATCTTCAAGTTTTAACAATGTTGAACACCATGTTCCAAATGATATACCACAGGAATGTATCTAAGAAGAACAGGACCAAGTCCATGAGATACATGATTGTCAATGTAAATGCGGCCTGGTTTCTACACAGCACATTGCCAAAGTACTAGTCATTGCAGCCCTGTATTTTCATGCCGACCATGACACTGATGGGATCACAGAATGACAGGGTGAGGAAGAAGTATGATTCAGTGAATTTGCACCCAAAAATAAGGACCCAGAGCATAATGGAATGATCTGCGTGAGATCACAATGAGCATCATATCATTGTCCCCAAAAAGGGAAAAAAAAAAAAAAAAAAAAAAAAAAAAAAAAAAACAGGAAAAGGAAACGGACTGCGTACCATAGGCTGCCTGCTGGCCCGTATTCACGTTAACCCCCCCTTCCCGTCGGCCTGCATCTTAATACAGGTCAGGACCTCCATGAGATTCTCATTGGCACTGTACCCGGCGTTCAGCATGCCCCATGATGAGACGGAGGTGTTGCCGCTGTTGGTGAGGTGTCTGAGGAGCGGTGGTTTGGAGATGGTGAGCGAGGTGGCATTGGAGTTGAGTATTTATGTGAGGGCAAAGTAGGCTGGATAGTCAAGGACGCTGTCCAAGAAATCTGTGTTGCAGTCAAAATCAACGCGGTGTTCTCCAGGTCATGGGTAGTAGCTTACCCTGGACTTCACCAACAGTCCACACGCCAGCACTCTGTTCAAAACCCGGATCGCAACGCTCCTGCATCGTATTTAGACCGCACCCACACCGACTCGCTTGCGAACTCACGTTCTATGATATCATATGTTAATTCACTCAACTCGGTTCTTCTACGCCCTATCCTAACCCACGATTTGCACTCTCGTGCATGGACGACCTGCTATCTGGCCTGGGAAAACTCGCCGCAGAGGCACCTGGTGCCATGCCATCCGCCTCGCCGCACCCAGCGACTCCTGACCCTATCCTAATGCCACGATTTGCACTCTCGTGCACGGACGACCTGCTCCGGAAAACTCGCCGCAGAGGCACCCGGTGCCACGCCATCCGCCTCGCCGCACCCAGCGACCCCTCACCCTATCCTAACACCACGATTTGCACTCTCGTGCACGGACGACCTGCTATCTGGCCTGGGAAAACTCCCGCAGAGGCACCCGGTGCCACGCCATCTGCCTCGCTGCACCCAGCGACCCCTCACCCCGCACGTCTTCCTATCCAGACACACATCTCGGAGAACACTGCGGAAATACTCCTGACTGCATCGCTATTCCCCGCCCACGCATCCTACGCAGCCGTGTACGACGATTTCGGCTTGCTGGGGCCGACGACGATCCTCGCGCACGGGTGCCATTTATCTGACACGGAACTTGCTGGTCAAGAAGGCGGGCGCGGGGATCAGCCATTGCTTCAACCTACGCTCTGGCGTCGCAAGAGTGGGGGAGTGGATCGACGAGGGCGTCAAGGTAGCAGCATCGTTCCCTTCATCATCAGACACCAAAAGTCCATCCAAACCTATCATACTTAATAAGATGAAGAATAATTAAGAAGGTTCAGATTCTCACCATGCTTCACTGTGTCGAACCTGACCACATCTACACTATATTTTTGCACGGTTTGATTGATCATGGAGTACATCCCAGTAATCACATCTTCATTTTCGGTGTTGAGGTCCACAAGGGCCACGTTGGCGTCGCCGAGGGAGCACTGCTCAACATCTGTTTGTGATTTCGTCAATTAGAGCCATATGGCCAAGAGAAATACACGGATATGAAACGCACCTGGTTGTTAAAGTCCGTTCGGCCATGTGGTTGATGACGACGTGCAGGAGATACATCCCTCTGTCATGCAGAGCCTTTGAGAGAGCATTGAGCTGTCATTAACGTCGTGAGCCGACACTATACGCAGGGGCCAAGCAGGAACTGCGTACACTAGTCTCGTCGCCTTAGTGGGTATTGAGTGCCGTGATATCCGGGCTCCAATACCTTCAGCAGTAGTTAGCTAGGCTGAGAGCAGTAATGGCAGCTGAAGCTGCGCACCCATGATACTTGATTTCGATTTATCCTCCCGTAAAACATTTCCCTTTACATGTCCTTGCGACCAAGGTTAGTGAGATTTTGCGTTGTTCACTGCAAGGGTGAGATACTCAATGTGTTTGTCCAGCAAGGGGTTGAACCTGCCCTAAATCTGAAGTGCTGAAACCAAGGAAAGGCATTTGAGACTGACTCTGTAGACTCCGCGATCCCTGCAAGGACCTTCGCAGCACGAGGGACCAGTCTGTGTTGATGTAGTATTGCCACAATAAGTTAGGCATATAATTCCAAGAAAAGTCGTTCTGTTATTTGGTAGCTACTCTCGATATACATCAAGAAAGTTGAGAAATAGCTACGGGGAGAGTCTATGGCACACAATCACGAACGCATGTCAGGATATGCCCACATTGGGCATTTCGGCCCATGTACATAGTGCAGGGCTTCCTTAGTAAAGAATTGATAACAGTTACACATGTCAAACGCTCTCCAAAACGTTTCTGAACTGATACCTTTGTTAGAGCGAAGGTTTTGAAACACCTCCTCCAACTGAGAGCCCCGCAGTGGCGGCACATGTCGATTGTATGTGAACGCTGTATGTGCATCAGGCGGCTCCCAGAGGCACGCTGTGTCACCGTGCCTTCGGTCTCCTTGGACAAATGTAGATAAGTGTCAGTCGAAGAAAGCTTAATTGAAAATATACATACCTGGCATTATAGTGACACTGTCAGTTAGATAACTTAGGTTTCTTTTGGAATGTGGGGTAGTCTCTATAGCTCCTGTATCACCGTTGTACATGGGTGGCGACTGGTAGCCAGAATCCGAGTTAGTCGTAGTGTGAAATGCTGCAAGCTAGTTCGACGGCGGCATATCCAACGACGATGCCGGAACTGTAGGTCCTTTTGAGGCTGGATATTGGCTGGAGTGTGACGGGAGTGGAAGATCTGGGATAGTAAACATTGAGGGTGAGGGGGTCGTGGAGTGCGATGGTAAGGACAAGTGTGATGGTAAGGGAAGGTCTGGAATGGAGAGCGCCGAGCTGGCCGTGGATGGTGTTCCCAAATGTGGACTGACAATAAACGGGTCATCAGCACTCGCAGTGGGAATTTGGGCCTTCATTTTTATCCCCAAGTCCCTCTTGCTTTGTTTGACAACTATAAACCACCGCACTGAGTAGCATAAAAACACGATACAATGATGTAATTAGTTACCCCCACTGAAGCCTCCTCGTCTTTGCCAGTGATATTGATGATATGGAGGTGGTGGTTTTATCAGCGAGGGCGAGCTAGTACAAGATGCTACGAGGCATGAGAACCAACAAAGGGAGACAAGAAGAATGCTTACTGCTCAGGATTTGGGAGGAACGAAGGAGGCCATATCTATCGAAGTCCGGGAGACCTAGCATGACTGTTAAGTATCACCTGTCGTATTAAGCTAAAATAATCGAGAAAATACCTGGACCGGTCTCGGTGTCTGGTCTTGCAGCGTACACTTCCACTGGTAAACCAGGGTTATCGCTAATTAAGTCTGTCAGGCAGACTGACAAAAGTTAGTGTAGAAAAAAGATGTAGATTGAATGACTCACTCCATGTACCGCAGCCTTGCCACTTCTGTGCACAGGCGGCAGCAACCTTACCGCGATATTAGCCGGTTTGGACCACCCAGATGTGGTAGTAGTGGCGGGTATCCGGGTCTGTCTCCTGTGTGGCGCACGGGCACTCCGGCAGTTCGAGACAAAGTGTTTCGAAGGCCTGTGGCAATTCGTAAGGGGTGTATATCTGATTATCAGCATGGCAAGGCCTGTAGCCATATCCTTATTAATCGTAGTTAAAATTCAACCTGGTGGGCAACGTACCAATTATAAACCTTTTCGCCGTTTCGCGTCCACGTTAGCATCATCTTGGCCATGCGTATACGTTCGCGATAAGGTCCAAAAGTCTCTAACCGAAGGGTGGTGACCTCGTCCAGGTCAGGAAGAGAGGGTGTAGAGGAGTGCGACGAGCGAGGGAGAATGAACCGGGCGACGAGTCCAAGACATTGAGGGAAGCACCAGCACCAGCACCAGCAGCAGTAGCATATTTGGGTGTACCAGGATACATGGGGAACGAGCTAGCTGTACCCACTCGTCCCAGGTGCGCTCTATTTATCTTTGTGAGCCCTCCGAAATAAGAAAAAATATATTGTTTGACACTTACTTCAACCCATCATCGGAGAACACTAGATGTATGTGAGCAAGATTTAGAATAAGAGTATTGAGCTCGACTCTACGGGCCATAGAGTCAAGCCTTGCTAAATAGTTAACACAAAGGGGACACGCAAGCGGCGTCCCAATGTGGGACGAGATGGTGTCTTACTGGGGCAGCCGATGGTCTGGCCTGGTCAGCTGCTGCGTCAGCTGGGTGTTCGGGCTTCAAAATCATATATCAGTGGCGTGCCTTCAAATTGCCGCCTGGCGCGTCCTCGCCCTCGCCCTCGCTCTGCACGCTCTCTGGACTCGCGGTGCTGCCCGTACTCGAGGGGATGCCAACGCTGCTCACTGGCACGAGCCACGCCCACGACGCCGATTTGTCGGGTACGTGAGTAGGGTGCGTGTGAGCGATGTTGCGTTACTCTCCGCCATATGGCAGCTGTGAGTTGAAAGGCCTGAAGCGAGGGTGGAGGGCAGGGACGGATGGCTCACCCTAACCCTTATCGTCTCGCAGGCTTGCCTTCATTTCTGTTCAGAATGTAATAACTTCCTCTATCCACATGTGCATCTGCAACCTGCTGCTGCTTATGAGTACCTCATTCACCTTACGGATGTTCAGGCTGACCCTGCACGTCGCATTCTTGTGTCCGCATGTCGCATCTGCCGGGTACGACGAGGTTGGAGAGAACATATGTGTCTACAGGAACGATCTAGTGACAGTAACAAAGCAACCCCTTCGGTTTTTCTTTTTTTTTTTTTTTTTTTCTTTTTATCCAATTTTACGTCTATTGGGGCATGGCCCTATGTTAGACGGTCAATACAATGGTTCATGCTATCGTTGGCTCCTTCTCCCCTCTCGTCCTCTATCTCTGCTTCTGCTCACTGGGCTAGGCCCCGAGCGTGTCCATGCCGATGTGGGCGAGGAGGTTCGTTTGCTACGTGTAGCGCGTTTTACTACCGTTCCCTAATCACTTCTTCTTATCCCTCTGTCTCTCCGGAAGGATCATGTTACCGTAGGAAGCCTCGAATCGTTTTGTGTCGTGGATGAATTTGAATAAGTGTTTCATCGCCCTAGGCTTTCCGAGTATCATTCTCATTGATGCCGCTCCCCTGCGCAACCCCCTCTCCATCTCGTTCCTCTGTGTCCTGTACGCCGGGCACCTGAACAGGTAATGGTGTACCATCTCGTTCACTCTCCTGCAGGCTGGGCATGTCGGTGAGGTAGCTTTACCGATCTTGTGCAGGTGTTTGTTGAGCCCGATGTGCCCCGTTCTCAGCTGGACTAGTAGGCTGGCGTGCCGTCGAGGCATATCCTCAGTGAGTTTGGCAAATGCTGTGGATGGCATGGAGGGGTCAATCTCGTGCAAGGTTCGAGCACGTGGAGACTTAGCAAATATCATCCTGGCTCTCTGCTTGACCTCTTTCTGGTGTCACTGGATCTCAGCTGCTTTGCTGATGGGTAACTCTCCTCTACACTCGATCGGAATGAATCTCTCTTCGCTAAATTCCCCCCTTGTGGCCTTCTTCGCTTCCTCGTCTGCTCGCTCATTGCCTGCCACTCCCTCATGTCCCAGCACCCATCTCATCATTATTGTGGTTCTCGGCTGTTGCTGCACTACTCCTTCGATCTGTCTGTGGAGGGCGTTGACAAGATATTGCCCGGATACTGACTTCTCTTTTCTCGTGGTAAGAATCGCTGCTTGGTTATCAGTAGCAATGACGTATCTCTGTCCCCTCTCCGTGTTGAGTAACTTGGCCCCCATCGCGGCTCCTGCAAGTTCGGCCTCGAAGACTGTATGTTCCTGGTCTGTACCCATGTACAGTCGGACGGCTAGGATCTCCCCCCCTCCTCGGTATAGCACTGCCGCTGCTCCTACCCCGCCCTCGATACTCGATCCATCTGAGTAAACTACCACGTCTGCTGAATCTGTCTCAATTTCCTCGATAGCTTGATCTTTGCTGCTAGCTATCCGAGTTCTGAAAGCTGGGGACCATTTGGGACCGTGAACAACGGTGTGTATCTTTTCCATTCTTCACGGTTGGATCCCAGAGGCGTCTAGGGATTCATGCAGGGGCATTCGGTGTCTTCTGACGTATCGTTCGGCCGCTCTTCGGACTTTCGTCGCGAGTGGGTGGGTGTCAGGTAGGCAGGCTAGTCGCGCCACCGCTCTGTGTATTACCTTTGCTACCAGGAGTGGGAACGGCAGCAGCTTGGCATGCGCGTCGAGTCTATCCATGGCTGTCGTTCTCATGGCCCCTGTTATGGTGAGTGCCGCCTGTCGTTGGACTCTCGCTAGCTTATTGATGTGTCCCTTGGTCCCCTTGGTGTGCTCAGACTCTGGAATGAGGAAGATGTCAGCGGCGTAGAGCATGCGAGGAACTGCCACAGCTAGGTAATGTTTGCGCATGTGCTTAGCTGTAGTGCCTTTCGTCTGCTTCGTCAATCTCCTGTATTGGTTGATATACGCGTCGCCTTTCTTGAGGGCGTGGTGTACCTGTTGTCTGAACCGCAGCTCTTGGTCCAGGACGATGCCGAGGAACTTGTGTGTTTCTGTGGGTTTGATGACGTGTTGGCCTATTCTGATGGAGGGTCGCGTTGCTGGTCTGTTCTTTCTGGGTTTTGCAGGGTCTTTTTCCCTTCGTCTGGTAAGTCCCATCAGGCCGAACTTCTTCACAGCGAACATGCAGTCGTGGTCGCGCGCCCAGTCCAACGCGCCCGCCAGTCTTGCCATGATGTCAGCTAACTTATCGAAAGCTTGTGCCAGGTCGGATCCTATTGCGGTGATGGTGGTGTCGTCGACGAATCCGACGCAGTCTTCACCATTCTCGCGCTGCACGACCTCTATGAGGTCGCTGTTGTAGAACTGGTAAGCTATAGCTGATAGAGGGCATCCTTGGTCCATCCCTCGGACTATCTGCCTCGGTTCTGTAGTGTAGTCGTCGAAGCGTAGGGTGGTGACTTGTCCCTCTACTTTTCTGCGTATCCAGTCGGTATACTCAGCTGGCACTCCTCTCCGGCGCATGTTGTGGATCAGGCGGTCGAGTACTATACTGGGGAAAGCCCCCTTGATGTCTAAGTATAGCACCCCCAGCACTTTACCTCGTCGCCACGCTTCCTTGGCGGCTCCTACTACGTAGTGGACGGCGTCGGTTGTTGCGCGCCCCAGTCTGCATCCATAATGATTATCGGGCAGTAGAAAGTGCTTCTCCGCCATCTTCACCAGGTCTTCGGTGACGCAGGCCGAGAGGACTTTTCCCAGCGTGTCAAGCAATGCAATGGGTCGGTATGCCCCTGGTGCCGTGTAGTCGTTTTTCCCCGGCTTGCGCAGGACCCTCGTGACAGAGTCTCTCCACTCGGCTGGATATACCTTGAGGGTAAATGTAGCTCTGAACAGGGGCCCTATATATGGGAGGAGCACATCAATAGACTGTTTGATAACGACGTTTGGGATACCGTTCGCCCCGGCGACCTTGAAGGGGTTTAATTTGTCAACCGCCCTTCGTATCTGCTCGTCGCGTATCGGTTGGAAGTCGAATGCTGGTTCAGGGTACGGGTGATCCGTTTGGGTGGCCTCGCTGTTTGTAGTGATCTGTGGGAAGAACATTTCGAATAGCATGTCTGCCTTGGTTTCGTTCGTGTCCACTACCCACTTCGAGCTGTTCTGTCGGGTGCTTTGCAGCGTGGGGATCCTCGCACTTCCGCTGTCTGACGCCTCGGCTGATGCGTACTTGTGGGCCGTCCAAATGGTCTTCTGGTCGATGCCGTCTAGGAAGTTGTTCCAGTGGTCGTGCTTCGATTTTTCGATGGCATTTGCGTAGTCGTTCCTGGCTCGCTTGTACCTTTCGTGTGCGGCGTCCGCTGGGTCGATGCGTCTGGCGTAGGCTTTCCTTCCTAGCCTCCTGGTCGCCGCTCTGATCTGCGTTAGCTCCATGGACCACCAGCGTTTCATGTACGGTGACGGTTTGCTGATGGGTACCACCTCCTTCGCCGTTTCTGCAATGGCGTTTGTCAGCGCCACGAGGTGAGTGTTGAACTGGTCGGCGTCGGTTGGTACTGGGTTGCTGATAGCGGCCTGGACTCTCTGTTCTAGCTCCTTCCTGAATACCTTCCAGTCAACTTGACGGAAGTTCGCTTTGGGCGTGTATGTGTTGGTGTGTAGGGAGATGTCTATGATGGTGTCGATTGGGAAGTGATCGCTCTTCGCTGGCTGGTCCTCGGGTTTAGTTATGCAGCTGACCATGACTTCTAGCAGTTCGGTGGACATGAAGACGTTATCCGTCCGGGTGAGGTTGCCCGTTGACATCGATTTGAGTGTGGGTACATTCTCCGGTAGGGCCATCTGTAGGTCGAGCTCGGATGTTGCGCTTAGTAGTGTCTGTGCTGCGTTGAGGTTCGCTCGAGTGAAGAGGTGAGAGTTTCGCTCCTTGTCCCATGATGGGTGGTGTCTATTGAAGTCACCGACCCATATCGTGCCTATCATATCATCCCCCTGCTCTTGCCTGTTCCTTTCTCTTTCTCTCACGTGTCTCTGTATGTCTTGGATGCTGTTAGAGTGCGTGCAGTCGCAGTATAGGTTGTATATAAGGACGTTACCCATTGTTGTTTTCAGTTTTATTGCGGTGATGTCAGGCGTGCCCACATCCACCTCCTCCCAGGCGTTGGTGACTATCTTTTTGCTGACGAGGATCATAGATCTTGTCGTTTCCCCTTTGCCTCTGTAGTGCGTTCTTGGGTAGATTGAATACCAGTGCGGCGTGGCTCTAGCATTTCCGAGGAAGTCAATATGTGGTTCTTGTATTGCTAATATGTCAAAGTTGTTGGGTGTGCACTTAGCTAGGAGGTCCGAGACTGCCGTGAGCGATTTGTTGGTATTTTGTTGTCTGATCTTCAAGTGTTTCATGTGGTTTTTTTTTTTTTTCCCATTTTACGTCTTTTGGGGCAGCGCCCTATGTAAGACGGTATGTACAGCTTCCTCCGTGTTTTTTCCCCTTCTCCCCTTTTGACCTCTGTTCTCTGCTTGTGCTCAAGGGGCTTGGCCCCGAGCGTGTCCGTGCCTTTGTGGGCGAGGTGTATATTCAGCGTCTTCTCTCCCTGCGCTGTCTGCCGCTTTTTCTTTTCCCCTCGTCCTCTTTCACCGGTGGTAGTGCAACGCTTCCATACTGGTTTTCGAATCACTTCGTGTCCTGTATATACCCGAATAGATGCTCTAGTGCCTTGTGCCCTCCCAATAGTGTTTTTGCGGATTTTGCACCCCTCCTCAGCTTTTTCTCCAGTTTCTCCCTCTGCTTCTTGTACGCCTTGCACTGGAATAGAAAGTGGTGTACTGTCTCCTGTGCGCTCCTGCACGCTGGGCACAGAGGCGACTCTGCTTTCCTATCTTATGTAGATATTTGTTCAGTGGTACGTGTCCTGTCCTCAACTGCACGAGTAGGCTGGCCTGCTTGCACGGCATGTTCTTCGTGACTTTCACGAATACTGCTGATGGCATGGTTGGGTCAATCTCGTGTGCACGCATAGCTCTGGGTGACTTAGCAAAAATTTCTCTCGCTCTCTGCTTCAGGTTGGTGTTGTGCCTCTGGATTTCCACTGCTCTGCTTGTTGGCATCGTGCCCCGGCACTCGATCAGTATGTCTCTCTCTTCACTGCTTTCCCCCTTTGCCGCTCTCTTTGCCTCCTCGTCCACTCTCTCATTCCCCGCTATTCCTTCATGTCCTGGTACCCATCTCATGACGACCTTGACCCCCGGTTGCTGTTGTACTACACTTTGGATTTGTTTGTGGACTGCGTTAACAAGGTATTGGCCGGGGATTGCGCGTTCCCTCCTGGTTGTCTGTATGGCTGCTTGGTTGTCCAGGGCTATCGTATACTTCCCTCCCAGCTCTGTGCTCAGCGTCTTTGCTGCCAAAGCTGCGCCCGCTAGCTCCGCTTCGAATACGGTATGCTCGCTCACTGTGCCCATGTGCAGTCTGGCCGTCCTGCACTCCCTTCCGTTTCTGTACATCACGGCGGCTGCCCCTACTCCGCCCTCTATGCACGACCCGTCTGTGTACACCACCACCCCTGTCCCTTCTGCCTCTATTTCTTCCTTGGCTTTCTCTTTGGTCGACGGGATCCTCGTGCTGAACGCCGGAGCCCATTTGGGTCCGAGTACCACCGTGTGGATTTTTTCCATCGCGTCCGGGTTTATCTCGAACGCGTGCATCATCTCATGTAGGGGGGATCTATGTCTCTTGACGTACCTCTTTGCCGCTTTCCTTATTTTCCCTGCTAGCGGGTGTTCCTGAGGCAAGCACGCTAGGCGTACTGCGGCTCTGTGTATTGTCTTGGTCACTAGCAGCGGAAATGGCACAAGAGGTTGGCGTGTGCGTCGAGTGTGTCGGTGGCTGTGGTCCTGAGCGCACCTGTAATGTCTATCGCAACTTGTCTCTGGATCCTGGCCAGCTTGTTCACGAAGCCCTTGGTGCCTTTGGTTCTGCTCGTTGCTGGTGTGAGGAATACGTCAGCAGCATACAACATTCTCGGTATCGCGACTGCTAGGTAGTATGTTCGCATGTACTTAGCTAGTATTCCCTTTGTTGGTTTCGCTAGCCTTTTGTACTGTCCAACGTATGCTTCCCCTTTTTTTAGAGCGTAGTTGACATGCTCTTTGAACCTCAGTTCCTGGTCCATCATCACCCCCAGGAATTTGTGTGTCACCGCGGGCCGCACTTCGTGTCTCCCTATCTTTATGGATGGTCTCGTCGTCGGCCTGGTTTTTCTCGGCTTCGCTGGGTCTTTCTCTCTCCTTCTGGTGAGCCCCATTAAACCAAACTTCTCCACCGCGAATTGGCACTGGTGTTGCTCCGCCCATTCGTACGCTCCCCCAGGCCTTTCCATCATGTCTGTTAACTTTCTAAAGGCCTCCAGCAAGTCTTTCCCTTCCGCTGTTAGGGTCGTGTCGTCCTCGAAACCCACACAGCCTTCCCCTCTCTTGTTCTGCGCAATGTCTATCAGGTCTGCATTGTAGAACTGATAGGCGATCGCCGAGAGGGGACAGCCCTGGTCCATGCCTCGTTCTATGGGCCTGGTCGCTGACATGTAGTCGTCCAGGCTGACGACTGTGAGTCTGTTCTGGACCTTCCTGCGTATCCAGTCTGTGTACCCACGTGGTACTCCTCTCCTGCGCATGTTATGGGTCAGTCTTTCCAATACGATACTGGGGAAAGCCCCCTTTATGTCTAGGTATAGCACCCCTAGTACTCTCCCTCTCCTCCAAGCGTCCTTTGCCTGTCCTACCACGAAGTGTATGGCATCGGTCGTTGTCCTGCCCAGCCTACATCCGAAGTGATTGTAATAATCGGTGCTTTTCTGCCATTTTCACAATGTCTTCCGCTACGCACGCTGATAACACTTTGCCTATCGTGTCGAGCAAAGCAATCGGCCTGTATGCGCCTGGGGCTGTGTAATCTGCTTTCCCCAGCTTTCGCAGGACTTTTGTGATGGAGTCCCTCCATCCGGCTGGGTACACTTCGAGGTCGAATGTTGCTCGGAAGAGGGGGCCTATGTAGGGTAAGAGCACGTTAATGCACTGCTTTATAAGTTCGTTTGGGATACCGTTTTCCCCTGGCGCTTTGAACCTGTTGAGCCTGTCTACCGCTCTCCGTATCTGCCCATCGGTAACTGGCTGATACTCGAATGCCGGTGTCGGGTACTCGTAGTCTGTTGGGATCTGCTCTGACACTTCATTTGCTCTGGGGAAAAAAGTGTCGAAGAGCATTTCTGTCTTCTGTTCGTTCGTTTCCGCTACCTCTCTCGTGCCGTTCCCCCTTTGTGCTACCATTGTCGGCGCCCTCGCCAGCCCTCCATCCGATATGCCCGCTGATGCATACCTGTGTGCCATCCACACCGTTTTCTGGTCGATGTTCGCGAGGAAATCGGCCCAGTGCTCCTTTTTCGATTCAGCTATCGCCTCGGCGTAGCTGTTCCTGGCCTGTCTGTGCTCTTCATGTGAGGGGTGTGTTGGGTCGTTCCTTGCTGCGTAGGCCCTTCTCCCCAGTTGCCTCGTTTCCTTTCTCTTCTGTGTCAGCTGCAGCGACCACCAGCGCTTGACGTATGGCAAGGGCTTGCTCTTCGGTATCAGCTCCTCTGTGGTGTCCTGAATCGCTGTGAAGAGCGCTTCTAGGCGAGAGTGAAACTGCGTCTGGTTTTTCGGGGTAGGATCTTCTATAAGCTGTTCTAGCCTTGTTTCCAGTGCTTTGTTGTACGCTTTCCAGTCCACCTGTCTGTAGTTGTGTTTCGGGCTGTGTGTGGTGGCTTCGACTGTAAGGTCTATTCTGGTATCTATGGGGTAATGATCGCTTTTCGGCGGTCGTTCTTCTGGTACTGTCGTGCAAGTGATTAGCCTCTCTATCAGCAGATTTGATGCAAACACGTTATCTGTTCTGGTATGATTCCCCGTGGCCATCGCTTTGAGTGTCGGTATTCCCTTGGGCAGCGCCATGTGCATATCGTGTTCCACCATGGCATCCAAGAGTACCTGTGCCTCGTCGAGGTTTGCCCTGGTAAACAGATGCGAATTGCGGAGCTCGCCCCACAGGGGATGGTGTCTGTTGAAATCCCCTAGCCACAGCATTCCCTCTGTTTCCCGTCCCTGTGTATCTCCTTCCGCCACTTTTTCTTGTATGTGCTTACGCACTGCCCTGATGCTGTCTGATCGCGTGCAGTCTTCATATATATTGTAGATTAGGACGTTACCGGTGTCTGTCTTTATCCTTATTGCCGTGACGTCTGGTGATCCAACGTTCATTGCCCCCATGCGCTCGTCGCTATCTTTTTGTTTATTAATATCATCGACCTTGTTCTTGCCCCTCTGTTCTGGTGGTGTGTTTCCAGGTATACTGAGTACCAGCTATGCGTAGCTCTAGAGTTTCCCAGGAAGTCAACATACGGTTCCTGTATAGCAAGAATATCATAATGATCAGGCGAGCACTTAGCTAGCATTTCCGCCGTTGCCGTGAGTGACTTGTTTACATTTTGTTGTCTGATTCTCAAACTGTAGATTCGTTGGTCGTTTCTACTCATCGTGGTGGTGGACGTTGTTATTTTCGTTGTGTTGTTCTGTCTGTGTTTGTTCTCGTTGTGTTCCAATCCCGTAGTCGTCTAGTCGGCTCTGTCGTCCTTCCCCTTGTTGTCTCTCTTGCCATCCCTGGTCCATGTGTCCTACCCGCGGGTTTGCTCCTCGTCCTCTGCCCCTTGCGCTTCCTCGACTTTCCATTCATCCCCCCTCGCTGGGTTTTTTAGTTCTGTCTGTCGCTCTTCGCCTCTTCTTTCTTGTGTCTGCCTTCTTGTGTGGACCTCCGCCTCGGCTGCTCTCCACCTCCTTTCTTCCTGCTCCCTGACTTGTTTCAGCAGATCTCCTGCATCTACCGCTCTCTCCGCCTCGCCTTGTTGTTCCCAGGTCCAGGGATTTTCGTCGGGGAAAAATCGGTATGTGTGTTCTGGGTCACTTTTTTCTGCCTTCTCGCACGCCGCTCTGAAGATTGGGCACATTCTGTCCCATGAAGAGTGACACATCGTGTCACAGTTTACGCATTTGAATTTGCTCGGGTCGTTCTCCTCACAGTCTGCTGTCCTATGCTCTCCTCCGCACATCCTGCATCTGTCTCGGCTTTCGCAGTCAGCTGCCAGGTGTCATGCATTGTACTTCTGACACTTTAGACATCTTCGTGGTTCTCTCTTCATCCTTCTAGCCCATGTTCTTTTCCCTGCTATGACGAGGCCGTCCCGTATGCATTGGTTTGCCGCCTCCGTGGTGGATAGCTTTGCGATGATGTGGGCGGACCTCTGTCCGGTCGTTCTCCTATGTGGAGGCTTTATCCAGCGGGTGGTTATCAGCGTGTCGGCGGGTAGCTTCGAGTCTCGCTCGATCTTCCTCATCTCCGACATTGCATCAGGCGAGTGGTTCAGTGGTACATATTCAACTATTACTGAGAACGCTTGATCTTTTATAGTAGCCGATCCGCTGAATTTGCTTAGGAAGGTTCGTCTGTTTTCCTGGACCCATTTTGCTGCCCCCTCCGTTTCGAGGTCGAATATTATCCCTCTGTTGGCTAGTTTCTTGGCCCCGATGAATGCTATGTCGGTGCGCTCTTGGTCTTCTTCTAAATTGTTGACCGCTTCGTTTGCTTTGGCCACCAGCTCTTGTTCTGTCAAGCTGGTGAGCGTGTCTTGCTTGCCCTGTGTATCTGCGTCTATCAGTATCTGTCTAGCCTTCGCTTTCGCCTTCGCTAAATTGTTTAGGTGTGATAACGGTACGTTACCTCTGAGCGCAGCTGCATACGTTGCTCCCCTCGTTCCGCATTCCCCTTCTTGCAGACTCTGCTGTCTCATGCTATTCATATGCTCGATAACGTTTCCTGCTCCTTCCGTTGCCGCCTTTGCATTCTCTGCTGCCTCTTTCGCTTTGTCTGTTGCTCGTTCGATCTTATAGAGGGTTTGTTCGAGGTTTTTCTCGACATGTCTCATCACCGCTGCTCCCACCGTTCTCGCTGCCTCTTCCATCATCAGAACAGCCACCGCCCTCACTCCTTCCTGCAGAGTTTTGCCGCTGACGTTGTATGCTAGGGACAGCAACGTGTAGCTGAGATGTTCCGTGGATAACGGATCTTCTTTCTCGTAGTACCCGTGCTTGTCCAGATACTGTCTCGCTTGCTCTCTCGTGCGGATGGACATGTTGGGCTCTAGTAACAGTTCTGCTCTGGTCTTTTTGCTAGCCTGCTGGGTGGTGCTCACTCTCGTTCGGCCTTGTGAAGTGGCCGGCGCTTGTGGTTCGACGCTCTGGGGCATCGTTTTGATCACTTCTTCTTTTGGAGGAAGTTGGGTGCTATCGCCGACTGTTGTCAGCGATGAGCTGGAGGCGTTCGTGTGAGCGTGTGGCTCGGAATTGGGTGTTTTGGGATTTTGGGTGTGGTGGTAGGCGTGAGAAAGCTCTCGTTTCATGTGGTGTCGGTTGCTATTCATTGGTGGTATGGGTCGTCGTGATCTGCTCTCTGGTTGTGTGTGCCCTGGTCCCCGTTGATGTTGTAATCATCAAGTCTCGTTTGCCTGGTAGGCAGGCTTGTCCATCCTTGGTCGCTGTGACCTAGCGGCGGGTTGCCGCCTTGTCGTGTCTCTCGATAGCTTTCTCTGTTTCCCCTGTTGGGTAGCCTTTCGTCAGCAATGTATGGGTTTATATTGTTTCTGACACCTGTTCTTGCAATCAGCTCGCTTGCGTCTGCCATTTCTCCTGTGCGTCCCTGTTGTTCCCATGTCCATGGGTCGTCGCTTGGGAAGTATTTGTAAGTGTGTTCAGGGTCTGCTCGCTCTATCGCTGCGCATGCCGCTGCGATGCTTGTTCTGTCCCAGGAGGCGTGACCTGTCGCATTGCAGTTCACGCACCTGAACCGGTCGGGATCGGTCTCCTCGCAGTCTGCTGTTCTGTGGTCTTTCGCGCACGTGCCGCATTTGTTTGGTTCATTACACTCTGCGGCCATGTGTCGGGCATTGTGTCTTTGACATTTGAGACATCTTCGTGGCTCACGCTTCATTCTCCTGGCCCACGCTCTTTTGCCCGCGATTATGAGCCCCTCTCTGATGCTTTGGTTTGCAGCCTCGATTGTTGTGAACTTGGCGATTACGTGAGCCGTTCTCTGACCTTCTGTACGACGTTGGATCGGTTTTATCCATCTGGTGGATATCAGGGTGTCAGGTGGGAGTCTTGAATCCCGCTCGATCTTCTTGATTTCTGCAAGCACATCTGGTGAGTGGCTGATCGGTACATATTCAATTATGACCGATACTGCTCTGTCTTTGATTATAGCTGTTCCGCTGAATTTGTCCAGGAACGCCTTTTTGTGGGCTTGTATCCACCTGGTCGCCACTACGTTGTTCAGCTTGAAAACGATGCCGCCGTTCATCAGCTTTTTGGCCCCTAGGAACCGGATTTCGGATTCGCTGCGTGGTTCCTCCATCTGTGCAATCGCTTCGTTTGCCTTGGCCACTAACTCTTGTTCTGTTAGCTTGCTCAAGGTGTTGTGTACCGCTTCTGGGTCTCTATCGACTAATATCTGTCTCTCCTTCGCCTTGGCCTTCGCAAGGTTGTTTGGGTGGGAGAACGGCACATTGCCTTTGAGTGCTGCCGCGTATGTGGTGGCCCCTGTGTCTCCAACCCTTTCCTCTCCCGCGCGCACTTGTCTGCTGTATGAGTCCTCCACTTGTTGGTGGGCTTCCTCCGCGGTGGCCTTGGCTACTTCTGTCGTACTTTTGGTCACCTCCAGCGTTTCGTCCATTTTGCCGAAGGCCAGGTCTAGTTGTTTCTCGATATGTTGCAGGACGGCGCAACTGGCGTTTTTCGTCGTTTCCTCCAGCATGAGAATAGAGACTGACCTAATTCCTTCCTGTAGTGGTTTTCCTGACGTGCTGTGAGCTAAGGAGAGCAGTATGTAACTTAGCTGCTCTATTGACGCCGCGTCATCCTTCGCTATGAAGCCGTTACGGTCAAGGAAGTGTCTGGCCTGATCTTTGTTGCGGACGCTCGCTCCAGGTTCGGCTAACAGGACAGTCCTGGTCCTGTTGCCCACTTGGTTGCTGCTAGTTCGCGTTCTGGGCTGTGACGTGGTGGGTGGGGGGGGGGGGTCTGCGCTCGGTGGCATGTGTTTTTTGTTTCGCTTCTTTTTGTGGAAGCGTGGATGCTGTCGCCGCGGTGTCGCTGCGCTGCTTCCTGAGGAGGTAGGTAGTGTGCGTGTGGTGGAAAATGGTTTTGGTTTTTTTGGGTGTGGTGGTTAGCGTGAGAAAGTCCCCTCAACCCCTTCGATGCATTTCAGGGTTCCTCCTTTTTCTACAGGCTGTATCTAGAGAACAGCCAAGTGTTACTATCGATCTAGGACATGATCCAACGCTTGTACGGCTGTCCGTAGCTTTCACTGCACCCGTGGCTTACGTTGTCAATTAGCCGCACTCCAATATGCGTTGCCCCTCGTGGTCATGATGAGTGTGCACCCTTTTATTGCTTGAGGAGTATGGCCTCACGCCTTCCCAGTGCCGTTTTCTATCAAGACCAATCGAAGCGGAGGGAGACACGTTTGATCCTATTTTACGTGTGCTGCAAGTGTGGTCACAGTTTTATGGACCCCGACTTGAAGGAGTATACTGGACCTCAGGGTGGTGGGGGTGCGGATCCAAGTTGAGAGCATGTTCAGGCAGCTCAATGGAGCTTTTCGAAGTTGTGATAAGGTCCGTCATTTGATAGGAGTGTTTTATCCTGGGTTGGATGCGAATCGACCATAAATTGTACCATGCCAAAATACGCCTGTTACTATTCATTGCAGCTTCTCAGGGATAAAGCCCTGTGCAAATCTGTCTGTGGAAGTTGAAGGAAGCGACTGGCGTCATCCAATGAGAGCTGTTTCGACACCCTCGAGAAGAACTAGTAAGCACCAACCTTCAGTATGATTCGAGATGTGCTGATCTCAGTTCGGTTGCGTATACATCAGGCACTCTGTATGCGTCCCCGGTGGTCTCAACGTTTCACTCTCGGCCAATGTTGGGGGTTTTCTTTTTTTAGGCAAATCGTGAGAGAACTCTAGAGTGCACAATGTGCTATACAGGCTAGGGCCCGAATATTGTATGCAAAGACTTCTTTCACATTATTTTCTTGCAGCACCTCTGCACGATTTATGCACCAAATATAAGAACCCGCAAGAGGGCGTGATGTGATCGTGGGTCCGGGGTCAACGGTCAGCCACGGAAAGTTTTGATAAATCTTGCGTCGCGGGGTCTTTCCGATGGAACGTCCCAAGTGGACTCGAAGTTTCATGTGATCACCTCAGGCTGCCTCCTGCACTCCTTCTGCTGGGTCGACGGAGGTCGCGGAGCCGTTTAATTCCATGCGCCCCCGGCAGCGTCTTGTGTGGCGCAAACTATCCGCGACAACCCTTCACTATTCAAAGTCACAGAACGCCGATTCATGTAAGCCATTTCGAGTTCCTCCTTTCCTCTCACCCTCTCGTTGCTTCAGTGCAGTTTGCAAACGTAGGTGAATCTGCCCCGATCACGTTTATCGGATCGAGACATTTATGAGCCCGGTTTAGATTTCCTGCGCGAGCAGCGGGGCTGTGGTCGCTACTCACCAGGTTTCCGGTGCGATCTCTCCCTTGGCATGTACAGCACACCTGTCGGCGTGGTTTCCAACACCCCAGTCGGGCAAATTTCGCCTTGTCAACGACCTCAGCGCGGGACCTCACGCGCCCCAACTCTTGCACAACGCGCGATGCCTCTAGCGTCGACTCCGCTTTAGTAACCTCGAAGATTTTTGGACCGAACCTGCGCAACGTTCACAAGCACCACAAGCGCGCTCCTGCCTGGGCGACGTATCGGGCGCGTATCGTTGTTGGCCGGTGCACCCCGATCATGCTGGAACCTCAAGCGAAGCACTGCCTTCGGTACAGTATGAATGACACTTGAAGGCCTCTCCAATTGATGATACGCTCCTTCGTCGAATTGTTTGGCATTGTCGCGAGCACAGAGAAAAATTCTTAGTAGCAGAATGAGTGATTCACAGCACCTCAGGCTGAACTGCAGTTATTAAAGTGGAAGGATATCCGCGACTTAAAATGTGTAATCTGTTGGCATTTTGAGTTTCTTAGCTTGGTACATATATCACCTACTGGATCAATGTATATATGGAAGATGCGGTGCTTCAAGAAAGATCAAATATATATACAGAAACTCCAATATCATTTGACAGATCCAAGCGGGCACCGGGGCAACTGGTGAACCTCCCTTTGAACGAGGCCGCAAAATGCGCAAGAATATAGGCCTTCTTGAGTGGATCAAGAGAGCCGTGACTAGACGAATGCACTCTTGGCTAGCTGATGACGTCGATTGGTGTGCCGATTGTTGAGAGATGGTATGAGAAATGAAAATATGGCTTACAGTACATATATAGTAAGGAGCAATGTGTGGAATGTTGAATTGTTGTGCCATAGGTAGCGTACCACACCGACTGTACTACTAACGTCGACAGGACAATACGACACCAGCCAGGAATAAACCCCAGTGATAATCACCCGTATCCAGGGAGGTGGCACCGCCGCACCGGATGGGAGGTGGAGCGGTTGATATATATCATGATGGGAGCACACTATGTAGGCCCTCAGTTCCTCAGCCTCACCTGCCCTGGCCGCGGCCCGTGGGGTAATTTTGGTTCGTAGACCCCCACTGTTATAACCGAACAGTTCAGGCGGATGGAGTCAATCACTGCTTCTATTACTTGGAAGTTTTATCTGTGCTCGCGAAAATGCTTGGGATTGCTCTGAGTCTACTCTTCATCTCTGCTAGTAAGCATAATATTTTGGATCTTGCACGGAGAACTTATGCCTGCGTTCAGTCAATGCATTTAACATGACATTGCCGGCCACCCTTCCATTGTCGGCCCCTCTTCCCAATGGGACAATGGAGATACAGGTGAACTGTTCAGTCACTATGGAAGTTCCACTGGAAATAGGAGCTAACACTGGCGAAGTGTCCGCCTGCTAGTATAGAACAGCATGAGCGACCATGTATACTAGGCCATGGCTGCTGCTCAAACAATGGAATCCTGGGTACTGCGACTGTGTTCTTGTGCGCGGGTTCTGACGGGGCGGCCGCACAGGCAGTGACACAGTATGACATAAACTGTAACCTTGTCAGTTGGCTTTACCACTGCAGAAGCACCTGACATTTTGCTGTACAAGTCCAAATAGCCTTGTGCCATTTTGATGGCCATAATGTTGACAATGTGCAACTCCTGCTCACACCGAATGCCTCGGCTATCCTGGACGATATGAATCGACCAGATGAACATGTGTGAAACTAATTAATTTGCTTGCTGCCCTCTTCATCTGCTTAGTCAAAATCTTTTGCAGAGCTGAGGCAACAGCAGGCCATATACCGTGCGCTACAGATAATCGGCGGTCACATTGGACTTCCCATCCTCCTCCTTTTCTCTATCTTTTCGAAAACGGCGCAACGGGACCTTACATTTCTTAACTTTTGCTTCACGTGCATAGCATAACCTTCTCTCTTGGGTGAGTCAAATTCTTGTCGTATTTCGGGTCTCATCACTTCACTACGGGATACGGCAGACTATACCGTTTGGGACCATCAAGTGTATTTGTTGGAGTCGCTCTTCCATTCATTCACTCCGACCAGGAGTGCTCGAACCAGGCAGCACTTGTCTCTGGAGCTGAGGTGATGACAGATACAGCCATGTGTGCATTGATTGTTCAGGTAGCTGTGTTCTTCTATCGTCATGAGGCGTATACAATTCAGACACACATAGCTTTGGTTTGATTTCAGAGCTGCTATTCATGGGCCTCGGAGTCCCAGACAAATTCGATGGACGAGAGCTACGGTAGATCTCATTCGTCATCACCTGTCATTGGTACTTATGAAACCTTTCTTCACTACAACAGCTTCTATCAGCGCCTTACGTGGCTCTACTGGCGTTCTCGTTGCCGGCTCTCGACGCTCCCGTTAACTTCGTCAGACCTCATTGCTTCTACGGCTAAGCCTCCTCTGATTTTTAGTCTATGTTCAGTTTCGATTTGGAAGATTAATGGCCTCCCAGAAAAGTTTTTATTGTATGTTATATAATAATAACACCTTGTGAGCACTTTCCATGCCTTCATCTAGGCTTTGCAAACCGACCATGACCTCCACAGCCTTATCTCTCAGTACACCGTATTGGTCTCCATCTTGATTGTCACTCTCATATTTGATGGTATGTTGACCCTCACTGTGTTGCTTCCCTAATCTGTTTCAAAGGGTGCATAATCCACATTCTGTACCGTCGTTGGCGATTTTTTCAACGGACTGGAGGGAAGGCACTTGGAGTACCACTCCCTGTTGTCTTTCGTGTCGTCATCTTTTGCGCGTGTCGCATTGTGATTGCTGTGTATGTTCCCTTTCCCCATATGCTGTCTCTGTGCCCACACTTGCCACCGTGAAAGAGCCTATATGGCAACCATGCTTAACGCTCAGAGAGTCTATGTCCTTACTGCTGGCGTTAATCAAATGGCCATTTTTGCCTCTGGTGGGGAGGAGATCCTTGAAACCCCAGGTGCGTTGTGGCCCCCATCGCGCTATAGCGACCGTTCTAGTACTCACAAGCTCCCAATGTCATAGCCTCTTTCATCCCTGTGTGGGCCGACATGCTGCAAGCCGGAAGTGCGTTTTGGCTGACATCGTGCTATAGTGACCGTACTAGTACTCACGAGCTCCAACTGTCATAGCCCCTCTCGTTGCCTTTCTTATCTTTGGCACGAGCAAGGTGAGCATTGTTGTTGTGGTAATTCCATAGCTGGAGCTGCTGTCTCAGGAATTTCTTGACGCCTTGATGTTTTGGAGATGGTTCAACCCCATTCTCGCTACCTCGATGTGCCGTCGCAAAATGTCTCCAGTCACCCCAAAGGAATCCAATGCGTACGGAGAGGTTGTCGATCATGAGAATGCGATCTCCCGCGATAGCGCATTGGATATTAGGCAAGAGATGAAGAGTACCGATGAGTGTTTGCCCCTGTAGTTTTTCTTTTCAATTTGCTTTGGCAATTTGTTACGGCGTATTCTATCAGTTTAGTCTCATGTCCTTATATATTTGTGTCGCGGTACATACCTGGACAGTGGCAACTTTCGGGTTGCATTGTCGATCATGGTTTCGTGACCTATCCAAGTTCTGGCCCACCGTTAGGGTCTTAGAGGAAGCAGCCAGCTTCCATTCAAGGTAGTTGCTAGAGGATGGAACAGTCAAATGAGTAGCAGAGGGCGCATACGCCAGAGAATAACATGATAATCAAATCCAATCAATAGAAATCATAAATATCTTGCCAAACACTTCAGGGAAAGCGGCGGCGGGGAGTCACTTTTTAGTGCATCACTGCTCATCTGAGCAAGACCAAGCATTGTATATGCGATAGTATTGCTGGACTGTTCTTCTGGCTGCGCACCATCTGCATCTGACAGAGCGTTGCCGGGCG
This sequence comes from Gautieria morchelliformis, assembly GCA_015179125.1. Taxonomy (NCBI): domain Eukaryota; kingdom Fungi; phylum Basidiomycota; class Agaricomycetes; order Gomphales; family Gomphaceae; genus Gautieria; species Gautieria morchelliformis. The sequence continues at coordinate 140,313 of WHVA01000231.1, read as the reverse complement.
TATGGAGGCAGGGCACAACGATTGGCAGACGCGGATAGCGGGATGGGAACTGCTACATGGGTGACCGGGATCTGGAAGGGAGGGGGTTGGGAAGTGCGTAACGCCCCAAGCTGCGAGATGTGGGAGGGAGCCCAGGAGCTCGAATCAGGGGCATGGTCATAGGGAATCGTGAATGAAGAGATGAAAGCGAAAACGGGGAAAGAAAATGGCGGACCAGGCAGTAGATCAGTCTATTGTGTGCGAAGTAGCTAGCCACTGGCGGGATCTGCTATGGGATATTTCCGTGAGATTGCATTGCCTGTGGACAATCAATTTTCGATGGTGGATGAGAGTGAACGAAATAAGGCGGCTTAGGATCCGAGGATGTACATAAGCAGCAGCAGCAGCGGGCTAGTGAAATGAAGCATAGATAAAAAAACAGCTACAGGAAAACAGAAACCAAGCATAGCACGCACGATACATGAGATTATAACAAAGGAGCGGAAACGAGCACGTGCCGAGTGCATGTAAAGCGACACTCGTCGAGTTTCCTAGAACCCATCGCGGCACCGCTCCATACCCCAAGCACGCCTCACAAAGATTTCACGACGCTCCTGCTGAGCCCATGGTCATCCACCCTGTATATGATGTAGTTCAGTGACAGCCGGCATTTTGAGACACAGGAAGGTCAAAATATCTGTAAGCGCTGAGCAGCCCCATCCGTAACACGACCATGAGCATACAGGACGTGAATTTTGAGCAGCGAGAACCGAAGCACTACGCACTTGCGAATAATCTGCTGCAAGCAGTGGGGTTAGTGTCTGCACTCAGGAAATATCCCTATCCGACCCAACCCAGAGAGAGAGACAGAGAGGTGTAGGACCCTGACGAGTACCGTACCTTCCATCACCGTGTGGGTAGCGGGACGCTAACGGGCTGAGAATCTGTAATGTGAGTAGTTGAGTGCGTCGGCCAAAGGAGCGGGACGGACGTGTGGGACGAGGAAAGCGAGGGAAGGGAGGGAATGGGTGGCTACGAGGTCACGCGAGGGATTCAAAGCGACGGGGATGAAGGCCATTTGAAGAACGCGTCGATCGTTACGTGGCTTCGAAGGAGCTCTCTTGGACCCATATACGTCTATTTGAAGCGCGCGTCGATCGTCACGTGGTGAAATCGACCTGCACGTTCACGTGTGGGGGTCATTTCGCCGTTGTGAATGGATTTAGCGCGTGAGACTCACTCACCTTTGCTCGCGTCGCGGTGTCATCCGATATACTTTCATGTACCAACCGATCCAAACCGAACGTCGCAACATCTCAAGTCTACAGCCATCTGGCGCTCCCTGGATATCCGGTTATCACGAGGAAACATAAACCTTGATGGACACCGGACGCCACTTGACCTTCAAGGGTTTCGACTGGCGTATGGTAAGGAAGTCACATACTGACTTGTCAGTCTCAATTTTCGCACTCTAACCTTTATCGTCTCGCAGGCTTCCGTTCATTTCTGTTCAGAATGTAATAACTTGCTCTATCCACGTGTGCGTCTGCAACCTGCTGCTGCTGCTTATGAGTACCTCATTCACCTTACGGATGTTCAGGCTGACCCTGCACGTCGCATTCTTGTATACGCATGTCGCATCTGCCAGTACGACGAGATCGGAGAGAACATGTGTGTCTACAGGAACGATCTAGTGACAGTAACAAAGTAATTTTGCATGTAAGTGCTGCATGCAGACACGCTCCTAGGCTGCCTCATGAGAACTCTTCAATGCCGGTGAGCTTCTTCCATTGTTCTAAAGAGGGTGGTATCATGCTGCTCTTAATTACTGCAGCATGACAAATACGAGCTCCGGCTGAATCGGCATGGTATTGCTGCCATCGCCACATTGTCTTTCTCACCAACCATCAACTCCTTTATGGCTACCACTCCGTTAGCTGCTGGCTCTACCCAGGATCTCTCTGGTCCAGATCCCGAGGCTCCAAGCCAACAGGCCCTCGAGGAATCTCCCTCTTTGGTCTCGGAAGAAATGGAAGCGGAAACGGATGCATTTCAATGTGGACGTTGCAGACAGGCTAGTATTGCCGTCATTTGAGGAGCGCTGTCTTACCGAGCTTCACCACTTCAGCGTAAGACTCGTTACTTCCAGCGACAGACCCGCAGCGCCGATGAGCCGATGACTGTGAGTTAATAACCGCTCGCTCTGGGGTACTCTTGACATTTGCCCTGATTTTTTAGATTTTTGTTACGTATGTATTTTTTCACTGCCATTGTCCTCACATCAGAATAATCTCATGCGTGGCTGATAGCTGTACCAACTGCGGGAACAAGTGGAAGTTCTCTTAATCTGCACCGCCTATTCCGCTCCATGCTTAGCCCCCGACGTGTGTCGAATCCAATCATTCCGTTTAGTAGGTTTGTCTGTGCGGGTTTAGCTCTCGTTGCTCTGCACGTGTAGTTCAAGATGTCGTGTCATACGATTATTTTGATACCCCTCAGTTCTTATCATACAGAGTTCTTGATGTTCTTCAATTGAACCGTGTTTCCAATGTCCTTTCTCCTGTAGTTCCCCCTTTCTTCTTCTCACCCTCTCGTTGCCTCACTGCACTTTGCGAACGTAGGTGAATCTGCCCCGGTCACGTTCGATTTCTTAGTCCGAGGCATTTATGAGGCCGGTTTAGATTTCCTGCGTGAGCAGCGGGACTTCGAAATTGCTGCATGTCGTCGCTACTCACCTGCTTTCGGGTGCGATCTCCTCCCTGGCATATACAGCACACCTGGCGGCGTGGTTCCCACAGCACTCGGGCAAATTTCGCCTTACCAACGACCTCAGCGCGGGACCTCACGCGCCCCAACTCTTGGACCGCGCGCGATGGCTCTAGCGTCCGCTTTGGCAGCCTCCAAGATTTTTGGACCGATCCTGCGCAACGTTCACAAGCGCCACAAGCGCGCTCCTGCCTGGCTTTTCAAAGACGATGTATCGGGCGCGTATCGTTGTTGGCCGGTGCACCCCGATCGTGCTGGAACTTCAAGCGAATCCGACGTGAGGCGTCTCGCAAGTACTGCCTTCGGTACAGTATGAATGACGGTCGAAGGCCTTTCCAATTGATTATTCCTTCCAACATCGAATTGTTTGGCATTGTCGCGCAGCTCGCGTCCGTCTTGATTGACTGCGCCTGAACTGCAGTTCTTAAAGTGGAATGATATCCGTGACTTAAAATGTGTAATCTGTTGACATTTTGAACTTCTTAGCTTGGTGCATCACCTACTGGATCAATGTATATATGGAAGATGCGGTGTTTCAAGAAAGATCAGATATACATACAGAAACTCCAAGATCATTTGACAGATCCAAGCGGGCAACTGGAGATTGGAAGTGAACCTCAAGCTCCCTTTGAATGAGACCGCAAAATGCGCAAGAATATAGGCCATCTTGAGTGGACCGTGACTAGACGAATGCACTCTTAGCTGATAATGTCGATTGGTGTGACAATTGTTGAGAGATGGCATGAGAAATGAAAGTATGGCTTACAGTATATATATAGTAAGCTCGGACCAATGTTGAATTGCTGTGGCATAGGTAGCGTACCACACCGACTGTACTACTAACATCGAGAGGACAATACGACGCCAGCCAGGAATAAACCCCTGTTAATCACCCGTATCCAGGGAGGTGGCACCGCTGCACCGGATGGGAGGTGGAGCAGTTGGTATATATCATGATGCGAGCACACAGTGCACACTATGTAGGCCCTCAGTTCCTCTTAAGCCTCACCTCAGGCTGCACTGGCTGGCCGCGGCCCGCTGGGTAATTTTGGTTCGTGGACCCACTCTTATAACCCCACAGTTCAGGCGGATGGAGTCAATCACTGATTCACTATTACTTGTAAATTTTCTCTGTGCTCGCGAAAATGCTCGGGATTGCTCTGAGTCTACTCTTCATCTCTGCTAGTAAGCATAATATTTTGGATCTTGCGCGGAGAACTCATGCTTGCGTTCAGTCAATGCATTTGACATGATATTGCCGGCCCCCCTTCCATTATCGGCCCCTCTTCCCAATGGGACAATGGAGATACAGGTGAACTGTTCAGTCACTATGGAAGTTCAACTGAAAATAGGAGCTATCACTGGCGAAGTGTCTGCCGGACGGTGGAGAACAGGAATGTTTAGTCCGTGGCTGCTGCTCAAACAATGGAATCCTGGATATTGCTATTACGCGCTTGTGCAGTTTTGAATCTGCCAGTGATTTCGATCAGGCATGGACCCAGTATCAAATAAACTGTAACCTTGTCAGTTGGCTTTACCACTGCAGAAGCATCTGACGTTTGGTTGTACTAGACCAAATAGCCTTGTGCCATTTTGATGGCCACAATGTTGACAATGTGCAACTCCTGCTCACACCGAATGGCTCGGCTATCCTGGACGGTATGAATCGACCAGATGAACGTGTGTGAAACTCATTAATTTCCTTGCTGCCCTCTTCATCTGCTTAGTCCGGATCTTTTGCAGGGCGGCGGCAACAGCAGGCCATATACCGTGCGCTGCAGATAATCGGCGGTCACATTGGACTTCCCATCCTCCTCCTTTTCTCTATCTTTTCCAAAACGGCGCAACGGGATCTGACATTTCTTAACTTTTGCTTCACGTTGATATTTTCCAGCATAACCTCCTCTGTCGGGTGAGTCAATCAAATGCTTGTCATATTTCGCGTCACATCACTTCGCCACGGGATACGGCAGACTATACCGTTTGGGACCAAGTATATTTACTGGACCCAGACTTCCATTCATCCACTCCGACCAGGAGTGCTTGAACCAGGCAGCACTTGTCTTCGGAGCTCAGGCGATGACAGATACGGCCATGTGTGCATTGATTATGCAGGTAGCTGTATTCTTCTATCGTCATGACGAGTACACAATTCAGGCACACATAGCTTTGGTTTGTTTTCAGAGCTGCTCTTCATGGGCCTCGTAGTCCCAGACAAATTCGATGGACGAAAGCTACGGTGGCTCTCATTTGTCATCAATCACCTGTCATGGGTACTTATGACACCTTTCTTCACTACAACAGATTCTAGCCGCGCCTTACGTGGCTCTACTGGCGTTCTCGTTGCCGGCTCTCGGTGTCAGACCTCATTTCTTCTATGGCTAAGCCTCCTCTGATTTTGAGTCTATTTTCAGGTTCGAGCTGGAAGATTAACTGTCTCTCAGATGGATTTTTATTGTATGTTAGTTGATAAGCCCACCTTGTGAGCACTTTCCATGCCCTCATCTAGGCTTTGCAAACCGAGTATGACCTCCACAGCCCTATCTCTCACATGCAGTTCACCTTGTGAGTACTTTCCATGCCTTCATCTAGACTTTGCAAACTGACTACGACCTCCACAGCCTTATCTCTCAGTACACCGTATTGGTCTCCATCTTGATTGTCACTCTCATATTTGATTGTATGTTGACCCTCACTGTGTTGCTTCCCTAATCTGTTTCAAAGCATGCATAATCCACATTCTGTACCACCATTGGTGGTTTTTTCAATAGGCTGGAGGGAAGGCACTTGGAGTGCCACTGTCTGTTGTCTTTCGTGTCATCATCTTTTGCGCATATCGCCTTGTGGTGGCTGTGTATGTTCCCTTTCCCCATACGTTGTCTCTGTGTCCTGTGTTGATCATTTGCATGGGTATCCGCTTGGCTACATACGGATTTGCTAACATGAAAGAGCCTATGTGGCGACTGTGCTGCTTGAAACCCAGGGAATCAGTGTCATTAGTGGCCCTAATGGAGTATGGATCATCATGCTGCAAGCCGGAAGTGCGTTTTGGCCGCCATCATGCTATAGTGACCGTACTAGTACTCATGAGCTCCAACTGTCATAGCCCCTCTCATTGCCTTTCTTATCTTTGGCACAAGCAAGGTGAGCATTGTTGTTGTAGTAATTCCATAGCTGGAGCTGCTATCTCAGGAATTTCTTGACACCTTGATGTTTTGGAGATGGTTCAACCCCATTCTTGCTACTTTGATGTGCCATCGCAAAACATCTGCAGTCACACCAAGGGATTCCAATGTGTATGGAGAGGTTGTCGATCATGAGGGTGTGGTCTCTGGTGATAGCATATTGGATATTAGGCAAGAAACGAAGAGTATGGATGAGTGTTTGCCTGTGTAGTTTTTCTTTTCAATTTGCTTTGACAATTTGTTACAGTTGCAAAGTATTCTATCAGCTTATTCTCATGTCCTTACATATCTGTGTCACTGCACATATCTGGACTTCAGTGGCAACTTTCGTGTTGCATTGTCATGGTTTCATGACCTATGCAAGTTCTGGCCCACCCTTAGGGTCTAGAGGAAGCAGCAGGCTTCTATTCAAGGTAGTTACTAGTGGGTGGAAGAGTCAAAAGAGTAGCAGAGGGAGTATATGCCAAAGAATACCTTTTTTTTTTTTTTTTTTTTTTTTTTCTCGTCAATTTATTCGACCTCAGGTGGCTACCTATGGTGTTCGTTACTCTCGCTCTACCTACGGGAGCTCGGGCCTTTCCCCTCTCTCCCTGGGACTCCTGGCTCTCTGCATCCTCGCGCGGGCGGATGCATCGACAATGGGCCTTCCCCCCCGCCGACCCACCCCCTGGGGGTGTTTACCGCCCCACGCTGTCTATGAGGTAAGGCAGTTCCCTTCTCTGGCTTGGGTGTGCTGATTTTGTGGGGCTAACTTTGTAAGTGCTCGGCTGCCGAAGCAGCTAGCATGACAGGAAGGAGCGCCGCAGACATTATGGAACGGTGAGGGGTGTCGTCCGGACGGTGTTGGTGGTTTGTCTTGTCCACCGCGGGCGGCCTTGTCCGCTCTATTAGCTGAGTCGAGTCCAGTTCCGGTCGAGCGCGAGTCTTGGTCGTGGTGCGGGGGCGTAGGCATGGCGGGCATATGGGCATGTGGGCAGTTTATTCATGGCTACTGTCTCTTCAGTTTGGTCTCTTGCGTTCGATCCCGTGTGCATATCTGTTCAATGGAGTGACTTGTGTGTGTGTCAGTTTAGGATTGGTGTAACATCACCGAAAGTGTTCTTCAACTGCTCTGTCTTTGCAACATACTCCAGCATGGCTGTTATGGACTTCTTCCTCCCTAGGAGGTCTTTCAGGGATTTGGATTTTCGTCCTAACTTCCGCCGTAGTCCGGCTCGAGCGTGTTCATGTGCCCTGCAGTCGAAGAGAAAGTGGTGTATGGTTTCTTCCGCCTTGGAGCAAGCTGGGCAAGTTGGTGTGACGACTTTCTTGATTCGGCAGAGGTGACTGTTGAGCGGGACGCGCCCGGTACGGAGTTGTACAATCAAGCTGAGCTGCGCTCTTGTGAAACCTGCCATTGTCTTGTAGAAGCTTTTTGAAGGGAGCCCGTCATCTATTTCTGCCATGCGGGCGTATCTTGGTGAGGTCATCCACCTGTCCCTCCACATCTGGGCAAGGTCTGTCCTGAAAGTTTGTCGCGCAGCAGCAATGCTGTGCGGTAGCATGCCCCGTCTCAGGTAGGCGGGTAGTAGACTCGCCTTGCTCTCGTCCCCCTCTGCTGCCTTCCCTGCCTCCTTGTCTGCCTCCTCGTTGCCCTCTACGTTGTCGTGTCCGGAGATCCACGTCACCCTGACTTTGGTGTGTCGCCTGTTGGTCCGTGCCGATAGTTGGTTGGCCATGTCGTGGACCTGTGCGAGTATGTGTTGGCCTGGTCTCACTCGTACGTGTCCGAGGGCCTGAATGACCGCCTGGTTGTCAGTCAGCACCGTTGCCGTTGCTATTCCCCGTTGCCAGCATCTCTAGGGCCAGGGTGACCCCGACCGCTTCCGCTTCGTACGTGGTGTGGTCCCCGAGTGTGCCGAGCCTGTATCTTATAGCCCTGACGCGTTTGCCGTCCCTGTATAGTACTGCCGCTGCCCCTGCGTTGCCGTCGCTCCCTGAGCCGTCTGTGTATACCTTGGCATCCGCTGCATCGACTCGCTCACCCTCCTTCGACTCCTCCCTCGAGCCGGCAATGTCCGTTGTGAACCGAGTCGGTGTGTCTGGCGCGTGGGAGGCTGGCTCCATGGTCTCAAAGCCGTCAGGGCTGATCGCGAAGACGTGGAAGAGGTTGTGTAGCGGGGACGGGTGTCGCTTAACCAGGCGGCGGGCACATGACCTCACAGGCTTGTGCAGCGGGTGCGACTTGGGGAGGGCGGCCATGCGCACCGCCACCCGATAGCAGACGTTGAGCAGCTGCAACTCTATTGGCAGAATGTTCGCGTGTGCTTCAAGTACGTCAGTGGCAGTCATCCTCATCGCTCCGGTGATGGCGATGGTCGCGATGCGTTGTACCGATGTTAGTTTGCGCACCACGCCCACTGACCCCGTAGCCCTTTTTCTCCCACCCGGCCTCTGGACGGGCATGTACCATACATCTGCCGCATAAGAGAACTTGGGCACCGCTACGGCGCAGTACATCTGCCGCATGAGACCTGCGCGCACACCTGTGGAAGGTTTGGTCAGCCTGCGGAACAGTAAGGTCCACTTAGCGGCTTTGGCGACCGCCATTTCTGCCTGTGTCCTCCATCTGAGCTCTTCGTCGAGGACCACTCCGAGGAATTTGTGTGACTCCTGGGGCCGTATATTGGTGCCCTCGTAGGTGAAGTCCGGCCTTTTCTCTGGCATACTTTTCCCAGGCCGTGTGGGGTCCGGGGTGTGTCTGCGTGAGAAGCAGACAATCGCGAATTTAGACTTCTCGAATCTTGAGTTGTGTGTCTGTGTCCAATTTTTAGCTCCTTCAGGCTTCAATAACATGTCACTTAGGCTATTGTATGCTTCCTCGTATGTGTCCCCTTCTGCGTAGAGGTTCGCATCGTCCACGAAGGCCACTGCCGATTGGCCCTTCCCGGATGCGACGTCCACCAGATCTGCATTGTAAAATAGGTATAGGATCATAGAGATGGGATCACCCTGTCCTATCCCATTGTTGATCGGCACCCAGCCTGATAGGTAGTCGTCGAAGCTGATTTTGGTCCGCCTGTTCGCGAGCATCCTCTCCACGAATTGCACATATTCTTCTGGCACGCGCCTCTTTCTCAGGTTGTGGAGGAGTCGGTCGGTCACAGTGTTTGGGAACGCTCCTTCGATGTCCAGGAACAGGATCGCCGCCACTTTTTTGCATTGCCAGGCCTCTTTGATCTTGTTGGCTATGAGGTGGATCGAGTCCGTAGTCGTCCTCCCTGGTCTCCCTCCGAAGTGATTCGCCGGCAGCAGTTGGTGTTTCTCAGTCATGTAAACCAGGTTCTCTGTTACTATGGCGGTGAGGAGCTTCCCAATGGTATTGAGCAGGGCTATGGGGCGGTAAGCCTTGGGCACGTCATACGCTGGCTTACCCAGCTTTCTCAGCACCACGGTGATCCACGATCTCCAGTTATCACTGTATGTCTGCAGGGAGAAGGTGGCACGAAAGATCCATAGCAGGTACTCAGCTATGTGATCCACTGTCTCCTTCAGTACTATGTTGGGGATACTGTCGTCGCCGGGGGCCTTGTGCGGCTTGAGCTTCGCTATTTGCCAACGCAGCTGCTCCTCGTCCAGCTGGAAGCTGTGGTTGATTCTCCTGGGGTAGGCGTAGTCGGGCAGGATTAGAGACTCTGTGGGCTTCGGTGGGAAGAAGGCATCAGCGAGCAGCTTGCCCTTGTCTTGGTTGGTTTCAGCTGTCAGAGTGTCGCCTCTTCCGTCCGTGGCCCTGAGCGTTGGTATCTGTGACTTGCCGCCGTCAGTCGCCGGGTTTGACAGGTATTTGGTTGCCGTCCAGAGGAGGTCGTCCGCTAGATCTTCGAGATACTCTTCCCAGTGCTGTGCTTTTGCCCTCTTGATCGCCGCGCTGTACGCCTCCCTAGCTTGTCTATGGTTCTCATGTGACGGGTGGTCCGGGATGGCGCGATGGGTGTAGGACTCGTGGTTGAGTCTGTTCAGCGCCCTTTTGTGTGTCGATAGGTCCCTGCTCCACCATCTCTGGGAATGCGGGACCGGGTTCGACATGGGCACCACCTCCTCGATGGTGTCCTGCAGAGCCAGGGTTAGGGAGCTTACCGCTGCCTCAAACGCATCCACCGAGTGGAGCTCTTGTGGCACCGGGGTTGCCTCGAGGCGTTCACCGAGGGAGTCGTGGAACTGGTTCCAGTCGGTCATGCGGAAGTTGCGGAAGGGCTTGAGGGGCGCCTGTGCCATCTCTATGTCGAGGACTGTCAATATAGGTACATGGTCAGTACCCGGGCCCCGGCGGCTTGGGCTGGTGTCGCAGGAGATGAGGGAGTCCAGCATGTTGTCGGTGCAGAATACGTTGTCGACCCGAGTCCAATTTTTTGTCGCCATTGACTGTAGGGTCGGTGTTCTCCTGGGTAGTGCCATAGCTAAGTTGTAGTCCGCCAGCATCGATATGAGCTCTTCGGCGTCCCTCGTTGCTCCTGCTGTGAAGAGGTGGTGGTTCCTCTCCTCGTCCCACATGGGGTGGTGTCGGTTGAAGTCGCCGCACCACATCATGGCATCCGTGTCAAGGTGGATTATGTTGCGTTGTTCTTTGTCGATGTATCGCTCCAAGATGTGCAGCGTGTTTGAGTGCTGGCAGTCGATGTAGATGTTGAATATAGTTATCTTGCCTTGTGGGTGTCGGAACTGTATCACTGTGACGTCGTTTGTTCCCTCGAGCAGCACTTGGGACCAGGTGTTTGTGTCTATCCCTGAATTGACCAGCGTCACCGATCGCTTGGCTGCGCTGTCAGTCAAATGGGACGATGGGTATACTACTCGCCAGTTGTGGTTAGCTTTTGTGTTTCCTAGCGAGTCTATGTACGGTTCCTGTAGAAGGATCACGTCCCAGTCCCTGTGAATGGGGGAGTTTAGCAGATCATATTGTGCTTTGTTGGACTTATTGAGGTTTTGTTGCCATATTCTCAGCCTCTTTGGTGTGGGTTCCGGTGTGTGAGACATTATAGTCGGCAAGGTGGGGGCAGCCCTGTGTCGTCCTCTGTGTCGCCCCATCTGTGGTTCGTCCCTAGCTCCTGACTATTAGGCATGGTGGCGGGGCTTGTGTGTGAAGGGGCGTAGTTGGGGTTGGAGTTGTGGTTGTGGTTGTTGACCCTCGGCTCGGATCCGGGCACTGATGGTTGGAAGGTGAGCGTGGTCTGCTTGTACTTACCTTTGTGTCTGGTAGCTGTCACCCAGCCCCCCCCTTCGGCGCCCTGACTGGTCAGGGGCGGTGCGGGCAGCCTGGGTGGGTGGGCCACATGCGTCCATGGCTCATCTGTGGGGAAGTATGGCAGGGCATTTTCTGTCAGCTGGGAGTCAAGCTCTGCGCACTTAGCTAAGAATGCCGGGCATGCACGGTCCCAACTTGCGTGGGTGCCCGTATCACATGAGATGCACTTGAGTTTTGTGGCGCTGTCGCATCCTGCAGTCTTGTGCTGGTCACCGCACATTCCGCATGTGTCGTGGGGTTGCGGGCACGCAAACGCCATGTGATTCCACCCCTGGCACTTCAGGCATCGTGTGGGTTCCCTCTTACACTTTTCTGCGTACACCCGCTTCTGACATATTATTAGGCCGTCGGTGAGCACCTTGTTTGCCACCTCTGGCCCTGTGAAAGTGACCAGGGCATGTCCGCAAGTCTGATTGGGCGACCTGCGGTGGGCTGGCTTCAGCCAGCGGGTGTGATCAATGGATCCTGGTGGGAGGCCGTTGACGGCTTCTATGTTGCGTAGCTCCTCTTCCCTGTCTGGGCCGAAGTGGAGTGGAATGAACTGGATGACGATCAGGTACAACCTGGCTTTGACCCTGGCATTCGGTGCGAACGCTGCTGTGAATTTGAGCCGATTCTGGGCAGTGTTGAGCCATCTTGCCGCCTCTTCGGAGTTGAGCTCCAGCAGGATGCCCCCATTGTTGAGTCACCTGGCGCTCGTGGTGGAGTGACTAGTCGTTTCGTCTAGCTGCCACATTGCCCCGTTGGCTATCTTTTTCAGCTCGACGTTGGTCACACCCTCGTGCAGCTGGCAACCTGGGCCGGCCGTGTCCAGCAGCACTTGGCGCTGCTTGATGCCCTCCCTGGCGCGGACTCTCACGTCCAGGGCGGTTAGAGGCTGGGCTGGGCCTTGGGTGCCCGGAGCGACCATCCGAGCCTGGGTCGCTGCCTTGAGTATTGCGTTCCTGTACGTGTTGGTAGTCTCAGAGAGCGTGGTGGTTGATGTGGCTACTGTCGACGAGACCGACTTGATCTCGGCTATCGCTGCCGCCGTGACCCCTTCGACCCACTGGGATAGGACGGCTGCTACTTCCGCTGCAGCTGCTGCTTTGTCGACCAGCGTGACGGCCTCATTTAGTCTGGCCGTGAAGGCCTCATTCTGCACTGCGAGCCGAGTGTCGATGAGCTCTGCTATCTTGTTGCCCTTCGCATCTATGTCCAGGTGTTCCAACACAATCGCGATGGACCTTATTGCGTTGATCGCTGGTAGCGGTACGTTCTTGTATTGCGTGACTTGTAGGAGTGCATTGGACATGGTGTCGAGTGTCCATGGTTCTCCTGGAACAGTCAGCAGCGTTTTTTCCAAGTAGAGCTTACCTCCTTGTACGTCCAGGATGGTCTGGCCAGGGAGTGCCAGGATCTCGTCGCGTGTGAGAGGGTCGGGTGCGGTCGTGTTGCCTCTTGTCGTGGGCCGCGCAACGCTGGCTCTCTTCTCGCTCGTCTCGATCTGCTTGACTCGCGCAGCCTCCGTTGGTCCCTTTTGCTATATCCTCCCAGTGTTGTCCAGCTTTGTCTGTGCCAAAGCGGGGGCCGCTGCCGCCCGTGTAGTGGGGGTGATGCGTCCTTTTGTCCCTGCGACAGGCGTGTTGCCTGCTATGTGGGTTGGGTTATGGTAGTGGTTTATGAGATGAGCGGGTTGGGTTTCCCCAAGCGTGTCTACGTAGGTAGCTACTGCTAGCTATTTGGGAAATACTATTTACGCCCCTTTTTGGTGGTGGTGGTCGGAGCGCAAAAAAGTTCAAAAGAATAACATGATAATCAAATCTGATTGATAGAAATCATAAATATCTTGCCAAGGCATCAGGGAGAGCGGTGGGCGGGAATCAATCTTTAGCACACTTCTGCCCATCTGACTATGACTGGATTTGTGCTTGTGCTTGTATCCCTTGAATGCTGCTCTGCTGTGAACTGTCTTCAATGGGCCAAGTGCTCACTGGGTGGATGTGACCGGAAGGTGGCCAGAACATGAAATTCCAGGGAGATGGACTAGCGATGTAAGAGAGCACTGCTCGCTAGTTGGATATTTTATTGTTATTTCACAATGCTACTATGTTTGGCCCACATTCCCTGTCTCAGTTTCTATTCTTTATGTCAAATCCTCATGTCAGCATGAGGACATGTCATTCCATGCCTTGTTGCGTGCATTGTCCACAGTCCTCACAAGCATTGTCCACATTGTCCACAGTCCTTACATGTGCGCACCCAAATGCACGTTTGATGTAAATGCGCATGTATGTTACTACATGAAAGTATTTACAGCTGGTGGTATGGTCTAAATACAACCGGCGTCGGCCTACTATCCGGCAAAAAGGATGCGTGACTATCTAGTTTATAATATTGCTGCGGATCCGGGTTACCCACGGGTTTTTGCATAAAACATAAACTTGATACTTGGATCTGCACAAGTATCTCGGCCTGGGTACCCATTACTCATAGGATCTGACCCATGAGTATTCCCATGGATCAACTCGTGAGTACTCATGAGTTGATCCAGACTCGTGTTCAGCCTTAGTAGGGGTGCACAGTCAGGATACAGAATAGATGAAACACGTATACAATAGAAAGAGGGAGGAGTGTGAATGTGAAACGATGGGGAGAAAAGAGGACGAAGGCACCTATGTACGAAAACACACCTCGCAACCTGCATATATGTTACCCTGCACAGACTCTTTGTCTGCTGGGCTGATCCCACACGATCTACGGCTAGGGCGTCCCACGAATTCATCCTGGCCATATGAACACCTAAAGGGGTTGCGTCGGGAAGATGTGTTATTGGATTCTAGAGGGGTATTTCCTAGGGGCATACATCATCATCAATGGATTATCCTCTTAGGGGCACACAGCATCATCATTGACATCATTAGTGATGTATGCACTCCTAATCCAATGTTCCATAGGGGTTTACCCCTGTTCACCACTGTATAAGTAGCTAGGACTTTAGCTACAACAAATCATTGGTTTTAGCCCATTCACTCACATTGTTGAGTCCAGTCGAGTGAGTTAACAGTGTCCTCACTATCAGTCTCAAGTTCTTTTCCCTACATCTCCTGCGCTCGAGTTAATGCGCAGACTCATCCTGGTCCTTCCCATTTTGGCAAGGCAATGAAATAACGAAATAACAAGATGATGGGGCCAGTGATGAACCATCACGCCGGGTAGAGGATGTCGATCGTGTTTGATGGCGTGCCTGCTGGCGAATGATGCGAGCAGCGAATGGTCGTTCGGTGAATGTGGCAAAGGGTGACTGGAGTGATCATAGAGGACGCATGATCGAAGGGTAGGGTGAAGCCAAGTGAACACCAAGGAGGAGTTGTGGAAGGGAAAACAGGGGTAGCTGGGTGCAAGAAATCTTCAAGTCGTGACAATCCAGCCATAGGAACATCCAAAGGGGGTTGAGCTGAGGAGGTGATAGGACCAGTGATGAACCATCAAGCTAGGTACAGGACGTCGATCGTGCTCTGATGGCGTGGCTATGGCGAATGACACGAATAGCGGAAATCATTCGGCAAACTCGGCGAAGGGCGATCAGAGCGAACATAGAGGTGGAGTGATGAAGTGGAGGACAGAGCTACTGGGTATAGGAAATAAACACGTCATGACACCTTCGTCATTGCTGACGGGTGATCTGGCTCGACCCTTGCCCTTGTCACGAGGCAGGGGTGAGCGGGACAGGGGTCGTGACTTGTCCCCGTCCTGTTCTTCCACTTAATCCACGCTCAGAGACACGTGGTTGATGTTGTCTGCGTCCTCTGGTGCTAGGACGGGTGCGGTGAAGTCTATGACGTCGCCGTCTTCTACTTCCTTGGGCCCTGAGCCCAAGGTAGGGTCAGCTGTGGTGTCGCTAGGCTGCACCGGGGTTTTGTTGCACGAACTGCTTGATTGGATCATTCAACTGAGTGGGTACATCGCAGGCGCACAGCCAATTGTAGTATGTTGTACTATGTTCGTTTTCTGACGATTTTGCAATCGTCAGCACAGCAATCTCGTCTAAGATGCTGCAGGAACCACTCTTCAACTGTTTGCTGTGCAAACAGCTGTTGGAAGTTCAAAAAAGTGTAAGAGATATGGCTTAGAACTTGTGGTATCACAAGGCAATAGAACTCAACCAAACGGCGGTGATTCTAGTGCTGTTACAAGTAAAGATAAGCTGGGGAATCCCGGGGGATTCCCACGCAAGAACTATACAGTGGGTCTGTGAGGACCCACTGGTGCTATGTAAGCTACCAGTCATTATGTATGCCTCGTGGCAATACAGGTAAATATCTGTATTTACATTGGTCATGCTCAGATGAGCAGTGATGCACTAAAAGGTGACTCCCCACCACCACTTTCCCTGATGTGTTTGGCAAGATATTTATGATTTATATCAATTGGATTTGATTATCATATTATCCTCTGGTGTATGCTGCCTCTGCTACTCTTTTGACTCTTCTACCCTCTAGTAACTACCTTGAGTAGAAGCTCGCTGCTTCCTCTAAGACCCTAACGGTGGGCCAGAACTTGCATAGGTCACAAAACCATGATCGACAATGCAACACCAAAGTTGCCACTGTCCAGCTATGTGTGGTGACACAAATATATAAGGACATGAGACTAAACTGATAGAATACACCATGGCCGTAACAAATTGCCAAAGCAAATTGCAAAGAAAAACTACAGGGGAAAACACTCATCGGTACTCTTCATTTCTTGCCTAATATCCAATGCCTTATCACTGGAGACCACACTCTCATGATTGACAACCTTTCCATGCGTGTTGGATTCCCTTGGTGTGACTGGAGACCTTCTGCAACAGCACATTGAAATAGCGAGAATGGGGTTGAACCATCTCCAAAACATCAAGGCGTTAAGAAATTCCTGAGATAGCAGCTCCAGCCACGGAATTACTAGACCAACAATGCTTGTGCCAAAGATAAGAAAGGCAATGAGAGGGGCTATGACAGTTGGAGCTCATGAGTACTAGTACGGTCACTATAGCATGATGACAGCCAAAACGCACTTCCGGCTTGTAGCATGTCGGCCCACACAAGGATGAAAGAGGCTATGACATTTGGAGCTTGTGAGTACTAGAATGGTCGCTAAAGTGCAATGGGGGCCACAACCCACTTGGGGGTTCAAAGATGCCCCCCTCAGAGATAGCAATGCCTATTTCATTAGTGCCACCAGTAAGGACATAGATTCTCTGACCGCTAAGCATGGTTGCCATATAAGCCCTTTCACAGTGGCAAGTCCGTATGTAGCCGAGCGGATATCCATGCAAATGATCAGACACAGGACACAGAGGAGCATATGGGGAAAGGGAACATACACAGCAAACACAATGCGATACACACAGAAGATGATGACATGAAAGACAACAGAGAGTGGTACTCCAAGTGCCTTCCCTCCACTCCGTTGAAAAAATTGCCAACGACGGTACAGAATGTGGATTATGCATCCTTTGAAAGAGATTAGGGAAGCAACACAGTGAGGTTCAACATACCATCGAATATGAGAGTGACAATCAAGATGGAGAGCAATACGGACCACTGAGAGATAAGGCTGTGGAGGTCATGGTTGGTTTGCAAAGGCTAGATGAAGGCATGGAATGTGCTCACAAGGTGGGCGTATCAAGTAACATACAACAAAAACTCGTCTGAGAGGCAATTAATCTTGAAGCTCGAACCTGAACGTAGATTCAAGATAAGGTGGGGCTTAGCCATAGAAGCAATGAGGTCTGACACTGAGAGCCAGCAACGAGAAGGCTAGTAGAGCTACGTAAGGCGCTGCTAGAAGCTGTTGTGGTGAAGAAAGGGCTCATAAATACTGGTCACAGCTGATGACAAATGAGATCTACCGTAGCTCTTGACTATCGAATTTGTCTGGGACTACGAGGCCCATGAATAGGAGCTCTGAAAACAAACCAAAGCTATGTGTGTCTGAAATGTATACTCCTCATGACAATATAAGAACACAGCTACCTGAACAATCAATGCACACATGGCGGTATCATTCATTGCCTGAGTGCCAGAGACAAGTGCTGCCTGGTTCAAGCACTCCTGTTTGGAGTGGATGAATGGAAGTGTGGGTCGAGTAAGTAGACTTGCTGGTCCCAAACGGTATAGTCTGCCGTATCACATAGTGAAGTGATGTGACGCGAAATATGACAAGCATTTGACTCACCTGACAGAGTAGGCTATGCTGGAAAATATCCACGTGAAGCACAAGTTAAGAAATGTCAGATCCCGTTGCATGTTTTGGAAAAGATAGAGAAAAGGAGGAGGATGGGAAGTCCAATGTGACCGCCTATTGTCTGCAGCGCATGGTATATGGCCTGCTGTTGCCTCAGCTCTGCCAAAGATCCGAACTAAGCAGGTGAAGAGGGCAGTAAGTGGAATCAATGAGTTTCACATACCTTCATCTTGTTGATTTAGGCTGTCCAGGATAGCCGAGGCCTTTGGTGTGAGCAGGAGTTGCACGTTGTCAGCACTGTGTCTGTCAAAATGGCACAAGGCTACTTGGACTAGTACAGCAAAATGTCAGATGCTGCTGCAGTGTGTCAAGATTGGTTTTTAGGCGTGAATATCGTGTATTAGTGAACACAGCGAATGCCCAAATAACTTGTGCGAATAAGTATGCCGTTCGGCGAATACGTGAACCGATGAATGTTCACAAGATAAGAGCGTTGCCCGAACAGGGCTCACCCTATCTACAGTCATAGCGAAATAGCCTGCGACACTTGACGATGTAACGTGCAAGGTATCACCGAAGGGCTGTCTAAGTTTTGACAATCCCTTCGCCGGCGAAGGCACTCCTTCGGAGCCCTTCGCCAACAGCACAGAAAATAGTTCGAAGGCCAAGGTAACGAAGATGAAGTATGAGAACTCACCAGTGATGCCTAAGTCCTCTGCTGGTCGAAGATAGAAATCTCCAAGGGGAGGCTCAAGACGATGATCACAGCGAGGTCAAATTTGCACAAGATGGACAACGTATGATAATTGAACTGGGGAATATACATGCGAATGTCAACTACTTATATCGAATGCTGGTAAGGCATCAGCGAATAGGAAAGAGACCGTCATGAGTAAGGGTTGGATAGGGGTGCACAGTCATGATACTAAGGAGATGGAATAAACATACAATAGAGTAGGGGAGGAGTATGAACATGAGACGACGGAGAGTAAAGGTGGCGAAGGCACTTATGTACGAAACCATGTCTTGGGACCCGCATACATGCCACCCTGCACGGACTCTTCGTCCACTGGGTTGATTCCACACGACCGCTGGAAGGAACGCCCCGCGAACATACTTTGGCCATACGAAAACCCAAAGGGGTTGGATTAAGAAGATGATGGGGTTAGTGATGAACCATCACGCTGGGTAAATTGTATCGATTGCATTTGATGGCGTGCCTGTTGGCGAAATGTGTGAGCAGCGAATAGCGGTTTGGAGAATGGGGCGAACAGCGAATAGAGCGGGTGTAGAGGACAAGTGGTCGAAGGGTGAGGTGAACTCTGGTGAAGGTGCTAGGGAGTGATGAGGGGGGACATAGAGGCAGTGGGGTAAGGAAAATAGACAGGTCATGACACAGTGGTAGAGCCAGCTGACAAGGTTACAGTTTATTTCATACTGTGTCAATGCCTGCCACCCACCAGTGTCAGGTTCAGGAACCCTGCAAAAGCCCACAATCGCAATACCCAGGATTCCATTGTTTGAGCAGCACCCATGGACTCGGAAACATGATTCCTCATGCTGTATTATACCACCAGCCTCCGGCAGACACTTCGCCAGTGTTAGCTCCTATTTTCCGTGAAACTTCCATAGTGACTGAACAGCTCACCTGTATCTCCATTGTCCCATTGGGAAGAGGGGCCGACAATGGAAGGGTGGCAAGAGGGGCCAGCAATGTCATATCAAATGCATTGACTGAAAGCAGGCATAAGTTCTCCGTGCAAGATCCAAAATATTATGCTTACTAGCAGAGATGAAGAGTAAACTCAGAGAAATCCCGAGCATTTTCACGAGCACAGAGAAAATTTCCAAGAAATAGAATCAGTGATTGACTCCATCCGCCTGAACTGTTTGGTTATAAGAGTGGGGGTCCACAAACCAAAATTACCCAGCGGGCTGCGGTGAGGCTGAGGAGGAACTGAGGCCTATGTACAGTAGTGTATCATTGTGCTCGCATCTATATATACCAACCGCTCCACCTTCCATCCGGTGCCACCTCCCTGGATAAGGGTAATTATCACTGGTGTTTATTCCTGGCTGGTGTCGTATTGTCCTGTCGACATTAGTAGTACAGTCGGTGTGGTACCCGACCTATGGCATGACAATTCAACGTTCCACGCATTGTTCCTTACTCATAACATCTCTCAACAATCGTCACACCAATCAATGTCATCAGCTAAGAATCTGTCTAGTTATTAGGGCTGATCACAGTAGAGGATTTGGCTAGGATTTGATGAGGATTTGACCGAGGATTTCAATTTTTTTAGAACACCCGACAATGCCCCAAAATCGTGATTTAACTGTGATTAGCCTGTTTTGAAACTGGATTTGAGAGGATTTGAGAACGCTGGTGCCGGACATGGCAGGATGGCTCTCTCACCCGTCTGTCAGCCGAAGGTAGGTTCTGCACTATTATGTATCTCTAAAAAATACAAAGTAACATATATGAAAGCATTAATTTACATTTATGTGTCCTCTTAAAATAACAAATAACATAGATCAAGAGAAACTCAAAATTATATAAAAATATAGAAGAGACACACTGAAGAATAAAAAAAAAAGATGGAACTATGTATTTTTTAGAGTTTTTACTGAATTGACCAGATTCAACGGCTTGCAAAGATGTCATAACTGGTTGGCGGCCTGGCCTTGGACCAGGCCACTAGACTGTAGTGACGGTATGGAGTCACTTTAGCGAGTACTTCAGTTTCCGGGTTACTTTCTGCAGGCACAAAGGGAGATCCGGAGCGACCAGTTTAGGGCCCGCGACGGCGCCGGCCGAAATCCAAATCCAAATCACGCACAAATCCCAAATCTGGAGCGGACAAAGCTAGCCTTGTCCAAGGTCTATGGCATGAGGCACATGACTATGTCCACTGTGTCTTTAGTCCACACTTCTATTGTCCCATCTCCCTATTGTCTCACTCTCACTATTGTCCCACTCTTCCTATTGTCCCGTTAGTATATAAGACCTTGATCTCCCACATGACCTCCTTGCATCCTTCTCACATATCTGGCGCTCGATAGCCATAAAGGCTTCAAGCTCCTTCCTTTTTCACAGGAGTAGAGATTATCCGAAGTGGCCCTTCGAAGTGGCACATTGTTCCATCGTGTAGTCCTGTCCTACCAACTCGACGCCTCATCCAATATGGTGCCTGCCGGGACCGACACTTCAAACTTGTGCTCTAGAGACAAGCAGCCTGCGCGGCCCTCCCCCAACGCCACCGTCTCACCGACCCCTGACCCCTCTCCTCCATCAGGAAGCACACCGTTCCCGCCCTTCCAGCAGGTCATGCCGACCACCGATCAGCGTTTGTCGGCACTTGAGAATTCCCTCTCACAACTTCTTTCTATCCTGCAACAACCTCAAGCCCTGCCACCTCCACAGCAACAAAGTTCTTTAGGTCAGCCGCAACAACTGCCTCCCTCGCTGCCGCCGCCGCCTCCACAGCCCACACCCAGTCTTCCATCGCCCCCTCCCTCACTCCAGGAGGATCCTTTATTCCTCCAATCTCGCTAAATCCCACATCAGGTATGTCTATCGACCGCTCATTCCCTCATGTCGAGTCTGCGCTGCGGCTAGCGATCGCGAAACACGAGTTCCGCCCCTCCCATTTGTATAAACTGGATGCCACAGTTAAAGAACACCCTAAACCTAAGGCCTTCGAGATCTCTGACGATGGTGAATTTATACAGCGCGAAAGGGAGGCTTCCCCCAAAGACTACCCATCTTTTTGTGCCCTGTATGATCCACTCATCATTTATTTCGAAATACTGCAATACTTTATCATAGCCTCAGGCAATGTGCCGGCCTCGCAGCAAATAGTTCTCGGCTGTTCCTAATACCTCCGCATCCTTTACCAGGTCTACATGCGCTACGAGTGGTCAGCTGTCCTCCAATATCACTTCATGTTCCACAATTGGCGCCTCGCTGAAATGCGTGACAGTGATTATTCGGGATGGCACATCATGGACACAGAACTGGCTTCCCTCTACCTCTATGGCAGTCCAAAGCCCGCATCGAGAAAGTTGTCGTCGCAATCTACCTCCTCCAATGGGAAGCAAACATGCTACACCTTCCAATCAGGGAAATGCGCCTCGCCCTGTGCCCACGGTCGCCTGCACAAATGCAAAAACTGTGGTAGCTCTGACCACGGCCGATCTGGTTTCACGGAGAATCCCAAGGCGTCTGCCTAGGGCATGGGCAGGATGAGGGATCTTCTGTCCTCCCTGTCCTCCCCTCGTCCCTGCCCACAGGACTCCGTACCCAGGTCTACCCCCCAGTCTATTTCCATCGCTTGCCATGCTTCTGTCATGACGTGTTTATTTCTCATACTCAGATGCTCTGTTCTCCCAATTCCCACTCCACCTCCGTGTTCGTTCCGATCACCATTGCCATGTTCGGCAACTGATTCTCGCTGTTCGCGCCAATTACTATAGCCACGCCGTCACCGCATGATCGACGTCTTTGGACTGACTTGGCAGTCATCGCTGGGCCTGTCACCTCCTCTGCTCAACCCTCTTTTGGTGTTGTTCTGATAATCGGATTGTCATGACTTGTGTATTTCCTGCACCTTGTTACCCCCATTTCCCCTTTCGCCACTCCTCCTCCGTGTTCGCTCGGCTTCGCCCTCCACCTCGACCACTCCTCCCCTACGTTATCTCTGTTCGCCCTTCCTCGCATTTCGCCAAACGGCCATTCGCTGCTCGCATCATTCTCCAGCAGGCACACCATCAAATCACGATCGTCATCCCTACCCGGCATGATGGCTCGTCAGTAACTCCATGAGCTTCTCGATCCAACCCCCTTTTGGTGTTCACATGAGCAGGGTGCGTTTGCAGGATGTTACTTCGATGTGCCGTCGCAGAAGGTCTCCAGTCACACCAAGGGAATCCAATGCGTATGGAGAGGTTGTCGATCATGGGGGTGTGGTCTCCGGTGATAGCGTATTGGATATTAGGCAAGAAACGAAGAGTACCGATGAGTGTTTACCCCTGTAGTTTTTCTGTTCAATCTGCTTTGACAATTTGTTACGGTCACAACATATGCTATCAGCTTAGTCTCATGTTGTAGTCTGTGTTTCTTCCTTATATATCTGTGTCGCCGCACATATCCGGACGTCAGTGGCAACTTTCGGGTTGCATTGTCACGGGGGAGGGGTTGAAGTGAGAGTTGTGGATGCAAGTCAATTGTGAGAGATGCGTGGCAGAGGAAAGGGGATATAAGAGAACAGAGGAGAAGGAAGAAGGGATGAAGAAGGGAGGAGAGGAATAGGCCGCAGAGGGAGAAAGGGGTACAAGAGAAGGACAGGAAAGATGGAAGGGAAAGGGGTGACGAGGAAAGGCGGGAGAATAAAAAGACAGGAAGCGCAGAGTGTAAGAAAGAAGGTAAGAAGCCAGGAAAAGGGCCGTGTGAAGGGAGAAGATGAAAGAGGACGATCGAGGGGGGCGAAAGAATTTTTAAAATAAGTCAACAAACACGCAATGCAACACCAGACACTACCCACCTTGTGCAAGACTCAACATACGCATACGCATCCACCGTCGGTCGCGGGCATCCGATGGTCATGTGCGACATAGTCGATCTGACGTTCGGCGATGAAGGCAGGTCTGCGATCCACAGGGTGTAGGGAAGGACGTGGTCGACGTAGCGGCAGTGGAGGAGGGAGCGGGAGTGAGGCCACCAGAACCTGGCAAGATGGGGGGTTGCTAGTCAAGGGAATATACCGCAGTGCTGGACACGCACCGCTCAGCATGGGTCATGGCCTTGTGGGCGTGTGCAAGCTCGTAAGAGCAGATGTCGACGAGGGGGAAAGGAGATCTTCGCTTGGCGGAGCTGGAGAGCGTCGCTTGGGGGAGCAAGGGTCAGCCAGGAGGGCGGCCGTTCGAAAGAGGAGGGTCATCCATAGTGGAAGTGGTCGTATCCGCCTGGGGGTATGGTGGCGGAGAACGATAATGTAAATGGAGACGAAGCAAGACCGATGCGCCCTCCGCGCACACACGCACTGGGCGTCCGACAGGAGAGGGGCGGGGTAAGACACCATAATGGCTGCGCGGAGGAATTACGCTCTGGACTCGCGGTGCTGCCCGTACTCGAGGGGATGCCAACGCTGCTCACTGGCACGAGCCACGCCCACGACGCCGATTTGTCGGGTACGTGAGTAGGGTGCGTGTGAGCGATGTTGCGTTACTCTCCGCCGTATGGCAGCTGTGAGTTGAAAGGCCTGAAGCGAGGGTGGAGGGCAGGGACGGACGGCTCACCCTAACCCTTATCGTCTCACAGGCTTCCCTTCATTTCTGTTCAGAATGTAATAACTTGCTCTATCCACGTGTGCATCTGCAACCCGCTGCTGCTTATGAATACCTCATTCGCCTTACGGATGTTCAGGCTGACCCTGCACGTCACATTCTTGTGTACCCATGTCGCATCTTCCAGTACGACGAGATTGGAGAGAACATGTGTGTCTACAGGAATGATCTAGTGACAGTAACATAGTAAGCCCTTCGATGCGTTTCAGGGTTCCTCCCTTTC
Organism: Gautieria morchelliformis; assembly: GCA_015179125.1. Lineage (NCBI taxonomy): Eukaryota > Fungi > Basidiomycota > Agaricomycetes > Gomphales > Gomphaceae > Gautieria > Gautieria morchelliformis. The sequence goes on along the minus strand of WHVA01000231.1, from coordinate 116,321 downwards.
TTACAGGCTGTATCTAGAGAACAGTGTTGCGATTTCGGGGAGAGAGGACGCAAGCGAGGGGGACAGCACCGACTTGGTGTTCTGGCAGGTTACAAACGGATAGGGCAAATACATGTAAACTACCGCATTTGTAAGCTACGCATTGCGCAGTCACTTGATGCTGCTCGCAAATCCGGGAATATCACCACACCTCCTCGAGCGGGAGAGAGTCCGAGGCACATTCCTGAAGCCTAGAACGCAAAGCCCTCATCATCCTCTACTCCAGCATCTGCTACATTGGCCGTGCCACGCTTCGCAGAAGGACAGTCGGACTGGTAGTGGCCCTTACCGTCGCAGTTGTAGCAGATAATGTCCTCTACCAGCCTCTTCTTCTTGGCAACAGCAGCGAGTGCGCCCTCCATTTGCTCGGTCTCCGACTTGGCTGCTTGGACCTGGCGCACCTCCTCGTTCAATAGGCGAGTGATAACGATGTCGAGGGTGAGATCGTTGGCCGGAATGCTGTCGAGTGCGACGATGAAGGTGGAGTACGATTCTGGGAGCCCTTCGGTGAGTGCAAGAATGACATCTTCATCTATGATGCTAACTCCAGCAGCTTCAAGCTGGAAGGCAGCATTCTTGACGTCAGAGATCCATGAGACCATTGGCTGGTCGTCGCGCTTGCGCATGTAAAGGAAATGACGGCGGAGTGAAAGGCGTGTGGCAAATCCACGAGCCCGGTGGACCTTCTCCAGGCTCTCCCAAATCTCCTTTGGGTCATCGTAGCGTGTGTGCGGAAGCTGGGATTTGTCGATGTTAAGGATGATCTTCGCGCGGGCAAGCTGTTGCTTTTTCGTAAACACATGGACAGCTTTTGAGTTCGGGGAGCCAGTGGGTTGTGTCTCAGTGCCATCAACAACGTCTCACAGATCCTTCTCGACCAGTAGGGCAGCCATTACGTAGCGCCAGTCATTGTAGTTCGTCTCGTTGAGTTTTTCGAAGTGTGGGTCGGGCATGGTGGACAAAATGGGGTGGGTACACTTTCGGTAGGTGTGTGCAGAGCTTTCGGTAGGCTCAGATTCAGTGCGCTTTCGGTAGGCGCAGTCGACGTGCTTTCACTAGGCATGGGTACGGTCAACGGTCGGTTCGGCACACTTTCGTTACACGTGGCGCACTTCCAGTAGGTGCGACTTTTGGCAGGCAGCGCCTAGACAGATGTTGTGATCTGTTTGTGTTGCGATTTCAGGGAGAGAGGACGCAAGCGAGGGGGACAGCACCGACTTGGTGTTCTGGCAGGTTACAAATGGATAGGGCAAATACATGTAAACTACCACATTTGTAAGCTACGCATTGCGCGGTCACTTGATGCCGCTCGCAAATCCGGGAATATCAACAAACAGCCAGGTGTTACTATCGATATATGACATGATCCAGTGACGCTTGTATGGCTGTCGTAGCTTTTCATTGCACCCGTGGCTTACGTTGTGAATTAGCCGCACTCCAATATGTGTTGCCCCTCTCGTGGTCATGATGAGTGTGCACCCTTCTATTGCTTGAGGAGTATGGCCTCACGCCTTCCCAGTGCCATTTTCTATCAAGACCAATCGAAGTGGAGGGAGACACGTTTGATCTTATTTTACGTGTGCTGCATAGGGATGCACACCGTCCGTATTACGGCCACGGCCATATAATGTACGGCGGGTTGACGGATACGGCAGACCGTATGCCGTCCGTATGGTCAAGACCTCTCCCCTCTGACGGTACGGTATGGCACCGTACCGGCCGTATTACGGTTGACGGCAATACTATACGGTGGGGCTATTGGAAGATCGGTTAGTGACCGATCCGCGTAGACTATGACATTGTATTATATTAGTATGCTCGCCTATGCGGCCTACACAGGTAGCTGCGCTTTATGTCAGCCTATGCAGACTAATTAGGCATGCCCGATGTGTACCTGCCAGCAGTAGCGCCCGTCAGGCGCTGTGTTTTTGGCTCGGCTAACACATTTTCGGCGTTCACCGATGCATGCCGTATACATACCGTACATACTGTACACGGCCGTATTTGTACGGTATATACGGTGTCAAACCGTACCGTATACCGTACCGTCGGCACAGCACACCGAGCCTTGACGGTACGGGTGCCGTGGCCGTAATACGGCACCGTACAGCCGTGGATGTACGGCACGGTGTGCATCCCTAGTGCTGCAAGTGTGGTCATGGTTTTATGGACCCCCACTTGCAGGAGTATACTGGACCCCAGGGTGGTGGGGGTGCAGATCCAAGTTGACAGGATGTCCAGGCAGCTCAATGGAACTCGTGGAAGTTGTGAGAAGGTCCGTGATTTGATAGGAGTGTTTATCCCGGTTTGCATGCGGATCGACCATAAATTGTATTCCATGCCAAAATACGCCTGTTACTATTCATTGCAGTTCTCAGGGATAAAGCCCTATGCAAACTTGTCTGTGGAACTTGAAGGTAGCGACTGGCGTCATCCAATGAGGGCTGTTTCGACACCCTCGAGAAGAACTAGTAATCACAAGCTTTCAGTATGATTCGAGATTTACTGATATCAGTTCAGTCGCGTATACATCAGGCACTCTGTATACGTCCCCGGTGGTCTCAACGTTTCACTCTCGGCCAACGTGAGGGGTTTTTTTTTTAGGGAAATCGCGAGAAAACTCTAGAATGCAAAATGTCCTATACAGGCTAGGGCCCGAATATTGTATGCAAGACTTCTTTCACATTCTTTGCGTGCAGCACCTCTGCACGATTTATCCACCAAATATAAGAAACCGCAAGAGGGCGTGATGTGATCGTGGGTCCGGGGTCAACGGTCAGCCACGGAAAGTTTTGATAAATCATGCGCCGCGGGGTCTTTCCGATGGAACGTCCCAAGTGGACTCGATGTTTCATGTGGTCACCTCAGGCTGCCTCCTGCACTCCTTCTGCCGGGTCGACGGAGGTCACGGAGCCGTTTAATTCCTGCGCCCCCGGCAGCGTCTTGTGTGGCGCAAACTATCCGCGACAACCCTTCACTATTCAAAGTCACAGAACGCCGATTCATGTAAGCCATTTCGAGTTCTTCCTTTCCTCTCACCCTTTCGTTGCCTCAGTGCAGTTTGCGAACGTAGGTGAATCTGCCCCGATCACGTTCGATTTCTCAAATCGTGACATTTATGAGGCCGGTTTAGATTTTCTGCGTGAGCAGCGGGTCTTCGAAGTTGCTGCATGTGGTCGCTACTCACCTGCTTTAGGGTGCGATCTCCTCCCTGACATGTACAGCACACCTGTCGGCGTGGTTCCCAACACCCCAGTCGGGCAAATTTCGCCTTATCAACGACCTCAGCGCGGGACCTCACGCGCCCCAACTCTCGGACCGCGCGATGGCTCTAGGGTCCGTTTTGGCAACCTCCATGATTTTTGGACCGAACCTGCGCAACGTTCACAAGCACCACAAGCGCGCTCCTGCCTGGACGACGTATCGGGCGCGTATCGTTGTTGGCCGGTGCACCCCGATCATGCTGGAACCTCAAGCGAATCCCCCGTGAGGCTTCTCGCAAGCACTGCCTTCGGTACAGTATGAATGACGGTTGAAGGCCTCTCCAATTGATGATTCGTTCCACCGTCGAATTGTTTGGCATTGTCGGGAGCACAGGAAAAAATTCTGAGTAGCAGAATGAGTGATTGACTGCACCTGAGGCTGAACTGCAGTTCTGAAATTGGAATGATATCCGTGACTTAAAATGTGTAATCTGTTGGCATTTTGAACTTCTTAGCTTGGTACATCACCTACTGGATCACGTATACATGGAAGATGCGGTGCTTCATAGCAGAAAGATCAAATAGCGATACCGTTTGACAGGAGTCCCAAGCGAACAACTGGAGAACCACCCTTTGAATGGCCACAAAATCTGCAAGAATATAGGCCTTCTTGAGCGGATCAAGCTAACAATAACTAGACAGATTCTTAGCTGATGACATTGATTGGTGTGACGATTGTTGAGAGATGGTATGAGTAAGGAGCAATGTGTGGAATGTTGAATTGTCGTGCCATAGGTCGCGTACCACATCGACTGTACTAACGACGTCGACAGGACAATACGACACCAGCCAGGACTAAGCCCCAATAATCACCCGTATCCAGGGAGGTGCCACGGCACCGGATGGAAGGTGGAGCGGTTGGTATATATAGATGCGAGCACAGTATAAATCGGTTGGTATCGCGAGCACAATGACGTACGACTGTACATAGGCCCTCAGTTCCTCCTGAGCCTCACCTGCCCCACCTGCCCTGGCCGTGGCCCGCTGGGTAATTTTGGTTCGTGGACCCCCACTCTTATAACCGAACAGTTCAGGCGGATGGAGTCAATCACTGATTTTATTACTTGGAAATTTTATCTGTGCTCGCGAAAATGCTCGGGATTTCTCTGAGTCTACTCTTCATCTCTGCTAGTAAGCATAATATATCGGATCTTGCGCGGAGCACTTATGCCTGCGTTCAGTCAATGCATTTGACATGACATTGCCGGCAACCCTTCCATTGTCGGCCCCTCTTCCCAATGGGACAATGGAGATACAGGTGAACTCTTCAGTCACTATGGAAGTTCCACTGAAAATAGGAGCTAACACTGGCGAAGTGTCCGCCTGCGAGTGTAAAACAGCCTGAGCGACTCTGTACAGGCAGTGGCTGCTGCTCAAACAATGGAATCCTGGGTATTGCTATTGCGGGCTTGTGCGGGGTTCCTGAATCTGACGCCGAGGGGTGGCAGGCATTGGCACAGTATCAAATAAACTGTAACCTTATCAGTTGGCTTTACCACTGCAGAAGCATCTGACATTTTGCTGTACTAGACCAAGTAGCCTTGTGCCATTTTGATGGATACAGTGCTGACAATGTGCAACTCCTGCTCACACCGAATGCCTCGGCTTTCATGGATAGTCTGAATCGAACAGATGAACGTGTGTGAAACTCATTAATTTCCTTGCAGCCCTGTTCATCTGCTTAGTCTGGATCTTTTGCAGCGCTGAGGCAACAGCAGGCCATTTACCGTGCGCTACAGATAATCGGCGGTCACATTGGAGTTCCCATCCTCCTCCTTTTCTCTATCTTTTCGAAAACGGCGCAACGGGAGCTTACATTTCTTAACTTTTGCTTCACGTGGATATTTTCCAGCATAACCTTCTCTCTTGGGTGAGTCAAATTCTTGTCGTATTTCGGGTCTCATCACTTCACTACGGGATACGGCAGACTATACCGTTTGGGACCACCAAGTGTATTCTTTGAAATCACTCTTCCATTCATTCACTCCGACCAGGAGTGCTTGACCCAGGCAGCACTTGTCTCCGGAGCCCAGGCGATGACAGATACAGCCATGTGTGCATTGATTGTTCAGGTAGCTGTGCTCTTCTATCGTCATGACGAGTACACAATTGAGACACACATAGCTTTGGTTTGATTTCAGAGCTGCTATTCATGGACCTCGTAGTCCCAGACAAATTCGATGGACGAAAGCCATGGTAGATCTCATTTATAATCACCTGTCATTGGTATTTATGAGACCTTTCTTCACTACAACAGCTTCTAGCAGCGCCTTACGTGGCTCTACTGGCGTTCTCGTTGCCAGCTCTCGGTGTCAGACCTCGCTTCTACGGCTAAGCCTCCTCTGATTTTGAATCTATTTTCAGGTTCGAGCTGGAAGACTAGCTGCTTTTCAGATGGATTTTTATTGTATGTTGTCTGATATTCCCACCTTGTGAGCACTTTCCATGCCTTGATCAAGACTTTGCAATCAGACTATGACCTCCACAGGCCTATCCCTCACGCGAACATCACCTTGTGAGTACTATCCATGCCTTCATCTAGACTTGCAAAGCGACTACGATCTCCACAGCCTTATCTCTCAAAACACCATATTGCTCTCCATCTTGATTGTCACTCTCATATTTGATGGTAAGTTGACCGTCACTGGGTTGCTTCCCTCATCTGTTTCAAAGGATGCATAATCCACATTCTGTACCGCCGTTGGCGGTTTTTTCAACGGGCTGAAGGGAAGGCACTTGGAGTACCACTCTCTGTTGTCTTTCGTGTCGTCATCTTTTGCGCGTATCGCCTTGTGGTCGCTGTGTATGTTCCCTTTCCTCATATGCTGTCTCTGTGTCCTGTGTCTGATCATTTGCATGGATACCCGCTCGGCTACATACGGACTTGCCACCATGAAAGAGCCTATGTGGCAACTGTGCTTAACGCCCAGGGAATCGCTGTCCTTAGTGGCCCTAACTTTATTTCTTTCATCCCTGTATGGGTCGACATGCTGCAAGCCGGAAGTGCGTTTTGGCCGTCATCATGCTATAGCGACTGTACCAGTACTCACGAGCTCCAACTGTCATAGCCCCTCTTGTTGCTTTTCTTATCTTTGGCACGAGCAAGGTGAGCATTATTGTTGTAGTAATTCCATAGCTGGAGCTGCTATCTCAGGCATTTCTTGACGCCTTGATATTTTGGAGATGGTTCAACCCCATTCTCGTTACTTCGATGTGCCGTCGCAGAAGGTCTCCAGTCACACCAAGGGAATCCAATGCGTACGGAGAGGTTGTCGATCATGGGGGTGTGGTCTCCGGTGATAGCGTATTGGATATTAGGCAAGAAACGAAGAGTACCGATGAGTGTTTACCCCTGTAGTTTTTCTGTTCAATCTGCTTTGACAATTTGTTACGGTCACAACATATGCTATCAGCTTAGTCTCATGTTGTATTCTGTGTTTCTTCCTTATATATCTGTGTCGCCGCACATATCCGGACGTCAGTGGCAACTTTCGGGTTGCATTGTCACGGGGGAGGGGTTGAAGTGGGAGTTGTGGATGCAAGTCAATTGTGAGAGATGCGTGGCAGAGGAAAGGGGATATAAGAGAACAGAGGAGAAGGAAGAAGGGATGAAGAAGGGAGGAGAGGAATAGGCCGCAGAGGGAGAAAGGGGTACAAGAGAAGGACAGGAAAGATGGAAGGGAAAGGGGTGACGAGGAAAGGCGGGAGAATAAAAAGACAGGAAGCGCAGAGTGTAAGAAAGAAGGTAAGAAGCCAGGAAAGAGGGCATGTGAAGGGAGAAGATGAAAGAGAACGATCGAGGGGGATGAAAGAATTTTTAAAACAAGTCAACAAACGCGCAACGCAACACCAGACTCGACTACCCACCTTGTGCAAGACTCAACATACGCATACGCATACGCCGTCGGTCGCGGGCATCGTCATGTGCGACATGGTCGATCTGATGTTCGGCGATGAAGGCAGGTCTGTGATCCACAGGGTGTAGGGAAGGACGTGGTCGGCCTAGCGGCAGTTGGAGGAGGGAGGGGGATCGAGGCCAAAAGAACCGGGCAAGATGGGGGGTGCTAGTCAAGGGAATATACCACAGTGTTGGACACGCACCGCTCAACATGGGTCATGGGCTATGCAGGCCTTGTAGGCGTGTGCGAGCTTGTAGGAGCAGACGTCGACGAGGGGGAAAGGAGATCTTCGCTTGGGGGAGCTGGAGAGCATGGCTTGGAGGAGCAAGGGTCAGTCAGGAGGGCGGCGGTTCGAAAGAGGAGGGTCATCCGTAGTGGAAGTGGTCGTATCCGCCTGGGGGTGCGGGTGGGGGAGAACGATAATGTAAACGGAGACGAAGCCGCCCTCCGCGCACACACGCACTGGGCGTCCGACAGGAGAGGAAGATACATAATGGAAGGCTTTACATAATTTCGATATATCAGTGGCGTGCCTTCAAATTGCCCCCCGGAACGTCCCTGGACTTTTATGTAAGAAGTACCAGCTTGCGATGCTTGGCAGTTGTGCCAAGACTCCTCCCTCCGCACGCTCTCTGGGCTCGCGGGGCTGCCCGCACTCGAGGGGATGCCAACGCTGCTCACTGGCCCGAGCCACGCCCACGACGCCGATCTGTCGGGTACGTGTAACGTGAGTAGGGTGCGTGTGAGCGATGTTGAAAAGTCTTAAATCCCCACCCCGACGCGACGCTTCGGACTCCGACGCACACACTCGCGTAAGTTCTCCACATCACAATAAAGTTTATTTATAACGGAAAACATAATATAATGGCAATAAAATGCGTCAGAAACATTCTGAAAGATTAAAACATGTTACATTTATTGTAACTATAAGCGTCTCAGATCTAAATATATAATGTTTAAAGGATACCTCGGCATGTGAAGTCGGCTTAGTTCAGTGGTTAACTCGATAAGTTTGTGTGAGGGTGGGCGTGGGTTCGAGCTTTGCTCAGCCCAAATCCTTTCTTGGGACTGGCATTTATTTTTGTAAATGGTTCACTGGCCCTATTGGCTTTTTCTCTACTTTCTTCATATACCTCAATGTGGCATTTTAATTGTTGGTACATGAAATTCACGACACATATCCTATTTTCGATGCACGAACGAGGCTTTAGCGTGCCGACCTGAACCGACCCGGTTCGGGGGACCCCCGAGCGTAGCGAGGGAGGGGAGGGTCGGCGAATGGTCGGTCCTCTTCGTGCGCTCGGGAGAAACAGTAAAATTTACGCTCAACAATTTTTTTAATCTCTTAATTGGTATTTTTCTAATTACTCATGTACACGAAGCCTTGTGGGTGGAGTTTGAAGCGTCGGAGTGGGGATTTAAGGTCACCTAGCGATGTTGCGTTACTCTCCACCGTATGGCAGCTGTGAGTTGAAAGGCCTGAAGCGAGGGTGGAGGGCAGGGACGGACGGCTCACCTGCAGCTAGCGCACGTCCTGGCTCGCGCCGTATGCCACGACATGCGCGGTACCCAGGAGCGATGCATGCGGACCCTGATGGCATGCAGACTCCGAGTCAGCAACGCGGCGACACCAACGCCCTCCCAAGGTGGCACCTTGGTGGCGTGGGGGCGCTGGGCGGGTCGGGAGGCAGCTAGCGATAGCGGCAGCCTATCCCACAGAAATAACATTGTCTTGTCTCACTATGGTCATAGGCTCTCCATCTTCTGTACGGCTGTCCGTAGCCTTTCATTGCAACCCTGGCTTACGTTGTCAATTAGCCGCACTCCAATACTATGCGTTTCCCCTCTTGTGGTCATGATGAGTGTGCATCCTTTTATTGCTTGAGGAGTATGGCCTCACGCCTTCCCAGTGCCGTTTTCTATCCAGACCAATCGAAGCGGAGGGAGGCACATTTGATCCTATTTTACGTGTGCTGCAAGTGTGGTCATAGTTTTATGGACCCCGACTTGAAGGAGTATACTGGACCTCAGGGTGGTGGGGGTGCGGGTCCAAGTTGACAGGATTTCCAGGGAGCTCAATGGAGCTCGTCGAAGTTATGATGAGGTCCGTCATTTGATAGGGGCGTTTTATCCCGGGTTGCATGCGGATCGACCATAAATTGTATTCCATGCCAAAATACGCCTGTTACTATTCATTGCAGTTTCTCAGGGATAAAGCCCTGTGAAAACGCCTGTGGAACTTGAAGGTAGCGACTGGCGTCTTCCAATGAGGACTGTTTCGACACCCTCGAGAAGAACTAGTAAGCACCAACCTTCAGTATGATTCGAGATGTACTGATATCAGTTCAGTCGCGTATACATCAGGCACTCTGTACACGCTCCGGGTGGTCTCAGCTTTTCACTCTCGGCCAGCGTTGGTTTATTTTATTTTATTTTATTTTATTTTGAAGGAAATCGTGAGAAAACTCTAGAATGCACAATGTGCTATACAGGCTAGGGCCCGAATATTGTATGCAAAGACTTCTTTCACATTATTTGCTTGCAGCACCTCTGCACGATATATGCACCAAATATAAGAAACAGCAAGAGAGCGTGATATGATCGCGGGTCCGGGGTCAGCCACGGAAAGTTTTGATAAATCTTGCGCTGCGGGGTCTTTCCGATGGAACGTCCCAAGTGGGCTCGAGGTTTCATGTGGTCACCTCAGGCTGCCTCCTGCACTCCTTAAGCCGGGTCGACGGAGGTCGCGCAGCCGTTTCCATGTGTCTCCAGCAGTGTCTTGCGCGGCGCAAACTATCCGCGATAACCCTTCACTATTCAAAGTCACAACGCCGATTCATGTAAACCATTTCGAGTTCCTCCTTTCCTCTCACCCTCTCGTTGCCTCAGTGCAGTTTGCGAACGTAGGTGAATCTGCCCCGATCACGTTTGTCGGATCGAGATATTTATGAGCCCGGCTTAGATTTCCTGCGCGAGCAGCGGGGCTTTGAAATTGCTGCTCCCTGGCATATACAGCACACCTGTCGGCGTGGTTCCCAACACCCCACTCGGGCAAATTTCGCCTTTGTTGTGAATCCGATTGACCAGTCGCCGAGTCGGCACCACCTTCTCTTTATGGACAATATTACTAAGCAACTAGTATAGCTACCCAACTCGTGTAAGACGGCGCTTCAGACTTTCTTCTGACGCCGTCCAGGTATTTACAGTTGGGCTTCTTAATAACAGACTTTCTTCTGACGCCGTCCAGGTTCTAAGCTGCTCATAGAAGTTGCTCACAATAGGTTATGGGCCCCGCTCCCTGAAAACTTATTTTTAACCTAACCGTCGATGCAAAACGCACGAGAGTCTCACTACCCTACACCCATACCATGGCCGACGCAACGACCTCGAAACTCCTATCGACTATCGAGAAGTTCGATGGAACGAACTGGGAAACGTGGTCCTTCTCACTGAAGGCCGCGCTGATGTTCATCGACGCACTGCGCATCACTGAAGGGACTGAAACAGCCCCTTCACAGAGCATGATTCCCACCGACGAAGAACGCAGACGACTTGACGACTGGGAGAAACGTTCTCGCCAAGGTCTCTCACTGCTACTTGTCTCGGTCAAACCCTCAGTCCACCAGTCCCTCGACATGGCGAAAACCCTAGAGCAGAATTGGGGCAATCTCAAAATGACCTACGGGACGAGGACCGGTCTGAACTTATGGGTCGACTACCGAAAGTACACTACCATGACGTTCTCGCACGGCACCCAGCTCACTCAACAGATCGACGAAATGTCTGAGCTAAAGAATCGAATTGTCGCCGCTGGACTAGCAATCAGCGATCCCCTACATACCCTCAACGTCCTCCAAGCCCTACCCGCATCGTATGAGATCGTACAACAGACGATCCTCGCTACCATCACGGACTTCTCAAAGATCGACTGGGTGAGCACTCGAAGTCACATTCTATCCGAAGAACTGCGACAGGGCTCACAACCGAACGTAAACGCAATCCGTACGAAGTCGAAGTCCAGCAAGGACAAGTGCAATTACTGTGGGGGTACCGGGCATTGGGAAAAGGACTGCAGGCGCAAGACGCGCGGCCTATCTTGTGAAGAGGCGCAGTCAGAGAGAAAAAGAGGGACAGGCGACAGGAAGGGAAAGGCAAAGGGAAAAGAGAAGAGTGACGCGAAAGAAGCAGCACCCACCGTGAGCGCCGCCATCATGGGAGACTCTACAAACACGCCCAATAGCACTAACAATGTAACATCCGGCACCTCAATTGATTCAATTTGCTTCTATATCACGAGAACAAGTAAGTGGATGATCAACTCGGGATGCACCGACCACATAACGCACGACATCGCCGATTACTCCACGTATCAATTGCTCAAAACCCCTCGCACCGTGTTCCTAGCCGACAAAAAGAAGGCAGTGTCTTACATTGGCATCGGTACAGTCGCAACGAAAACATGGGTAAATGGAAGAGAGAAGAAAATAGAACTCCAAAACGTGCTCCACTCACCGGACATTGGAGGCCGCTTCATCTCGATACTCAGAATCGGAGAAAAAGGAATTTCCGTCGTCTTTGAAGGCCTTAGAGTGATATTCAGCAAAGATAGAGTGGAATATGCGGTAGGACAACTCGACGGACGAGACTACTGGCTTGCACTAAGCTCAGTGTTGCCCTCCGTCCACTCAGCGCAAACAGAAATCCCATCGACACCCTTCACACTCGCCTCGGTCACCTATCTTGGTCATCCTTGAAACGGATTAACGACCAAGTTGATCCAAATTCGCGACGCGCACTATCGACATGCGAAGGCTGTCTATTAAGGAAATCCACAAGGAGGAAATTCAAATCCTCAACTCACTGCCGCACTCAACCGTTCGAGTTAATCCACATGGACCTCGCGGGCCCCATGCGAACACGCTCCATCCAGGGCCATAGCTACCACTACGTACTGGTGGATGACTACACGCGCTACAAATGGGTATTCTTCTTGCAAATGAAGGCCGACACCTTTGATTGTTTCAAAAAGTACCATGCGCTCATCTCCACGCACTACAAAGGCACGCTCCGAGCCATAGGCTCGGATCGCGGGGGGGAATTCCTATCGACGGAATTCATCCAGTACATCGCAGAGAACGGAATAAAACACGAACTTACCGCGCCACACACACCGCAACAGAACGGCGTCGCTGAGAGAGCGAACCGAACGATCCTGGAAGCCGCGTGTGCCATGCTACAGAGTGCCGGCATGTCCCACGGATTCTGGGAGAGCACCGTTGCCACAGCTGTACATGTAAGAAATCGCGCTCCCTCACGTGCAAGCAATTACCTCTCCCCACATGAATGCCTTTTTGGACGCGCACCTGACCTCAGCTATCTCCGAACCTTTGGTTGCCTCGCCTATGCGCACACCACATCGCAGCGCACCAAATTCGACCCAATGTCAAAGAAACTAATTTTCATAGGATATGATGGATCCACCAAGGGGTACAAGCTGTGGGATCCATCTACACACAAAATCCTAGTATCCACCGACGTTACATTTGAGGAAAACGCATATCCTCTCCGCGCCCCAACCGTCCCGATCGTGCAGCCAAACCCCAACCTTTCGCAGCCCCCGCAACCGACGCCTGAACTGGTTGAGTTGGCCCTGCCAGAGAGCGACGACGAAGATCTCGAAGACCATGCACCAGCGCACGGTCCACCGCCGCCTCCAGGACCACCAGTCCCAGGCCACGCCCCACAACCGGCTCCACCATGCCTACCAGTACCTCCGCGAAGATCTGCACGCATCGTCGGGAGGTCCCTGCGCCCCGACCCAACAAACGCTAGCCTAGACAGGGCTCAGCGCTGGGTACCCACGGTATGGACGAACGCGATTACGGTGTTCCTAGCTGCTGCGGATATGACACCCACAGGAGACCCAACATCGTATCAGGCCGCGATGTCCTCCGCAGAAGCCGAATTCTGGCATCGAGCCATGACAGAAGAGATAAAGTGCTTACTGGATAACGGGACTTGGGAGCTAACCAACCTACCGAAAGACAGACACACGGTGAAATGCAGATGGGTGTACCTAACGAAGTGCGACACTCAAGGAAAAATCGCCAGGTACCGGGCTTGACTCGTCTGCCAAAGGCTTTCTGCAAACCTTGGGCATTGATTATGAAGAGACCTTCACGCCAGTCGCCAGGCTCGACTCCCTGAGGCTACTTGTCAAGATTGGATTTTGGGTGTTAATATCGCATGTTAGTGGCGAATGCCCGAATAGCGTGTGCGATCTAGCGAATCGCCCAGCGAACAGTACCGAAGAGGTAAGGTTTAAGAAGTAAGAGGGTTACTCGAAAGGAATTCTCCCTGATCTACAGTCATAGTGAAATAGCCCATGGCACTTGACGATGTAACGTGCAAGGTGTCATGGAAGGGTTGTCTAAGTAGCGACAATCCCTTTGCCGGCGAAGACGCTCCTTCAGAGCCCTTTTCCGACAGCACAGAAAATAACTCGAAGGCTAAGGTAATGAAGATGAAGTATGAGAACTCACCAGTGAGGCCTAAGTCCTCTTCTGGTCGAAGATAGAAATCTACAGGAGAAGGCTCAAGATGATAGTCACAGTGAGGTCAAGTTTGCACAAGATGGATGTATGATAATTAAACTGGAGAATATACATGCGAATGTAGACTACTTATACCGAATGCTCATACGGTGCTAGCGAAATAGGAAAGAGGCGGTCTGGAGTCAGGGTTGGATAGGGGTGCGTGGTCAGGATACATAATAGATGGAATAGACATCCAATAGAATGGAAGAGGGGTGCGAACATGAAACGACGGAGAGGAAAGAAGGCGAAGGCCCCTATGTACAAAAACACGCCTTGGGACCTGCATATACACCACCCTGCACGGACTCTTCATCTGCTGGGTTGGTCCCACATGACCTATGGGTAGGATGCCCCGCGAATGCATTCTGGACATAGGAACACCCAAAGGGGGTTGAGTTGAGAAGATGATGGGACCAGTGATGAACCATCAACCCGGGTAAAGGATGTCGATTGTGTTTGATGGCGTGCCTGCTGGCGAATGATGCGAGTAGCAAATGGTCATATGGCGAATGTGGCGAATAGCGAATGGAGCGAGGAGTGAATGGAGCGAAGACACGCGAACATGGAAGAGTGGTGAAAGGGACAACAGGGATAGCTGGGTACAAGAAATAAATGAGTCATGACAGCCTGCACCTCCTTGCACTTCATGATAGGACCAGTGATGAACCAACAATCCAGGTAAAGGATGTTGATCGTGTTCGATGGCATGGCTACTGGCGAATGATGTGAGTAGCGAATGGTCATTTGGCGAATGTGGCGAATAGTGAATCGAGCAAGGAGTGAATGGAGCAAAGCTGAGCGAACATGGGAGAGTGGTGCAAGGGAAAACAGGGATAGCTTGATTCAAGAAATGAATGTGTCATGACAACTGTGTAGTGAAAACTTCAGCGAAGCTAATTCGTCCTGCGCTGCAGTGGTACGAGTCCCATTGAGTCCAGCCTGCATGGAGGCTGCAACTGACACTATCCGAATGCATCCTGAGCATGTGGGTCTGTCATGGAGTGGGAGTTTAACAGATGGTGGGTTCTATGATGGATGAGGGCTCCAACACCTGGCATGCTGGAAGGAATGATGCGAATAGCGAATGCGAAAGCAGTATGGCGATGAATATTTTGGCAAGATATTCGCTGGTTCAGGAGGTCGTTCTCTGGTTCGGGAAGTCATTCGCCTTGTGCTGAGGGATGATTCGCAGGATAAATGAATCATACACTACTGCTAGCGCTTGCAGCGAGGTTCGACCTAGAAGTACACCAAATCGACATAAAATCAGCCTACCTCAATGGCAACCTGGATGAAGAACTGTACATGGACCAACCGGAAGGTTTTGCAGTCCCAGGGAAGGAAAACAAGGTGTGCAAACTGTCGAAGGCGATCTACGGGTTAAAACAAGCGGGACGGCAATGGCACGCGCACCTGCAAGAGACGCTCGACAACCTAGGATTCCAAAAAAACATCGCCAGCGACGTATCCATTTTCATCAAACGTGACGACGGGGGAGACCACCCCACCATTGTGCTCGTATACGTGGATGACATAGCGATAATTGGAATCCTTGCAGCTGTCAACGATCTTAAAGCGAAAATTGGGACGCGCTATAAGATCACTGACCTAGGGGAGATAAACCACTTCTTGGGAATCCACATCACGCGCGATCGCCCAAAAAGAACGATAAGCATAGATCAATCCCATTATATCAAACGCATGCTGACCAGGTACGATATGCTGGAGTGTAGACCGGTGTACACACCATTCGCGCCGGGCACAAAGCTTGTACCCAACACCGAAAAGTTCTCCGACTCAACCGTCACCTCACACTATCAACAAATAGTGGGATCACTCATGTACGCCATGCTTGGCTCGAGACTGGACATATGCTTCGCGGTCAACCGGCTCTCGCAATTTGGCGCAAATCCCACGGCAGACCACTTACTCGCCGCCCAACACGTCCTCCGTTACCTGTTCACAATGCAAACGCACGCCCTGATGTACGGAAGGAACGATTCCACTGAACTCGTCAGCTACAGCGACTCAGATTGGGCCGCTGGCACTGACGGCTGACGGTCGACAACCGGCTACGTGTTCATACTATCAGGAAGCTCCATAGCATGGGCAGCGCAAAAGCAGAGGACCGTCGCACTGTCATCGACGGAAGCAGAGTACATGGCGTTGACGGAGTGCACAAAGCACGCGCAGTGGACCATCTCCCTGCTCCAACAACTCGACTTCGAGGTAGAACTCCCACTTGACATATATTCAGACTCACTAGGTGCTCGCGCTATCGCCGCAAACGCCGTGTTTCACAAACGAACAAAACACATCGATGTCAAATACCACTATATTCGAGAATGTATCAACAAGGGAACTATCGAAGTCTCACCTGTATCCACGAAGGACAACGTCGCCGATCTCCTAACCAAATCCCTGCCCCACTATCAGCACCAAAAGCTACGATTGAAGCTCGGACTCGACGATGGTTCAATCGCGGGGGAGTGTTGTGAATCCGATTGACCAGTCGCCGAGTTGGCACCACCTTCTCTTTATGGACAATATTACTAAGCAACTAGTATAGCTACCCAACTCGTGTAAGACGGCACTTCAGACTTTCTTCTGACGCCGTCCAGGTATTTACAGTTGGGCTTCTTAATAACAGACTTTCTTCTGACGCCATCCAGGTTCTAAGCTGCTCATAGAAGTTGCTCACAATAGCCTTATCAACGACCTCAGCGCAGGACCTCACATGCCCCAACTCTCGGACCGCGTGATGGCTCTAGGGTCCGTTTTGGCAACCTCCATGATTTTTGGACCGAACTTGCGCAACGTTCACAAGCACCACAAGCGCTCCTGCCTGGACGACGTATCGTGCGCGTATCGCTGTTGGCCAGTGCACCCCGATCATGCTGGAACTTCAAGCGAATCCCATGTGAGGGGTCTCGCAAGCACTGCCTTCGGTACAGTATGAATGACGGTCGAACACCTCCCCAATTGATGATTCGTTCTATCGTCGAATTGTTTGGCATTGTCGTGAGCACAGAGAAAAATTCTAAGTAGCAGATGATTGACTGCGCCTAACTGCAGTTAATATTAGAGTGGAATGATATCCGTGCATTAAAATGGTTGAGAGTTCCCGCAAGAGCTTGCAGGTATATCAACTGTACATTCTTTACTGTATCCAATGCTCTATCTGTGTAATCTGTTGGCATTTTGAACTTCTTAGCTTGGCACATCACCTGCTGGATCACGTATACATGGAAGATGCGGTGCTTCATAGCAGAAAGATCAGATACCGATACCGTTTGACAGGAGTCCCAAGCGGACAACTGGAGAACCACCCTTTGAATGAGGCAAATCTGCAAGATTATAGGCCTTCTTGAGCGGATCAAGCGAACAATAACTAGACAGATTCTTAGCTGATGACATCGATTGGTGTGACGATTGTTGAGAGATGTTATGAGTAAGGAGCATTACATAATGTGCAGAATGTTGAATTGTTGTGCCATAGGTCGCGTACCACAACGACTGTACTACTAACTGTTAGATTATGGATGGGAATGTCAAGCCCTACCCTAGTATATTCCACTCACACTCGTGCATATGCGACTTACCGGCACAGGATCCATTAGATGCGCATGTGACATCATTGGCACACGCATCTAGCTGGCCCCTTTAACCCTGAGCCGGGTTCCGGGGCCACTCGAGGCACAGATCCGAGATGGAGCGCCTTCTGCGCTCCATCGTTCCTGAATGACATATTAGCTCCACAGTAATATAGAATGAGCTCCACAGATCAAGGCACAAGTACCCAGATAGGTACATACTCCAGCACCGGTGCATACATCATGCACCGGCGGTATCTGTTCGCTCCACAAGCGTCATTCACATCTTTCATAGCATAGCTTCGTCCCAAGCTAGTTAAATAGCTAGGAAACATGTATAGAACTTTAGGCAGTAAGAAACTCCATTTAGCTGGCTGTTTGAAGCCACAGTTCTCGTTGTTTTGTCCCCAGACTCACTTCAGCCCTTCATTGGTGCTTGAAGACATTTATCCTTAGTTCCCTTGACCCCTCATCATACACATACATAGCTGCTTGCGCGCCGTGACTTACAACACTAATGTCGACAGGACAATACGACACCAGCCAGGAATAAACCCCAGTGATAATCACCCGTATCCAGGGAGGTGGCACCGCTGCACACGATGGGACTGAGGTGGAGGGGTTGGTATATATCATGATGCGACCACAGAGTCCACACTATGTAGGCCCTCAGTTCCTCCTCAGCCTCACATGCCCTGGCCGCCCGCTGGGTAATTTTGGTTCGTGGACCCCCACTCTTATAACCGAACAGTTGAGGCGGATGGAGTCAATCACTGATTCTATTACTTGGAAATTTTCTGTGCTCGCGAAAATGCTTGGGATTGCTCTGAGTCTACTCTTCATCTCTGCTAGTAAGCATAATATTTTGGATCTCGCGTGGAGAACTTATGCCTGCGTTCCGGAGTCAATGCATTTGACATGACATTGCCGGCCCCTCTTGCCACCCTTCCATTATCGGCCCCTCTTCCCAATGGGACAATGGAGATACAGGTGAACTGTTCAGTCACGATGGAATTTCAACTGAAAATAGGAGCTAACACTGGCGAAGTGTCCGCCTGCTAGTATAAGACAGCATGAGCAACCATGTACACTAGTCCGTGGCTGCTGCTCAAACAATGGAATCCTGGGTATTGCGATTCTGGGCTTGTGCGGGGTTCCTGAATCTGACATCGGGCAGGCTTTCACACAGTATCAAATAAACCGTAACCTTGTCAGTTGGCTTTACCACTGCAAAAGCATCTGACATTTTGCTGTGCTAGTCCAAATAGCCTTGTGCCATTTTGATGGACACAGTGCTGATAACTTGCAACTCCTGCTCACACCGAATGCCTCGGCTCTCCTGGATAGTCTGAATCGATCGGATGAACGTATGACACTCATCTTGCTGCCCTCTTCATCTGCTTAGTCCAGATTTTTTGCAGAGCTGAGGCAACAGCAGGCCATATACCGTGCGCTGCAGATAATCGGGGGTCACATTGGACTTGCCATCCTCCTCCTTTTCTCTATCTTTTCAAAAACGGCGCAACGGGACCTTACATTTCTTAACTTTTGCTTCACGTGGATCTTTTCCAGCGTAACTTTCTCTGTCGGGTGAGTCAAATTCTTGTTGTATTTTGGGTCTCATCACTTCACTACGGGATACGGCAGACTATACCGTTTGCGACCAGCAAGTCAATATTTTGAGACCACACTTCCATTCATTCACTCCGATCAGGAGTGCTTGAACCAGGCAGCACTTGTCTCCGGAGCCCAGGCGATGACAGATACAGCCATGTGTGCATTGATTGTTCAGGTAGCTGTGCTCTTCTATCATCATGACAAGTACACAATTCAGATATACATAGCTGTGGTTTGATTTCAGAGCTGCTATTCATGGGCCTCGTAGTCCCAGACAAATTCGATGGACGAGAGCTACGGTAGATCTCATTTGTCGTCACCCATCATTGGTATTTATGAAAGCTTTCTTCACTACAACAGCTTCTAGCAGCGCCTTACATGTCTCTACTGGCGTTCTCGTTGCCGGCTCTCAGTGTTACTAGCCCACCCATCGTCAGACCTCATTGCTTCTACGGCTAAGCCTCCTCTGATTTTGAATCTATTTTCAGTTTCGAGTTGGAAGATTAGTTTTCACCCAGAAAAGTTTTTATTGTATGTTATTTAATAATAACACCTTGTGAGCACTTTCCATCCCTTCATCTAGGCTTTTCAAACGACCATGACCTCCACAGCCTTATCTCTCAGTACACCGTATTGGTCTCCATCTTGATTGTCACTCCCATATTTGATGGTATGTTGACCCTCACTGTGTTGCTTCCCTGATCTGTTTCAAAGGATGCATAATCCACATTCTGTACCGTCATTGGCGATTTTTTCAACGGACAGGAGGGAATGGAGGGAAGGCACTTGGAGTACCACTCTCTGTTGTCTTTCGTGTTGTCATCTTTTCCGCGTATCGCATTGTGGTCGCTGTGTATGTTCCCTTTCCCCATATGCGGTCTCTGTGTCCTGTGTCTGATCATTTGCATGGATATCCGCTCGGCTACATACGGACCTGCCACCGTGAAAGAGCCTATATGGCAACCATGCTTAACGCTCAGAGAATCTATGTCCTTACTGGTGGCATTAATCTAACGCACAGAGTTATCTCTGAGGAGGGCATCCTTGAATCCCCAAGTGCGTTGTGGCCCCCATCATGCTATAGTGACCGTTCTAGTACTCACGAGCTCCAAATGTCATAGCCTCTTTCATCCCTGTGTGGGCCAACATGCTGCAAGCTGGAAGTCAGTTTGGCTGTCATCATGCTATAGTGACCATACTCGTCTTCACGAGCTCCAACTGTCATAGCCCCTCTCGTTGCCTTTCTTATCTTTGGCACGAGCAAGGTGGGCATTGTTGTTGTGGTAATTCCATAGCTGGAGCTGCTACCTCAGGAATTTCTTGACGCCTTGATGTTTTGGAGATGGGTCAACCCCATTCTCGCTACTTCGATGTGCTGCCACAGAAGGTCTCCAGTCACACCAAGGGAACCCAAGGCGTACGGAGAGGTTGTCGATAATGAGAATGTGGTCTCCAGCAATAGCGTATTGGATATTAGGCAAGAAACGAAGAGTACTGATGAGTGTTCATCAGGAACGGCCGATTCCGGCTTGTAATTTGGCCATATTTACGCAGCGCCACCGGCGCTACTAGTAGACTATGTCAACTACGTAGCTGACTCTGGGTTCCACGTAGTGCCACAGATCGTTATGTGGCGCTGCTGCCCGCACTAGGTAGACCTACAGCTTTCTAGCTCCAGGGACGGTCTTGTCTATGCCTCTAGTAGCCTTCCACTTTCCCAACTTTGACGGGCTGGGGCCTCCTTGTGTGCATCTGGCCCCAAGTTACAAAAAATTTGTATCTCATGGGACAGCCAAACGGCACACCAACACTCAACGCAAGGTCTTTGCGTGCAAAATATGGTGCGAGCTCTTTCAATGTTCGCAAATGCTCAATATCAATGTTCCCTCAGCCATGGCGAGTTTGCGCGGAAGGACTATTGGCACGTACACGAACAAAGGTCCACCAAGCGGCACTTGGTTGAGCCATCAAAGGTCACAGTGAGTGAGTCTACTTTTTTGCATTGTCACGGGACAGGCGGACTGTGTCGTGCTCTAGGGACAAAGCGACGTGCATGATGGTCAGTTGCACGCAATGCACGCAGTGCAGAGGGGTTGCGTGGGCTTTGCGTCATACATATACAAACCAATGATTTGCTAGACCTGTGGCCTGTTCATTAGGCCCATATGTCAAGACTAGAGAATCAAATTTTAACACATCCATGTGAATTCAATGCCATGGGTGGCTGGTGCACGGTTGTCACAACCGTGCCCAACTGCGTTGCTGCGCTCGCACGGGCGTCACCAACTTAGTGAAAAATTCTTCTCCCATGTGTCACGTGACACGTAAGTTTCGTGCCCAACAGCACCAAATAGTTCACGCCATAGAAATACCGCGCTTATGCCCGGGTCTCAAAGGCCGCTCGTTTTCCCCACCACCAACTCCTCCACCATTATTCACAGAGAGAGCTCTACCAGACCTCTGTCAATACTATCCTATGCTCCTGTGCTTATACTGGGTATAATGACTACTTTGCTCTGCTTGCTGCCGCCGACTGGCTCATCTATTAGCTCTGCCTGCCATCGCTCCTGGCTGTGCTGTGTCCCTGCTATGCTCTAGTCATCTCTGTGTCTGGCTCAGCTTTGGCTTATACATTCCACGTTCCGGAAACTGTGAAGTCGCGTTTCGACCATGCGAAGCTCGCATGAGCAGCTGTGGCAATCCGCGGCACCTTCGACAAAGAATACACATCCCAACTTTTCCTCTACGTACTCACATAGACCAATACGTATCTAACTACGAAATGATGAGTTTCTTTGAAGATCTTCCTATAGCTTTAGCACTTCTTTTTATTTCTTTATCTTATCTCCTAAATCCTCCCAAGCCCTGAACCTGCATTAATTACATCTCACCTCAATCAAATATGCCCTGGGATGTGGCCCACCGTAGCCACCATGCGGCATTATGTGTGACTACTGTAACCCACTGTAGATACCACCCGCGGCTATGTGGTCCTACGGCACACTACAAAATTGGGCACGCACTACAGAGCACATTATAATAGGGGGGGAACCTACACGCCTACAAGTCCTATGTAGGGTACGTACCATTCCATAACATCCCCCATTTTTCCTGATGTTTGCCCCTGTAGTTTTTCTTTTCAATTTTCTTTGACAATTTGTTACGGTCACGGCCTATTCTATCAGTTTAGTCTCATGTCCTTATATATCTGTGTCGCTGCACATATCTGGACTTCAGTCGCAACTTTCGGGTTGCATTGTCATGGTTTCGTGACATATGCAAGTTCTGGCCCACCATTAGGGTCTTAGAGGAAGCAGCCAGCTTCTATTCAAGGTAGTTACTCGAGGGTGGGGTTAGAGTCAAAAGAGTAGCAGAAGGAGCATACGCCAGAGAATAACATGATAATCAAATCCAATTGATAGAAATCATAAGTATCTTGCCAAACACGTCAGAGAAAGCGGCGGCGGGGAGTCACCTTTTAGTGCATCACTGCTCATCTGAGCAAGACCAAGCATTGTATATGCGATAGCATTGCTTGACTGTTTTTCTGGCTGCACACCATCTGCGTCTGACAGAGCATTGCCGGGCGTATGGAGGCAGAGCACAACGCTTGACAGACGCGGATAGCGGGGTGGGAACTGCTACACGGGTTCACCACTTCAGCGTAAGATTCGTTACTTCCAGCGACAGACCCGCAGCGCCGATGAGCCGATGACTGTGAGTTAGTAACCGCTCGCTCTGGGGTACTCCTGATATTTGCCCTGATTTTTTAGACTTTTGTTACGTATGTATTTTTTCACTGCCATTGTCCTCACATCAGAATAATCTCATGCATGTCTGACAGCTGTACCAACTGCGGGAACAAGTGGAAGTTCTCTTAATCTGTATCGCCTATTCCGCTCCATGCTTAGCCCCCGACGTGTGTCCTATCCAATCATTCCGTTTAGTAGGTTTGTCTGTGCGGGTTTAGCTCTTGTTGCTCCGCACGTGTAGTTCAAGATGTCGTGTCATACGATGCCCCGGTGCCCGCTTGGATCTGTCAAACGATATTGGAGCTTCTGTATATATATTTGATCTTTCTTGAAGCACCGCATCTTCCATGTATACATTGATCCAGTAGGTGATATATGTACCAAGCTAAGAAGTTCAAAATGCCAACAGATTACACATTGTAAGTCATGGATATCATTCCACTTTAATAACTGCAGTTCCTGAGGGCTTAGACTTTTTCTCTGTGCTCGCGACAATGCCAAACAATTCGACGACGGAACGAATCACCAATTGGAGAGGCCTTCAACCGTCATTGATACCGTACCGAAGGCAGTGCTCGCGAGACGCCTCACGTGGGATTCGCTTGAGGTTCCAACATGATCGGGGTGCACCGGCCAACAACGATATACGCGCCCGATACGTCGTCTTTGAAAAGCCATGCAGGAGCGCACTTGTGGTGCTTGTGAACGTTGCGCAGGATCGGTCCAAAAATCTTGGAGGTTGCCAAAGCGGACGCTAGAGCCATCGCGCGCGGTCCAAGAGTTGGGGCGCGTGAGGTTCCACGCTGAGGTCGTTGATAAGGCGAAATTTGCCCCAAAACCACGCCGACAGGTGTGCTGTACATGCCAAGGGAGAGATCGCACCCGAAACCAGGTGAGTAGCGACCACAGCTCCGCTGCTCGCGCAGGAAATCTAAACCGGGCTCATAAATGTCTCGATCCGATAAACATGATCGGGGCAGATTCACCTACGTTTGCAAACTGCACTGAGGCAACGAGAGGGTGAGAGGAAAGGTGGAACCCGAAATCGCTGACATGAATCGGCGTTGTGACTTTGAATAGTGCACGGTAATCGCAGATAGTTTGCGCCGCGCAAGACGCTGCCGGGGGCGCGTGGAAACGGCTCCGCGACCTCCGTCGACTCGGCAGAAGGAGTGCAGGAGTCAGCCTAAGGTGACAACATGAAACCTCGAGCCCGCTTGAGACGTTCCCTTCAGAAAGACCCTGCGGCGCAAGATCTATCAAAACTCTCCGTGGCTGACCCCGGACCCGCGATCGGATCACATCACGCCCTCTTGTTGTTTCTTATATTTAGTGCAAAAATCGCGCGGAGGTGCTGCAAGCAAAGGATGTGAAAGAAGTCTTTTCATACTATATTCGGGCCCTAGCGCCCTAGCATGTTGTAGCTCCTGAGTCCTAGCGCATTATGCATTCTAGAGTTTTCTCACGATTTCCCTGAAAAAAAAACCAGCTTTGGCCGAGAGTGAAACGCTGAGACCACCCGGAACGTATACAGAGTGCCTGATGTATACGCGACTGAACTGATATCAGTACATCTCGCATCATACTGAAGGTTGGTGCTTACTAGTTCTTCTCAGGGGTGTCGAAACAGCCCTCATTGGAAGACGCCAG
Organism: Gautieria morchelliformis; assembly: GCA_015179125.1. Classification (NCBI taxonomy): domain Eukaryota; kingdom Fungi; phylum Basidiomycota; class Agaricomycetes; order Gomphales; family Gomphaceae; genus Gautieria; species Gautieria morchelliformis. The sequence continues at coordinate 91,912 of WHVA01000231.1, read as the reverse complement.
TCGCCACCTTCAAGTTCCACAGACAAGTTTACACAGGGCTTTATCCCTGTGTATGAGAAACTGTAATGAATAATAACAGGCGTATTTTGGCATGGAATACAATTTATGGTCGATCCGCATCCAACCCGGGATAAAACACTCCTATCAAATCACGGACCTTATCATAACTTCGACAAGCTCCATTGAGCTGCCTGGACATCCTGTCAACTTGGATCAGCAGCCACACCACCCTGAGTTCCAGTATACTCCTTCAAGTCGGGGTCCATAAAACTATGACCACACTTGCAGCACATGTAAAATAGGATCAAACGCGTCTCCCTCCGCTTCGATTGGTCTTGATAGAAAACGGCACTGGGAAGGCGTGAGGCCATACTCCTCAAGCAATAAAAGGGTGCACACCCATCATGACCACAAGAGGGGCAACGCATATTGGAGTGTGGCTAATTGACAACGTAAGCCACGGGTGCAATGAAAAGCTACGGATAGCCGTACAAGCGTTGGATCATGTCCTAGATCGATAGTAACACCTGGCTGTTCTCTAGATACAGCCCGTAGAAAAAGGAGGAATCTGAAATGCATCGAAGGGGTTGCTTTGTTACTGTAACTAGATCATTCCTGTAGACACGCATGTTCTCTCCGATCTCGTCGTACTGGCAGATGCGACATGCGTATACAAGAATGCGACGCGCAGGGTCAGCCTGAACATCCGTAAGGTGAATGAGGTACTCATAAGCAGCAGCAGGTTGCAGACGCACACGTGGATAGAGCAAGTTATTACATTCTGAATGAAGGGAAGCCTGTGAGACAATAAGGGTTAGAGTGCGCAAATTGAGGCTGACAAGTCAGTATGCGACTTCCTCACCATACGCCAGTCGAAACCCTTGAAGGTCAAGTGGCGTCCGGTGTCCATCAAGGTTTATATTTCCTCGTGATAACCGCATATCCAGGGAGCGCCAGATGGCTGTAGACTTAATGAGATGGGGCGACGTTCGGTTTGGATCGGTTGGTATATGTAAGTATATCGGATGATGCGACGCGAGCAAAGGTGAGTCTCACGCGCTAAATCCATTCACAACGGCGAAATGACCCACACACTGTCAGAACCTGAGTTCGAAGGTGGAATCAACGAGTAAGATTCCAACTTCGAACTCAGCTGCTATGTAGCTACTGGGAGCTGACTAATCGACAGATAACGACACACCCCTGACGCAGGCAATCTCCCAGTTAGAAAAGTCCCATGGCATGCCTATGCCGCTCCATCGCCTCACGGGGCAATGCTTTTGTTAAGAGGTCCGCCGGCATATCCTTCGTGGGTACGTACTTCACTTGAATTATTTTCTGTGCGACTTTCTCCCGTAACCAGAAGAATCTAAGGTCGAGGTGTTTCATACGGCCATGGTGCTCGGGGTTTTTCGCTACGGATAAGACGGACTGGTTGTCTATGTAGAGGTAGGACGGCTTCTCGATCTTCGAGTCGAGTTCGTCGAACAGGTTCCGTAACCACATGATTTCAGTTCCGGCTAGGGTTGCCGCTACGAACTCTGCTTCCGTTGTGGAGAGGGTGACGATGTTTTGCAGTTTGCTAGCCTAACTGATAGCTCCTGTCCTGATCTTTGTGAGGAATCCGGAGGTCGACCTGCCGTTATCTAAGTTCCCGCCGTGATCAGCATCCGTCCACGTTTGGAACGTCTCGTTGGGGGCGAAGGTGAGTGCTAGATCCATGGTTCCTTTCAAGTAACGCAGCAGGTGCTTCACGGCCGCCCAATGGGCGGGACCGGGGTTCGAGTTGAAACGGGCAAGACATCCGACGGCGTATGCGATGTCGGGGCGAGTCGCTATAGCGAGATAATTCAGTGCGCCGACTGCATTTAGGTACGGTGTGTTCCGCATTTCTTCGACTTCTTCTGGGGTTGATGGACCCATCGCTGAGCTCAAATTCAGGCCGGGAGTCATGGGTGTCGAAACTGGGCGACACTCCATCATGTGAAAACGGTTTAGGATGTCTTGTATGTATTGTTTTTGCGATAGTTAGTTTCAGCGTCCTTTTCAAGCGGTTGTAGTTTACTTCCACTCCCAATAGCGATGTCGTTTCTCCTAGGTCCTTCAACTTGAATATCTTGGCGAGTTCGTTCTTTACTCGGTCGAGATCCTGTTTGGAGTTCGATACTAGGGTTAGATCGTCAACGAAAACAGGGATGACAATCTTTGTGGTGCCGCTCGCCCAAATGTAAACACTCGGGTCGGATTGGAGACGTTTGAAGCTTATGCTTTCCAGTGCGGCCCCAAGCCTCTCGTATCACAGTCTTCCGCTTTGTTTGAGACCATAGATTCCTCTCTTCAGTTTACATACCCAGTCTTCACCTCCTTGGTGGTATCCCTCCGGCTGATCCATGTATATATTTGCATCGTCACCTAGTACTCCATTAAGATAGTCATTCGAGATGTCTACTGACTCGATGTGCGCTCCTTGAAGTGCTCCTTGCGCCAGTATAGTATGCAAGGTGGCCCATCTCGCTGTGGGAGCAAAAACCTCATCGTAGTCAATACCTGGCCGTTGGGTATACCCTTTTGCCACTAGACGGCTCTTGTACTTGTCCAGGGATCCGTTCGAGTGGAGCTTAATTCGGAACACCCATCTTGATCCGATGGCTTTTTCTCCCGGTGGTAGTTTTACCAGTTCCCATGTTCCATTGTTTAGAAGCACTTGGATTTCAGTGTCTGTTGATTCTTTCCATATTTGGCTATTGGATCGTCGCATTGCTTCTGCGAAGGTTCTTGGGACTCTGTCATCCTTGATCGTCGCATTCAGAGCTATCTCAATGGTACCTGATGATGGTGTGTTGCTGCTGACAGCGATTGGTCCGTCGTGGACAAATTCCAGGGCCTCGATGATGGATGCAATTATTGCTGCGCCCCCGTCAGGGTCCGAATCGAGGTCTGGTGGTGGGCGTGGCCTGAAAAATGGGTCATGAAGCTGGCGGTAGTCAACTCGGGCTTTGTTCCTGCTTGAACGGCGGGGCTCGTCAATGGGCAAGTGTGGTGGTTCAGGGATTTGAGGGATGGGGAGGTTTTCGTGGTCGTCGTTGAGGGGTTCAGGGTCAGGGTTTGGATCCTGTGGTTCTTGTGCGACGTCTGGAGGAGCAGTGACTTCTCTCGGGAGTGGAAACGCAGGTAGGAGCGATTCTTGGTCAGTGGAGCTCGAGGTGGATAGTCCTGGGAATTCGGATTCATTGAATATGACATCCCGAGAGATGATGGTGCATTTCATGACAGGGTCAAGGCAGCGCCAGCCCTTGTACCCAGTTTTGAAACCGAGGTAGATACACTTTTGGGTTCTTGGTTGCAATCTGGTCCGGTCTTCCTTCTGCACGTGGACGTAGGCCGTGCATCCAAAGGTTTGAAGCATTCCTAGATCCGGTTTTTGGCCATGCCAAGCTTCATACGGCGTCATGTTTGGGAGTGCTGAGGTTGGGGTGGCGTTAACGATGCGTACTAGCAGTTTTAGGGCATCCCCCCACATCATTGCTGGCAGGTGAGCTTGTTGTAGTAGCGCAATTGTACCTTCAATGAGAGTACAGTTTGTGCGCTCCGAGATCCCGTTTTGTTGTGGTGTACCTTTTGTGGTATGCTCATGGATGATACCTCGACATTTGAAGTGCTCGTCCCATTTCTTGCCTATGTACTCCCCACCTTTGTCATCTCTGAACCTTCTCACCCTCTCACCCGTTTGGTTTTCAGCAAAGGCTTCGTACGGGCAGTATGCATCGAAAGCTTCGTCTTTCGTTCTCAGGAGATATACACATCTGTATCTCGTGTGGTCATCCGTGAATGTTATCCAGTATCGATGGCCGGTCGCTGAGCGAACTGGCAGTGGTCCGTGTACATCTGATACAACAAGGTTGAGTGGCTTCGAGGTGCGGTTATCGGTCCTTTTTGGGAAAGGATCACGGTGTTGTTTTGCAGCGATGCACGGCTCACAGATAGCTGGCAGAGTTTTCTTTGATTTTATTTGAATCCCACGGGCCATGTTGTTCTCTAACAGCTTATCCAGACGTGCCGATCCAATGTGTGTGAGGTGTTGGTGCCATAAGGAGCGATCTTCTAGAGGCGACGATGAGGCAGTAAAGGTATGTTCTGGGTCGGGTATAGTGTTCCCAATCAGGAAACCCATACCATTCTGTACTGGGGCATAGAAGCGCAGGTTCCCATCTTGGAAGAACGAGATGCGGTCTCTCACAATACTGACTTGGAACTCATGATGTGTAGTGAGATGTAGGACAGCGAGCAGGTTGTTTTGGAGGGCTGGTACATGTAAGACTTTCGAGAAAATAATGTTTTGCCCTGCTCTTCCATCTATCATCGGCGCAAATAGGACCCGTCCCTTCCCGGCTGAATACACTATCTCGTTTGTCGCCAGTCGAATGGGTACGCAGTATGGCTCGTAGTCTCAAAGCTAATGACGGTGTGGCGTCATATGGCTAGTGGCGCCTGTATCAGTATTCCAATGTAGATCAGCGTTGCTGCTGATAGGTGATGAGTGGAGGGATCGTAGACTCGCGTTTCCAGCAAGTTCTTGCACCACTGGGTTTGGCATGCTCTCTTTTGCTTGGTTCACGTTCCGGCCGTCCTGTCTCTGTCATGCAGGTCGAAGCTCTGGATGCGCGATCCAGCATTGGTCTGCAGAGTGGCCTCGCTTCCTGCATGCTGAGCACGTTGGAACGATGGTCTTCTTTTCTCTGGCTATGGTGAGCGCTGCTCCAAACAATGCTAGGCTTGCTTGGCGCTTCATGTCCTCATTCCTGAAGGCAGTGGAGACGGTGGTACGATCGAGTGTGCTGATCAGGAGTAGGGATGAGGTGAACGCGCCGTACTCGGTTTGGTCGAGTCATGCGATAGCTGCATGGATCCCAATTTCGTCGACGATGCTCTGGACGGTGAGAGCGCTGGGTGCTAGAGCTATGAGATCATTCGTTGCGGCGTTTACACGGGTGATGTAGTCTGTAAGGGACTCAGGGTCCTCCTTTCGTATGTTCAGCAGTTTCTGTATTGCATGGAATCGGCTGTTCACCACTTGGGATCGGTGAGCCATTTTCAGTTTCTTCCACATCTCAACTGGATCATCCATCACGCCCTCGATGTGGACGTACTGTGTGTGGGACAACGACTTCAGGAGGATACCGGCGGCTTCTTCTCTTTTCATTAACCACTTTTCTATTAGCGCTGCTTCGGTTGGCTTCTTCGAGTCTTCTGTGACTATTCGCCACGCGTTGATGGTCATCAACTTTCCTTGCATCTCAACCGTCCGTGTGTTGTAGTTTGTGCTCGTGAGTTTGGTGCCTCTTGCGCGGTTTTTGGTTTCTGAGTCCGACATGATAGGAGATGGTGGTTAAGGCTCAGATGGATTCTTTTTCCTTCGATCAAGGCACGGGGCCCATAACTTGTCAGAACCTGAGTTCAAAGGTGGAATCAACGAGTAAGATTCCAACTTCGAACTCAGCTGCTATGTAGCTACTGGGAGCTGACTAATCGACAGATAACAACACACATGTGAACGTGCAGGCCGATTTCACGCAGTGCAGCATATTTCATTTCATATCACATTTCGGTCGCCGACATCGCGCGTCTGTCCTGTGCAATGGACAGACTGTCAAGAGTATTAGTAGCTCCTTTCACACCTGCTCAAATCCTATCAACCAAGTCTTGTTTAGAAGCTATGGGCCTGTAGATAATCAGAAAGATGTCGAGACCGTGATACCTATTGTGAGCAACCTCTATAGGCAGTATCAGGACCTAGACGGCGTCAGAGAAGTGTCTGAAGCGCCGTCGTACACGCATTGGGCATCTATACTAGTTGCTTAGTAATACTAACTGTAAAGAGAGGATAGTGCCGACTCGGCGATTGGTCACTCGGATTCACAACAATACCTGCATTGTACGTACCAGGAGGTCGTGTATGGTGCCCGAGCAGTACCAGGTCTGTTCCAAATGGCGAAACATAAATGCCAGAGGCAAACTAGTAACTTTAGTCATACAATATGGATGCAATTGGCGGGCTTCGATCTGTATATCTGTACGTATAGTACTCCTTATCACGTGCTTGTTGATGCGATGTATGACGAGGATGACCACCACGAGCCTGTCCTCGACAGTAGTTCAGGCTTGCACAATCCCAACCCCACTGGTAAAAACCAGCACAAAAGCTGCCGTAAGTTTCTCCACTTAGAACTGTAGGGCACGATAACATTTGTTACGAGCCTAGCGTCGGCCAACGACCCTCACCTTCAAGCCTTCCTCACAGAATACCATCGGCGTGGTATAACTAACCGCATAACTCTGAGCAAATTGCTCAAGGTGGAACATGACATTACCATCAGGTTCATTTGTCCACTATTCACTTGTACTTTACTTTAGAAGTGACTCTGCGCACATGCACGTGCTTTAGTCCAACCTCGGTGGCGAGATGTCGTTCCAAGATGGGACTCAAGGAAGTAAACTTACTACCATTGAGACACCAGAGGTTGTCAAGCGACAGCTTGTTATGGACCAAATGGCGAAGGATCTGACGAGGCGGCACGGCCCACGCCTCATCAAAGAGGACATTTCCAGGCAAACTGGCATTCACTTAACACGGTCAGTTCTATTTCTGCTTTATATTAGATGACCATCTCAATCTTTGACCAGAGACTATGTAGAAATGGAGATGCGCCTGCAAGATCCCGAAGGGTTCTCAGACCGAGATCCTACAGCAAAGAAGGTGCATCGGGTCCCACTCGTTGTCCTAGGTCCTCACTATGAATGGAGCGGTGATCGTCATGACAAGCTAACTGCAATCGGCTTTCCAATCTGGTGTTACGTGACGTATGGTCAGGTAAGTGGCTAGGGCTGTGGGTTGTACCAAATAATCGCCTGGGGGAAGTTATTGCGTACCTCTATCTTAGTCTCGTTGAGGAACTCGGAGGTATGTTTGTTATTCGTTGAATAAATGACAAGAATCATCTATATACAGGGATGCCAATTCAGTCAACCACTGATTGTGGTTTGGAGACTACAAAGATGTATGGCTTTGCCAACGCACTTCGGTATGTCACTAAACAGATTATATTTATCTGTCTTAATCAATACATTTACCAGTGAGGCATTCTCACCCAACCTGCCGGTGGCAGAGCTCTCAGCTCATCAATTCCTCAAGAGTATCCGCAATACAACGATAGAAAGAGGGTGGCTTCATGTCCACCTTCAATGGGGTGATAATATCAAGGAGATATGGAGGAAGGGTGCAGAGTCGTATAACTATGATAGCAATAATGCACACCAATAGTGCGTAGTTTGCTAGTTTTATCCAATGCGTGCTTATTTGAGTGAGCTGGTTCAGTGGCTCTGGCCCATGTTCATTAAACAGGAACTTGATGCATTGAAGGACAACTTCAATAACCATGTTGTGCGTACCCATCGTCACAAGAAAAATCCTTCAGGGGTTGCACTGAATGTCGCTATGCCTGAAGAGTATGGCGGTCTCAATTGTTTGCAGCCTGTTGATGTAGCTATCATTCGAAGGCTCAAGGATGAGCTCGGAGGTGACGTGTTAGGGATCGTCCACAAAGTAGCTACCTATTTATGAACATTTACTAGGTAGTTAATTAGTTTCAAATGTCCTCAAGAAAGGTTGTATTAATATTTCTATGCTACACTCACAGTGGGTCCACAAGATACAACAATCTCTTGATAGTTTAGCTAAGAATCCCCCACGGTCACATGACTAACACATGCAGCTCAAAGTCACCTGATCATCCACAGTCACCTGACAATCACCTGACCTCAAAGTCACTTGATTATCTACGGTCACCTGACAATCACATGACACAGTCACATGACCTCAATCCAGCTTGAAGTCACATGACTTTCCTTCGTCACATGATAATCACATGAGCGTGGGAGTTTCTTACATACTCTTAGCTTTACTGTCACAGAGCTGTGACTTTAACCCAATATAGCAATAGAACCTTCCACAGCCTTCCAATAGTTTCCAAACCTTTCCTGAAGCTTCTCTAAGCTTCCACAAGGTTCTTCACAGTAGTAGAAGCCTCTACAAGGTTCCTAGCAGTAGTTACATAAGCTAGATAGATGCAGTATAAATAGCCTGCAGTTTTAGCAGTGAAGCAATCAATCATCTTTCACCCAAACCACTCATACCTTGAGTAACTGAAGTGTGACTTCAACACAGCCTTGTACCGAAGTACTGGCTCACTGACTTGGCTACAGTCTAAGATTGCAGCAACTCTGATTGGCTCTGAGAAGTACAAGAGTGCTCTATTTTAATTGCAGCAGGCTCTGACTAATCGCGCTGCGAACAGCAACATTACTAAGAGTAACTGATTAGTAATCTTGTACCATTAGACGCCACTCTGAGCAGTGATCTAATAGACTTGGTTATTAGTTATTCAATTCACACAATAGATTATTAACTTAACTCTGAGTTAAGTGGGTTAATAGCCTTTTGAGTAATTGATGTTTCTTGATCAATCAACGCACTGCAGATATTAACCTAACTCAGGGTAAGTGAGTTAATATCCTACGTTTGTTGAGTTGGAAAACCAGAAAAGCCACAAGAATAGTGACATACTTGAACTGAGGAAGAGTTCAAGCGCAGAACTATCTTTTCACGTCTTGGGGATTATTGTTGTCTTTAATTCACTCGACCCGCGGTCCTAAGACTCTAGGTAGCTTTCCCCCTTAAAGTATCTGGACCCTTGGACGCCTAATAACATTCTTTGACCTCACAAAGTATTGCACAATCTAAGAACTAACGTGTTCAGTTAAATCTCTATTGCTACACTTCCTGTACCAATACTGATTCTGATTGTTCACCGGAGTATGATTTCTTAATTGGGTTCTCCATTAAAATAGTTTCGAAGCTTGCGTGTGCTTGTAAAGTCAAATCTCTGATTGAACTTTAGAATTGTGTTTAACACCACAGTTTTATGTTTAGTTCAACGGGTTCCAAAACATGACGACCCCATTCGCTTTGTAGATCTGGAGTACACAGCCCATGCTCAGGACACCTTTAGCGCCTTGAATACCCAGCTGACGATGGAAAACATATGGCTAGTATTCCAAACCATGCTCCACATAATGTATCCATGATTGTGCTGCTGTGTTCAGCAATAATCATAACAGGCACCTTCGGACTACAATTATAAATGCTTTTTTTTTTTCTTTTTTTTCTAAATAATTTTCACAATGCTAGAGAGAAGTACTGAACAGTAAAAGGTACACTAATCCCATCCTAAGGCCCAGCTGGATGTGAGTGCAATATACACCGCTGATAAAATTATAACATACCGTGTCTCAATGGGCCATTACACAGTTTATTGGGTAATATACTTTTAGGTGCGTATTGTGTCGGGTTGGTAGACGGCAGCTGTAGACCCTTACAGAAGGCATTACACACATGCTCTCTGAGAAACCTTTGGATTGCATCGGCAGGTGATAGATCGTATAATGTGGTCTTCATAGTTGTGTCTGCGGTTCTGTAGACAAATGTTCAGTGTGACATAGTAATCAACGTAAATGGTGAACACTAACATGCTGGCTTGAGGATCAAAGAGAATGAATTCATTGTTGGTTATGAACCCTAGTTAGACCATGATTTAGTCTTATAAAAGGCCTTCGTGTGCTATACTTACCTTGAAGGTCGCATAGGAAGACCGAATTCATGCTATCAACAACTACGTGGTGTGCGAATGTATCCACCACTGCTCCGAACCCAGTTTTACCACTTTGACCTGTCTGTAATGAACCTGAGTATTTGTGAAAGTCACCTAAAAGAAGAGGTGTCGAGAGGAATAGTGTGTGTGTGAGTGTGCGATTATCCGGCCCTGTGACTAGACGAGGAAGAATCTTTTCTGCATTTATTATGCCAAGGAAGGCACCACTGGCATTGACTCGCCTTCCTGATAGGAATCATTAGTGAACTATATTTGCCGCAGTTTGATACTTCTATACTTACTGGGAAGGCCGTCAAAATTAAGCTGCTTGGCACGCTGATAAAAGCTTTTCATAAAATAGTCAGCCAGGACAAGGGCTTTCAATCCCTGCCGAAGCATGTTATTATTCTTGTCCTCTTGGATTATAAATAGCGAGGCAATTGGGTTGATTTGAAATACTGCAACATCTGCACCTGTGAGGGCAACACTAATGACGAAGCCACAACCAAAGATACTCAAGGAGATAAGAGCCGATACTAGGACAATGACCAACTGTGTAGTGGGTATCCTCAGTTTATAACTCTACCAACGATAGATACATGGGGACTTGCCTGTGTAGTGGGTATCCTCAGAGATCAAGCTGAGGAAACGCCACCACACGGGACAGTCTTATAGCGCTGGCAAGGCTTACATAATAGGGGAGACGGAAACTTGTAGAAGGTTACGGAAGGTGACGGAATGTGACATGTGACGGAGTGTGACAGAAGGTGACAGAATGTGACGGAAGGTTATGGAAACTGACGGAAGGTAACGGAAACTCATGGAAGGAAATAGAAACTTGTGGAAGGAAATGCGTGAACCCTGACATCACCCCCCTCTCAATGCTTGTCGTCCCGACAAGCACAGCTGCCACCTAGCCCTCAACATCCACTGAGACATCGTTTCCAAGTATGCCACAGGCGGGACCACCATCTCTCCTGGCCCTTCCCTTCCTGGTAACGCAGGTCAATGATGAGCTCAGGGGGATTGGGGTCCATGGGCAGGTGCGGCCCTCGGAACCTTGCTCGACGTATTCGCTTTCCTGCCATGTTACGGAAACGCCGCCCCACCCAGCTTTCGAAAGTGTAGGGGGTTCCACAAGGGGGGGTTCCATCATTGAGGAAGACAGGGTCGCCGACGTAGTACGTGTTCTCTCGTCTGTGTCGGGGTCTGAGGAATGCGAGTGCAGGGCGAGTGGGCGCCTGACTCTCCGCTGATGTGAGGTCCTCAGAGCTGACGGACCACTTTGAAGACCATGCGACATCGAGATCACGGCAGTCAAGCATCCTTTGTAGCTTGGCTTCACTGGCTGCTCTGGATGACGAGAAGCCGGAGAAGTGCAGGAGAGTGGGATCGACACGTGACATGTTTGGCAGGTCAGAGAGGTTTTGGGTGAAGCTGGGGAGGGCAACAAGCTCAATGGCAGGCGAGGACATGGTTGATGGATGTGGTGGGGTCGATGCAGTGGAAGTGAGCGGTCACAGGTGGAGAGGGGATATATAGCTTATCGGAATGAATTGGTTAGGCGGAGGCCGATATCGCTTATCTTTGGGGTTCTGGACCCTTGACATCATAAGTAGAAGCCCTGCCTGCTGTCCAGTCGAAGAGAGTTTGCCTGGAAGGTTCTGTGAAGTTCTGAAATCTCTGGAAGGGGAGGGACATATATGTGGCTGCTGAGATACGTGAGGTGCCTCTGGGTTCTGCCGGTGAAATTCTTTAACGAGTCGCTTTGCCCCAGAGACATCTTTCGCTGGTAGCCAGAGATCGTTGGCAGCTCCATAGCCCTTCCAGCGCACGAGATACTCCAACCTTCCACGGAACATCCTGCTGTCTAGAATCCTTTCAACTTCATATTATTCGGCTCCATCCCGTATGACAGGGGGGGGTGGTGGAGGGGCATGACGTTCAAGGATTGGGTCATCTTCATATGGCCGAAGCAGGACGACAGAGAACACTGGATGTGTGCGACCAAAGGATGTAGGAAGATTTAGACCATAGGCATTTCGTGAGACCACCTTATTAAAGTGTAGGGGCCTAGCCACTTGTGGTCTAGCTTCTTCATTGGGCGAGTGGTTGTGATGTTTTGTGCATTGAGCCAGACCTTGTCACCAAGCTTATAAACTGGGGCTGCTTTATGGTGCACTCATAGAAGCGTGCCATGTCCTCTGCTGCCTTGGACAGGGCCGAACGAGCTTCTCTTGTGGCCGCTTCCATCCGTGTTGTGAACTCATCCAGGGCCTCGAGTCGAGTTTCCAGAACTGGTTCCAGTCCCAGCCTTGGATGTTGGCCACTGTCCAACATGAAGGGTGTAGTCTGGGTTGAGGCATGGATTCGGTTGTTATAGGCAAACTCGCCAAGGATATCCATTCAAACCAATCATCCTGACGCTGGTTGACGAATAGTCGAAGGTATTGCTCAATCTCCTGATTAACCCTTTCAGTCTGTCCATCAGTTTGGGGGTGATAAGCAGTAGAGGCAGCGACTTTGACACCAAGAAGTTTGTTCAGTTCACGCATGAACTGGGAGATGAACTGTGTGCCTCGATCACTGATGATTTCTTCAGGGAGCCCATGAAGTTTCCAAACATGATCACGGAAGAGTCGGGCAACTCCCACCGAAGTTACATCTGAAGTGGTGGGAATGACATGTGCACGCTTTGAGAGGCGATCGACGACAACAAGGAGAGCATCATAGCCATGACTGGTAGGCAGTTCTACGATCAAGTCAACAGACATAACCTGCCATCTACGGTCTGGGATACGGTTTGGTAGAAGCTTGCCAATGGGAGAAGCAGGGAAGGTTTTTGTCCGGTTGCACAGGTCACAGGCCTTCACGTATTTTGCAATGTAACGTCCCATCCCAGGCCACCAGTAACTCCGAGCAACTAGTTCAGTGGTTCTCCAACGACCAGGGTGACCGGTGAGAGGTATGTCATGGTGCGCTTTCACTATGTCATGTCGTAGTTTTGCATCAAGCGGCACGTACACTTTGTTGTGATAGAGGACAAGCCCATCCTGTTCAGACCACTCTTCTCCTCGCAAATTTCCAGAGGAGCCCAGTTCTTTGAGAGCCTTGACAACCTTTTCATCCCGGTCTACACAGTTCCTTACTCGATTGAGGAAAGCATCACCTTCACCTGGGACTAACTGCGCGCCAGCCTCTGGAGGATTCGCCTTGATGTGGAACAAGTCAGGGGTAAGTAAGACTTGATTTTGGTTGTCTTCCTCCCCCCGCTTATGATCCACGCGTCGTGAGAGTGCATCAGGCTTGGCTGAATGACGACCAGGACGATGGATCAGCTCAAAATCAAAGCGAGAGAGGTAGAGTGACCAGCGTGCTTGACGACGGTTCAGGTTTTGTGCAGTGCGGAAGTAGGTGAGATTCTGATGGTCATTGAGAATCTCAATCTTGTGCTTTGTTCCCTCTAAGATGTGGCGCCATTCCTCTAATCCCCGAATCACAGAAAGAAGCTCCTTGTCATGGATGGCATAGTTGCGTTCAGCATCATTGAGGCTTTTGGAGACAAACCCCACAGGCCGCCATTTGCCATCATCACATAGCTGGGACAGTACTGCTCCTGTGGCATAGGCTGAGGCATCTGTTTCAAGACGGAAATGTTTGTCTTGATCAGGGAGGACAAGGATCGGTGTTGAGGTGATGAGGAGTTTGAGCTTGTCAAAGGACGCTTGCTCTGGGCCATTTGGATCCCAAGACCGTTGGGCATCCTGTTTTGTCAACTGGTTGAGGGGCTTTGCAATGTGTGAGAAGTCTTCCACAAATCTACGGTAGAAGTTGATGAAACCAAGGAATGATTTGACTTCAGTGACGTTACGTGGTATTGGCCAGTCCCGCACCCCTGCAACCTTGACTGGGTCCATGGCAACCTGTCCTTGAGAGAGGATGAGGCCGAGATACTCCACCTCTAGTTGCTCAAATAGGCATTTTTCAGGTTTGAGGTACAGGCTGTTGGCCCGGAGGATTTCAAGGACACGTCGTACAATCCTACGATGTTCTTCAAGCGACTCTGTGAAGATGAGAATGTCATCCATGAACACCACCACAACCCCTTCATCGATGAGACTCTTGAAGATGTCATTCATCATCGTCTGGAAGGTTGCTGGGCTGTTCGTGAGTCCAAAGAACATGACTAGAGGTTCATACAGGCCCCTATTTGTCCGAAAGGCTGCCTTCCACTCATCTCCCTCTTTTATGCGTACATTATTATATCCCCAGCGAATGTCAAGCTTTGTGAAGTATTTAGCCCTTCCAGCAGCAATCTTATTCATGATGTCTGGAACAAGGGGCAAAGGATAGGCATTCTTGATTGTTATATCATTGAGCTTCCGGTAGTCTTGCACAAATCTAAGACTGCCGTCCTTTTTCTTCACAAAGAAGACTGGAGATGCCATAGGTGACTTGGAAGGACGGATACGATGACTCTTCAGGTTCTCCTCAAGGAAGTTATCCAGTTCCCTTTGCTCAACCGGTGACATTGGGTAAACCTTTGTGCTGAAGGGTTGTGCACCTGGAGTGAGCTCAATTGCATGGTCCCAGGGCTTTCGAGGAGGCAGTTGGTCAAATGACTCCTTAGAAAACACATCCTTGAACTCCTGGTATGGTTTGGGGACAAGGTCCTCGAAGGATCTGACTGGTGCAGACTTGCTGGCCCGTTCAGCAAGCTGTTGGGAGACAGTCCAGCCTGCGCCAATCATTTCAGGACTCTCATTCACAAAGATGACAAAGGTCCTGTCTCCTTCCTCAAGTAGGGAGCGGGTGTGCTGTATGGGAACCTCCTCTTGATCTACACTCTCTTCTGGAACAGTTTCGACTGTGGGCCCTCTGACAACAGGTCTGCCCCCACATGACTTGGGACAGTGTGTCATCTTCACATCTCCTGTACGCCAGTCAACTTCTGGGTTGTGTTCAACAAGCCATGTGTGACCAAGAATGATGGCAAGTCGTCCAAGGCTCGTGATGGAGAATGTGGCACGTTCCGTATGATCCCCAAAGGTGCAAATGAGGTCAACTTCTTCCTTGATTGAGCCAGCCTCATTTGGGGTCCCATCAATATTGTAGACGGGGATGGCACGGGGTAGGGGACGGGTCCGAAGTCTGTGTTCCCTTACAAACTCCACATCGATGAACATCCCTGTAGCACCACTGTCAAGGAGGGAGTCAATTGCAAGTGGATGCCCTGTGTCAACGGAGTGGACCTTGAGAGGTACTTTGGTGCATCGGCGAAGGTCAGCAGTACGGACATATAGAGGGACTGGAAGGTTTGCATTAGCAACTGGAGCGATGGGTTGGGTTTTTGGCATGGCTGGTTTGGTTTCAGTTCGATCAGGGATAGGAGAAGGATGCATCATATCGCCTGTGATCCCTATTGTACATGTTTTGAGAACTGAAAACCGATTCGTCGAGCGGGGCATGTCTTTCACCGCTGACTGGCCTAAAAACCCTTTCCTTCATCTTGGACAGGGGCTTCCACCTTCTGTTTGGGTTCCTCCATCGCCGCTGCCACAGATTTAGAGACAATTGCTGCAATGTCCGCCTCCGTGAGGTTTGCGCGGATTCGTGGCTTGCGAGGTTCAGGACAGTCTGGTGAAATGTGACCAGGTCTCTTACAGTTGTAGCAGGTCCGTGTTTCGGTGCGGCGGCGGGATGAGTCAATGTCCATAGGTGTCGCATTACTGGGTGGTGCTGTGACAACAGGAGCCGTAGCAGGAGTGTGAACAGGACGGGCAGGAGGAGGGCGATTAGGGACATGAGGTGTCTGTGCCTTCCTGACCTCTAACAGACGGCGATGATTGCGGTCAATCTGACAGGCTGCTTCCTTCCAGGCTTTGAGGTTGGATGGAAGAAAGGGCTGGGCGTGGATCTTATCAAGGATACCTGCTGGAAGGCCACGAGCATAGGCATCCTCGAGTGCCTCATCATTAAAGCCTGTCCTGCCTGCCAGGATCTCAAATTGAGCCGTGTATTCATCTGCCGACATTCCTGACGCCATCCTAAGGTCATGCAGTTTAGTGCGAGCCGTTCTGGCACGATCTGGGTCACCAAAGGCCTCCTCCACACGTTTAATGAACCCCTCCAGAGTGGATATAGAGGAGGTGCCATCAATGACAGCCTGTGTCTCGTTGTGTGCCCATATCTCCGCAGAGCCTCCTGTCATGAAGGAAAGAGCATATAGGATCTTTGTGCGCTCATCTGGGAAGGATGCCGGCTGGACAGCGATGGACAATCTGATAGACCTGATAAACCCTTCAGTCTCTGCACGGTCTCCATTGAACTTCTCCGGTTCCACTGCTTTGATAGAGCGAGTAGATGGAGGGACACTGTGAGGTACTGAGGGCGCAAGGGCTTGAGCAGCAGCAACAGCAGCGTTGGCGGCAGCATTGGCTAAGTGGTCGTGAACGTTAACAATCTGACTGTGCAGTTCCTGATTCTGCAGTTGAAGTTGCTGCAGCTGCTGTGCTTGGCTGGAAAGGAGGCCTCGAAGAAATGGCCCATGGTCACCCAGGGAGTCCCAGTATGCGTCTGGGAGTTGGTCTGCCATAGGCTGAGATGAAGGCTGGTTAAGAAAAGTGTGTGGGGTCGTCCTATGAGCTTGATCTTCTGTGAGGGCAACACTAATGACGAAGCCACAACCAAAGATACTCAAGGAGATAAGAGCCGATACTAGGACAATGACCAACTGTGTAGTGGGTATCCTCAGAGATCAAGCTGAGGAAACGCCACCACACAGGCTACAGTCTTATAGCGCTGGCAAGGCTTACATAATAGGGGAGACGGAAACTTGTAGAAGGTTACGGAAGGTGACAGAATGTGACATGTGACAGAATGTGACGGAAGGTTATGGAAACTGACGGAAGGTAACGGAAACTCATGGAAGGAAATAGAAACTTGTGGAAGGAAATGCGTGAACCCTGACACACTCTTCAGTGGGCGCATCTCCGTTGTCCGGAGTGTCGTTGGGTTGGGAATCACCCTCCCCCTCTTCATCAATCTGTTGAAGAGAATTTTGACCGAGATCCATCTCCAGATCGTTGGGTTGGGAATCACCCTCCCCCTCTTCATCAATCTGTTGAAGAGAATTTTGACCGAGATCCATCTCCAGATCCTCGGCCTCATCGTCGTGCTTCACGGCTGCTGTCCTTATACTGGACCTAAGCCGGGGGCACTCTGCCTTCTTGTGGCCAGGTTGGCCGCATTAAAAGCACGTGGTGTTGCTTTGGCTGCCGCTGGGCCTATCGTTAGGCCGGCCCAACGTTTTCATTGGTGGGGCAGGTCGTGGGGACGACCCTGACGCTTGAGGCTGTTTAGCTTCAGGCGGGCATCCAGCTTGCGCTGGGCGTGATGGCGGTAGCCATTGTCCTGTTCTGCTTCTTGAGAACAGGCTGGGCCTGGTCAGGCCCGTTTGTGTCAACGGCTTGCTCCCTGTGAGCCGGGCAGTGCTTGCCGTTGCTGCTGCGCTCTCTGCGCGGCGCATCCCCATGTTGTATCGGGATGCCTCCTCGATCATCCGGGCCATTTCGAAGAGTTGCTCTATTGAGCTGCTCTCGGCATTATAGCCCTTTTTGAGGACCTCGTTGCGCAGCGTTTCACGCAGCGCCGATATGAACTGTCTCCGGAACATGTAATCATCTGGCGGCTGTATCATACGTGCCGCGTATTTCGTGAGCTCGTTCAGCATCTCCTGAACGGTTTTCATGCCCTGCATGACCGCGTCAAACTTATTCGATGCGTGATGGTACGTCAGTGTGTGCAGGAACCTTTTTTGAAGGCCTTGCATCACGGTTTCCAGCGTCCAGCTGCAGACCTGGCGATCGAAGTGTTCAACGTTTCGAAGGAACCACTCCTGGGCTTCGCCGGTGAGGCAAGTGCCCACATAGCCGACCTGCATATCGATGCTGGTTGGCCCTAGGAGGCAATTCATTTTCAGCCATCGTAGGATGGCTGCCACGAAGATTTCAAACTCTTCGAGGTCAGATCCCCCGGCATATGGCTCTGGATGAGCCAATTTTATGCCGGCTTTCGCTAGCACAGACTTCTCCGGGTCTGTGTCCGCAGCGTCTGCTAATGCCACGCGGATCATCCGTGTGATCCCATCGTACGGCTCCATTGGTACGACGTCGGCCTGGTCAGGGATTCCCTGGCCTTCCGTTGGGGCCATGGATCGCTCGTGTGGTTGTGACGCCACGTGGGGCAGGCTGTTATATGCCCTGATGGGCCCCAGGCCCGGATCGGGCTCGGGATCGGGAGCATTTTGTGCTCTCGGTTCCGGGGGCGTTTTGTGCCTGGTGTCCCCGGTCAGTCCCGCGTTGCGGATCCGCAGCCTGCTGTTGTAGGCTGCGCGCACCTGCCGTGCGTCTTGTACGGCTTGTGTGAGCTGCTCGTCGGGCAGCTGAGCGGTGTGGCTGTGGGCCACTGTCTCTTCGGCGTTCTTCACTAGTAGCTCGAGTGCCCGTGTGTGGCAGCATGCGGCTGCAGCTTCTTTACGCTGCCAGTGTGTGACTTCGAGCTCTAAGCTCTCGGTTGTCATTTCAGAGTCAGGCTCTGAGGCGACCTGCTCCCTAACGATCTGTCGGATCGTCTTACAGCTGTCCGCTGGGGCAGCCGGTTGCTCTTGAGGTTCGTTCCCAAACCTTATGTCCTGTTCGACCGGGACGGCTGGCGGTGGCATTCGCTGCTTGTCCCGCTCCTTTCGGCGTGGGTCTTCCACGTCGCGACTGCGTTCGTTGGCTGCGGACTGTCACGAGCTCGGACAAGTTGTGTCGTGTTCCCCTCGTGGGCGGAGGGCTTTCTGGACATCCTCCAGCGTGGCTGCGTCTTGCAGCCTGACCTCCTCCGCCTGGTGGAGTTCCTTGCCGATTGCCATTAGGGCGGCGGCGGCATTGTCAAGCTGCGATGCCAGCTGATCGTGCTTGTGGCACGTCAGTGTGCTTCGGTGCAGCGCAGCCTGCACCTGTTTGTTCAGAGCCTCTGCCGTCTCGTGGTCAATGGCGTGAGCCCTTGAGCTCTTGTGACTGGAGCTCGAGTATTCCGAGTCCTGACCATCGTCTGGGGCTCGTCTTTTTTGCCGTCGTCCCCCTTCAGGGACGATCGTCATCGCTCTACTTCGTGAGCGTCGGTTTGAGTCATGGCTTTGTGCTCGCCTCGACGTTGTTGCTCTACGGTCTGACGACGGCGAGATTTCTCTGCCCTTTCCTTTGTCTCTGGGCAGAGAGGAATGGGGGGGGGGGCGCCCGTTCGTTGCCCGGTGTCATCTCTTCCTCGGCCACGCTCGATGAGACGTGGTCGGGGTTTTCCTCATCCTCTACTGAGGGGACGAGGGCGGTGAGATCTACGATCTCTCCGTCCTCTATCATCCTGGACTCTTGGTCCAGGGTAGCATCAGCCATCGTGTCACTGGGCTGCGCCTGGGGCGTGGACCTCAAGCTCGTTGCTCGTGTCTGTCTTCGACTGCGTGGAATCATCATGCTCGCAGCCGACAGTAGAAGGTCTACTGGAGGGTCTCAACGATGTTTAGTCGTCGACGCAGCGATCTTTTTCAAGATTGGTTCGAATCCACTATCGGTTGGTCATGTGGCGATCAACCGCAGGATAGTTCAAAAAGGTGTAAAGGATGTCGATCTTAAGACCTTGTATCACAAGGGCACAACAGAACTTGACCAATGAGTGGTATTCTGAATGCTAGTAGTGACAGGTAAGAGTAAGATGTGATGGGCGCCGCTGGCCGGTTCCCACGCATAAACTATACAGTGGGTCCCTAAGGGGCCCACAGGGATTATGTAATAACTAATGTACATGTAGATACACAGGTTATTTACAATATCCCATGGGTATGGGCTGACACCGAGCAAGCTGCCTTCGACAAGCTCAAGCAGCTGGTCACCTTGGCCCCAATCCTTGTGTTCCCAAACAACCACCTTTTCAAGTTGAAGCTGACTCCTCTGATACAGTGACTGGGGCTGTCCTATCCCAGCAGTCTCCAGAAGCTGAAAGTGGCATGCGATCACCTACTGCTCCAAGAGCCTGAGTCCAGTCGGGTGGAACTCGATGCCCTGTCTCAGTGCGTTCTGACATTCTCTGGGATATTAACCAGGGTTTCCAACACCTGGAGAATGAGGAGTCAGTGGTGAAGGCTGCAGAGGAACTTTGGAAGGGGCATTCTAGCTCAGTATGGAGTGCCAAGTGGTCGGAAAGCAATGGGCTACTGCAGTTCTGGGGCAAGATCTACATCCCAAATGTGTCAGGCCTACATGTCAAGATCGGTTTTCAAGCGTTAATATCGTGTATTAGTGAACACAGCGAATGCCCAAATAACTTGTGTGAATAAGTATGCCGTTCGGCGAATAGGTGAACCAATGAATGTTCACAAGGTAAGAGGGTTTGCCTAAACAGGGCTCGCCCTATCTACAGTCGTAGCGAAATAGCCCGTGGCTCTTGACGATGTAACGTGCAAGGTCTCACGGAAGGGCTGTCTAAGTCTCGACAATCCCTTTGCTGGCGAAGGTGCTCCTTCAGAGCCCTTCGCCAACAGCACAGAAAATGGTTCGAAGGCTAAGGTAACGAAGATGAAGTTTGAGAACTCACCAGTGATGCCTAAGTCGTTTGCTGGTCGAAGATAGAAATCTCCAAGAGAAGGCTTAAGACGATGATCACAGTGAGGTCAAGTTTGCACAAGATGCACGATGTATGATAATTGAACTGGGGAATATACATGCGAATGTAAACTACTTATATTGAATACTCATAAGGTATCAGCGAATAGGAAAGAGGCCGTCACAAGTCAGGGTTGGATAGGGGTGCGCAGCCATGATACAACATAGATGAAATAAACATACAATAGAATGTGAGAAGAGGGAGAACATGAAACGATGGAGGGTAAAGGTGGCGAAGGCACTTATGGACAAAACCATGTCTTGGGACCCGCATACATGCTACCCTGCACGGACTCTTGGTCTACTGGGTTGATCCTGCACGATCTATGGAAGGGACATCCTGCGAACATACTTTGACCATACGAATGCCCAATGGGGTTGGATTTAAGAAGACGATGGGGTTAATGATGAACCATCACGCCGGGTGAATGGTATCGATCGTTTTTGATGGTGTGCCTGCTGGCGAATGATGCGAGCGGCGAAATGCAAGGAAGGGCGAACAGAAGTGACATAGAGGAGGAGAGGTCGAGGTCGAGGGCGAAGCCGAGCGAACACTGAGGAGGTGGTAGGCCCAGTGATGACTGCCGAGTCAGTCCCAAGACGTCGATCGTGTGTTTGACGGTGCAGCTATGGTAGTTGGCGTGAACAGTGAGAGTTGGTTGCCGAACATGACAATGGTGATCGGAACGAACACGAAGGTGGGGTGAGAAAATGGGAAAACTGAGCTTCTGAGTATGGGAAATAAACGCGTCATGACAGTACCCCCCTCCTAGCTTTGGAGTCCAACGACATAGTGCTCTGGGATGGGGGACGAGTCTGAAGATGTAATAGTGCTCCCGATACGATCTCTCGCCGCTTGGTCCGTGCACGGCTCAGCCCTGTGCTTTAAAAGGTGTTGCGGCGTGAGGTGACGGGTTCATTTCACTATTCGATTCCTCATGGCCCCTAACGAGTCCTCCTCTCTCTCTGTGCTCATCGAGCGAACGCGGGTCAAGCTGAAGTTTCGTCCTGACCTTCGGGGAGCCTTGCGCGAAGAAGTAGAGCAGTGGGCTGTCGAGGCTGAAGAGCTTCAGGTAGGAGAGCTCCCTTATCAAGGATTTTCGCTGACCACCCCATCACAGGCCGAGCTGCGTACCACATTGCATGTGGAAGCGATCGCGGATCCCGACTTTGAACGTCCGTCGGAAGTGGACGACCTGGCGAGGGAGGTGAAGGAAGCGAAAGAGTGGTTTGGGAGTGTGGGTTTCTTAGTTAGCCCAGAATTTCTTGATGCCGGGATGAACACGGTGCCAGAACCGATAGCGTCGCGTGGTCCATCGAAGGAACCCGAGGTAGTGGGGGGTGCTATGAAGGAGCCCCGAGTTGAGGGGGACAATATGCGAGAGTCTGAACGTATGTGACACTTGTTTGTTTTCTGGCCTCCTGACTTGAAGTCCTCTCGAAGATTTCGCTCGCGCAGCTGAGCCTATTGCTGGATCACCTGGACAATCGGCCACAGTCCAGCCCGTGCGCACAAAGCGGCGACCCATGTTCCTGTCGTCCAAAGACGAAGGCGAAAATACCCGGACACCGAAGAAGGCCCAGAAGGAACGCACTCGGAGTCCTTCGCCAGAGATTGTCGCAGTCGAGCCGACTCCTGCCCAACGTCACAAGGGGCGGGCGAATGCACTGGTTACCGAATCAGACAAGGTTCCACAGTCGGTAGTGAAGCATGGCTACCCCGAGCATGCGTATTTGCTCGGCTGGCTGATTTATAACGGGGTAAGCAGCGTAGTGTTTTGTCGAAGTAATTTGCCCACTGACTGCGCGCTTCTTCGTAGCACAAGGTACTGAAGAGGCCTGTGAAGTGTGGGCGATGCCTTCGCTATGGTCACACCTGCAGTGGCAAGGCAGGGAAGATGTGTGGGCGATGCATTCGTGATCGCCAGGGCTGTGTCACGGCAGAGGGTACATTTTCTCCTTTTCCATTCCTCCTACACCATCCGAACTCATGTGGAGTCCTTGTCCCTCCTTTAGAGTATGTGGCGAAAGACGAAAAGGATGGTCGAGAGCCGGAGGTGAAAGAGCGAAGGTTGAAGGGGAAGAGTAAGGGAAAGGCGAAGGAAAAAGGGTCGATGACAGGTCCGTCCTCGATCTCGTCGAAGGGCGTCCTTGGTAAGCCTGTTGTGCCCTCCTTCCGCGCATCTTCGGCTGATTCCCAGATACCTCCGAAGGCACCCGAACGTCTACGCTGGCCGGCGAGGAGAGAATAGAGGACCTGGTGGAGAGGTCGGAGGAGCTGATGAGGAGTGTGTCCCGGAAGTTGAACGATTTAAGTGGAGAGGTGTTAGAACTAGAGGGGGTCCAGGCTATGCTTAGGAAGCTAATGAAATAGTCTGTGATAATTTTATGTGAACATAGGAGCGTTGTTTCTCTTGGAGTGCTAAATTGTGTGCTAAGTCTTGGGTCTCTTCGGGGACTTCGCGTGGGAGTACGCGAAAGTGGCTATAAGTGAATCCAACTGGGAGTGGTGTTCACGAAGTTTGTGCGATGTGATCGCCAAGTTCTCCGAATGTAGGGTTTGTGAGGGTTTGTATAGTGCCTAAGCACTCATCCCCCTCTTTATGGTACACGTCGCCCCGACGGGTAAAAATGGGCTGGGGTGTTTTGGGACTAGTACCGGGTTTGCCGTCCACGGTGAATGTCTGTGCGAAAACAGGGAGATTCAGGATACGAAAGGGCAAAGAAAGGAGGAGACACCTGATGGAAGGACCGAGGTGGGATAGAGTGGTCCAATCACCGTGTTTGGGGCGTAACCCAAGGATGGCGGGGACGAGTATAAAGCAGCGATATGGAGGACTCGGTAGAGTGATGCTTGATAGGCTTTTGCTGAGGTAGCGAATAGTTTGCTGTCCATGTCGAATGTCTGTGTGAAAACAGGAAGATTCGGGATAGGAAAGGGCAAAGAAGGAAACAACACCTGGAGGAAGATCCAAGGTGTAATAGAGTTGTCTAATCGCCGTGTTCGGGGCGTAACCCAAGGATAGCGGGGACGAGTGTTCGGAATGTGTGTCGAAGGTAACTGGAGAGTGGTATGTGGAAAAACTATCTATCGAAGTAGAGTTTGTTCTGAATGAGACGGATATGTACGTGTTCGGCGAACAAGACAAGTAGTGGCTAGTGTGCTTTTACAAGCAGGAGGAGAAAGAGACATTTGTGCGAGGATTTTGAGAACTAGGGTGAAAGGGGAAAGAATCAGAGACTGAGAAGGTGTACATGGATGGGAAGAGGTGAAGGGGGCAGGATAGTCAAAGCAAACAGATACAGGGATTCATACAAAGTGGGTAAGATCGTTGTTCGATGGGCTAAAACGAGCCATTCCTAACACCACAGAGGGGTTGCGAGCTTTAATATTCCGCGGGAGAGCTTTCGCCATCTTCGGGAACCTCTTCGAGAATCGCAACTTGGGGGTCGCCTTCGAGAGTGAAGATAGCTCTGCCAGTGGTTGGGGCAGACTCTTGGAAGCGGCACCCCTTTGCGTGATGTGTGGGGGGTTCGCCGCAATAAGGGCAAAGGCCTTTGGTTTTTCATCGCTCTTTCTCAGCTTCAGTAAGACGTCCGGTAGCATCGAGGATGCCGGAAAGATCTTTCTGTTCGTCGGGCTTGGCTGCGGCAGGGGGTCTGGGTCAAGCGTTAGCACGTGGTGTAACAGAAGGTTCGGAAGAAGAAGGGGGACGAATAGAGGTTGTAATCTGCTTTTCGCCTTGGCGCTCCCAGTAGCGATTGTCGATGCAAAGAGCCTGACGTTTAAGATCGTCAAGGCTTTCGGGACGTTCGTAGGAGAGCATGTGGTCTTTGATGCGCTCGGCGAGGCTGTTGTAGAAGGTGTCGTAAAGGGCGGCATTGTTCCACTTGACGTAAGAGGACAACTCAGCGAATGTGGTCATGTGGCGATTGACACGATGGGTGTCGAGCATTTTGAGCCTGCGAATAGCTCGCTCGGACACCTGGATGATGTTGGCCTGACCGAAAAGACGATTAAGTTCATCGACAAAGATAAGCCAGTTGCTCCGAATGGGAGGTTCTGGGAACTGAATGAGAAAAGGCTGCCACCAGATCAAGGCAATGTCGCTGAGGTAGGATGCCGCGTAGGAGACTCGCTGTCGCTCCTGCTGGAACTTTCGGGGTTTGTTGTCGAAGACCATAATACAACTAGCGATGAACATTCGGAGAAGGTGAGGTTCTTTCCCTGTGAATTTGTTGGGTTTCGCAGCATCGGAATCACCATCAGGGGCGGGCTGAGGGTAGGCAAAAGGAAAGGGATAATAGGGGTTCCATGGGAACCCTGGTTGCGGCCAAGGCCCTCCACCAAAGGGTGGAGGTGGTCCAGGAGGTCCGGGGGGCCCGGGTGGTCCAGGAGGCCCGATCGGAGGTACTCCGAGATGGGGAAATGGTGGCCCGAGAGGTGGTGGAGGAGGCGGTGCAGGCCCGCCGGGTGGGGCAGGAATCTGTGCCAGAGGTTGCTGCGGGGGAGGTCATCCCGCGAAGGGGAGAGGCTGTCCCGCGAATGGAAAAGGCGCAGGCCCGCCAAGTAGGGCAGGAATCTGTGCCGGAGGCTGTTGCGGGGGAGGTTGTCCCGCGAAGGGGAGAGGTTGTCCCATGAAGGGGAGAGGTTGTCCCACGAATGGAAGGGGCACAGGCCCGCCAGGTGGGGCAGGAATCTGGGCTGGGGGTTGGTACAGGGGAGGTTGTACCAAAAATGGGTGAGGTTGTCCTGCGAATAGAGGTGGGGCACTGCCGAAAGGCAAAGCATTCGGGTCATAATAGGGCACGCCAGTAACGGGATAGCCAAGATTTTGCTCGGGCGCAGGGTCAGCGTGATGTCCCTGGTCCGCCAAAGGTGCCTCGCGAGGGGTAGTTTGAGAGCTGACTCAAGTATGGTCACTATGTACCGACTGGTGAAGACTGCGAAGAGCCTGCGAAGAGTGCGAAGAAACATGTGAGTGATGTGAATGAGATGAAGAATTGTGCGAAGCGGGTGTGCGAGCCCGGGATTCTGCGTGTACAGGGGTGGTATGCCTAGAATTGAGAAGGGATGTAGGCCGGGGGTTAAGAGGACACTGGGCATAGTGCACGTCGAGAAAAGGGTTCGGAGTGTGACTAGGCGAAGCAGGTGGCAAGTGGGGTCGTGCGAAGGCCGATTGTAATCTGAGTCCTGAAGCACCGGCAATCCGAGGGAGCCTAGAAGGATAAGGTTCTTGAAATGTGCTAGGGTTTTGTGGGTGACCGCTGGGCGAATTAGGGGTGAATAAGCGGCATAAAGAATCGGTGCCGGGCCTATGACTAGGTATGGGGGTGCTGGCTGAAAGTGGTCGCTGAGGGGAGAAATGCTGTTCGCCTGGAGTCAGCTGCCGTTGAACATCGAAAAGAGGCGGTGATGCGTGTTCGGGGACCGGGCGGTATGGTGTAGGCCGAGATGCAGACATGGCGACGAGGCGAGAGAAAGGGATGATGTCCTCTGTGGGGTTTTGCGAAGGGAACGAGGCGGAAGCTGCTCGCCTCTGGAGTGGTGCTGGAGTGGGAACTGGACCTGTCGAGCGGGTTCTATGGACAACAGGATTTTCTTGTTGTGTAGATGACATGAAAAATAGGGTAATGCTTTTGACTGTAGCTGGTAGTTCAATTATAAAGAGGGTTTGCCTAAACGGGGCTCGCCCTATCTACAGTCATAGCGAAATAGCCCGTGGCTCTTGACGATGTAACATGCAAGGTCTCACGGAAGGGCTGTCTAAGTCTCGACAATCCCTTCGCTGGCGAAGGTGCTCCTTCAGAGCCCTTCGCCAACAGCACAGAAAATGGTTCGAAGGCTAAGGTAACGAAGATGAAGTATGAGAACTCACCAGTGATGCCTAAGTCGTTTGCTGGTCGAAGATAGAAATCTCCAAGAGAAGGCTTAAGACGATGATCCCAATGAGGTCAAGTTTGCACAAGATGCACGACGTATGATAATTGAACTGGGGAATATACATGCGAATGTAAACTACTTATATCGAATACTCGTAAGGTATCAGCGAATAGGAAAGAGGCCGTCACAAGTCAGGGTTGGATAGGGGTGCGCAGCCATGATACAACATAGATGAAATAAACATACAATAGAATGTGAGAAGAGGGAGAACATGAAACGACGGAGGGTAAAGGTGGCGAAGGCACTTATGGACAAAACCATGTCTTGGGACCCGCATACATGCTACCCTGCACGGACTCTTGGTCTACTGGGTTGATCCCGCACGATCTTTGGAAGGGACGTCCTGCGAACATACTTTGACCATATTAATGCCCAATGGGGTTGGATTTAAGAAGACGATGGGGTTAATGATGAACCATCACGCCGGGTGAATGGTATCTATCGTTTTTGATGGTGTGCCTGCTGGCGAATGATGCGAGCGGCGAATAGCCGTTCGGCGAAATGCAAGGAAGGCCGAACAGAAGTGACATAGAGGAGGAGAGGTCGAGGTCGAGGGCAAAGCCGAGCGAACACTGAGGAGGTGGTAGGCCCAGTGATGACTGCCGAGTCAGTCCCAAGACGTCGATCGTGCGTTTGACGGTGCGGCTATGGTAGTTGGCGCGAACAGCGAGAGTTGGTTGCCGAACATGACAATGGTGATCGGAACGAACACGAAGGTGGGGTGAGAAAATGGGAAAACTGAGCTTCTGAGTGTGGGAAATAAACGCGTCATGACACTACGGTGCTGAATCATGTCTCAACACCATGATACCCAGGTTGCCAGGTATGCCACGAGGTGGAAGACGTTGGCACAAAACTACTGGTGGCTGCAGATGTCACGACACATCGGTTAGTACATAAAATCCTGCAACCTCTGCCTACGCACCAAAGCCCAACCTCAGCCCCCAATGGGCAAGCTCACCCTGCTCCCAGTTCCCAAGTCTTGGTGGGACACAGTCAGTGTCCCACTACTTTGCCCCTCAGGGTCACCCCCTGCTGTTGGTGAAGGCCTCTGCAGGAGACCATTCACCAATTGTTCAAACTCAAACAACCTTTCCGCTGAGCCTCACACATTATATCATCAAGCTACACAAGCCTTCACTTCAACTGTAGACCAGGGTCCTTTACTCAGATTACCCTTCACCTCACACACCCTTACAGGTTCAGACCTCTTCACCAAACCATATCCTTCACTGCACAAGGCTTCAAGCATTTGCTGTGTTCACCTATCCATGATTCACTGACACACGATACCAAACACCCAAATCCAATCTTGACACCTGAGTGGGATCACTGTGGCAAAGGGCATAGGTAGGGGCAGGTTAGCGCAGGTGGAACTAACCCAAACCAAGCACCTATTTGGCGCGAAGGAAGAGCCTCCGGTTCGAACCGCCCCCCTCCGCATTTGTAGCAGTAATTACTACAATGTTTCGCCCCACCGATAGGTGTCGATAAGTGTTAGGATTACGAGGCTCCTGGACTTCCATCTGGCATATAAGACCTACTGAAACTGACCAGTACTGATATGTATCTAAGGTGATTAGGCATTGTAAACAAACAGGAAGTATCCTACGTTGGTGCCAGCATATCTCTGGCTTACTTCGGTAACTACAATACCATAGCATGTAAAACACTTTGATTACTCTATTCTGCGTTCCAGGTAGAGACTGCCTATATAGGGCCTGGCCCCAAGGTGGCAGTATAATAAACGGAATTAAAAAAAAAAAAAAAAGGGCATAGGTGGCATCAGTTGTGCCAATCACATGGTACAGAATGTTTGGGATGGGGATGTGCAAAGTGCATGAATGATGGATTCACCACCAAGGTGCTAGTTTGGCCTATTGCCAGGAAACAGCTGGCACATAGCCAGCAACTGACCAGCCTATTGCCAGGGGTATTAATAGCCTTTGCCCACGGCGAAACTGACCTATCGCCACTTCTGATGTAGGAAAGGGGGTTAGGGTGATGGGAGGGGCAGGGTATGTGTGATGAGAGGGCGGGGCGGACTCAACAGATGCTCAGCGCACTCAGCTTGAAACCAGGGTCAATTTCGGGGAGAGTGTTTCTCTTCTCCATTGTGGCTGCCTCGATGGCTGCGAGCCTGGCGGTCTAGATGGCTTCTTCTGTGGCTATGAGGGATTGGGGTTCGGCTGTGTGAGGCTGTGAGTGCGCAAAGAGGAGTTGTTTCTCGGCTATCAGCACTGCGATTTGCGCATCGAGATCTGCTACCGAACGGTTAGGCTGCTGCTGGATGAGGTGTTGCGGCTGCTGCCGCGGTTGACGGTACGGCTCTGGTTGCGGCTGCGGTTGCAGTTGCTGCTGCGCTTGGGGCTGGGGGTTGTGGCTGGGTCTGGTCTCTGTGTGTGTGTTGGTGGCAGTTGGAGCTGGGTAGCTGGGTCTGGTACGCGGGGATGGCTGGTGGTGCTCTGGTGGCGGGGCCCTGGTGGGCTCATGCGGGGGTTGTTGCTCGTGCCTGTCATGGCGGGGCGCTGCGTAATTGGTGGAGTGGGTGGCGCGTCACTGAGGTTTACGCCCAGGTGGGGCGCTTCCGCGGGAGTCATGATGCGCTCTATTTCGGGAGCCGGTCGGATGGTGGAGGGATGCGAGGGTGTGCGTGCGTCAGGGGACTTAGGGATGGTGCTGAGCCCCGAATTACGGCGAGTGCTATGAATTAAGGAGTGTGCTACGAAAGATTCAAGGGAGTTGAAGATGAATTAAAGAGACAGTGATGAAATCGAGGTGCTATTGTTTCTGTCCGTGAGGCTGGTGGTGGTGGTGAGTAGATGGAAGAGATGGTCAAATTAAGAAGAACATCGATTCCGGTTGGCGCTCATCTGGACGACGCTCGAGTTCGGATCGCGCGGTACCTACAGCTATATTATGTCGCTCGAGAGATATGTTAGTGACAATGCTCTGAAAGTGAGTTTGTTCTTTGGTATGTCAGAGCAAGTTTAGTAGTTAATCATCTCCCTCTAGTTCTTCCAAGTTGCTGACAGCAACATGGTCAGCTTTATTCTCGCCGCAGGTATTTAGAATATGTTATATTATTCTTCCTCGTCACTCAAGAACTTGTTAGCTTCTACGGCAAAGACGCCCGATTCTCTCTTTGAGTCTCTCAATCAAGGCGGTTTACCAGATACGCCGGATGCTCATGGATTTATTAATGAGGTATTTAGCCGTGTGCCACGAAAGTCAAAACATAAGCACTCTGAGGCCAGTGCAGCTCGCAAGCAAGCCGAAAAGGACGCCAAAGCGCTCCGCACACAACAGTATAGTTTCCTTCTAGAGGAGGACGTATCTGTCATGGATGCTAAGGACAAGGGAAAATCAAAGGAACGGAAACATGAGAGGCATATCCGCAAGCGGGAGACAGATGGTAGGGACTGGGAGAGTGACGGAGAGGAGCAGGCCAGAAAACGCTTCAAGACGGATGATTCTCCCCGGGAGGATGAAGATTTGGAGCTACCGGAGGCTGAGGATGAACGAAGGGAGAAGGAGCGTTTACGAGACCTCCAAGAACGAGATGCGTTTGCTGAACGCGTGCGACAAAAAGACAGGGATAAAACAAAAAAGGTTGTTGAGGATCATTCTTCTAAGCGTTCTGCGGGTGCTGCTGCAGAGGCTGCACAGCGGCGACAGCTTGCGGACGACGCGGCGTCACGAGTGGCTGCTATGCCTAGCTTGCGAGAGCACTCACGCCAAGAATATCTATCAAAGCGCGAAATCCAGCAGATTGAACTTCTTCGGAAGGAGATCGAGGACGACGAGAACTTGTTTCGAGGAATGAAAGTTTCGAAACGCGAACGTCGGGACTTAGAATACAAGAAAGACGTACTTCGGCTGGCTGAGGAGCGTCTCAAGATTGACGATAAATACGACGGGTATCAACTTCCTGAGGATTATCTGACGGAGCAAGGCAAGATCGACAAAAAGAAGAAGGAGGGGGTATTGTATCAGCGATATGAAGAAGCAAAGGAACAGGCGAAGGAGGGACAGTTCGTTACAGACATCGACCAATGGGAAGCCAGTCAGACGAAGCATTCCACGTTCAAAACCGGTGCTATGGACAAGGTGGAAATTGTGGAAGATTATGACTACGTTTTCGATGAGAGTCAAACCATCAAGTTTGTCATGGAGAGCACATTACACGGTGAAGGCCAAATGTCTGCTAAAGATAAGTTACTTAATCAGCAGATTCGGGAAGCCGAGCAACGAGGTATGCCATTTTAACTTTGAGGATCCAGTTCGTCCCTCTTACCTGTAATTGCAGCGAAAACCGTGGACCAAACACGGAAATCACTTCCTATCTACCAGTTCCGCGAGGAGCTGCTCGATGCCATTCGAGACCATCAAGTTCTTGTTGTTGTGGCAGAGACAGGGTCGGGAAAGACCACCCAATTGCCACAGTACCTCCACGAAGCAGGCTATACCAAAGGCGGCCAGAAAGTAGGCTGTACTCAACCGCGACGAGTCGCTGCCATGTCAGTAGCGGCACGTGTCGCAGAAGAGATGGGTACTAAGGTCGGATATGAGGTTGGGTACTCAATCCGGTTTGAAGACTGTACGAGCGACAAAACCGTTCTTAAATATATGACGGACGGTATGCTTCTGAGGGAGTTCCTTACAGAGCCCGATTTGGCCGGATATTCATGTCTAATCATCGACGAAGCGCATGAAAGAACACTTAGTACAGACATACTGTTCGCGCTGGTCAAAGTAAGCTGTATTTCGCTTCGCTGACTCGCATGGCTTACCGTGTTTATGACAGGATATTGCCCGTTTTCGCCCCGAGCTTCGTATCCTCATTTCTAGTGCAACACTGGATGCTGGGAAGTTCGCTGAGTACTTTGACGATGCTGCTGTGTTTTACGGTAAGCAATGGTTACCGTTGTTCCGCCTAACTCACATGGTTTGTTTCATGACAGTTCCCGGTCGCCAATATCCTGTTGATTTGCATTACACCCCGCAACCGGAATCCAACTATCTTCACGCAGCCATCACGACTGTATTTCAGATTCATACAACACAGCCCAAGGGCGACATCCTTGTATTTTTTACTGTGAGCAAGTCATGCTCGTGCTTCCGCCATTACTAAATCTTATTCATTTGTGATTGAAACCAGGGACAAGAAGAAATTGAAACAGCTCAAGAAAACCTTCAGGAAACTGCGCGGGCCCTGGGTAATAAAGTGGCTGAATTAATTATTTGCCCTATCTATGCCAATCTACCAAGCGATATGCAAGCCAAGATATTTGAGCCTACACCTGAGGGGGCTCGGAAAGTTGTCCTAGCAACAAACATCGCTGAGACCTCAATCACAATCGATGGTGTTGTCTTTGTGATTGATCCTGGCTTTGTGAAGCAGAACTCATACAATCCAAGGACGGGGATGGCATCCTTGACGGTTGTTCCGGTGAGTAGGGTTTTATATTCGAGCTTCTTAGTGTTTAATCCGATCTTGTTTTCCCCAGTGTTCTCGAGCATCCGCTAACCAGCGGGCAGGGAGAGCAGGACGTGTTGGACCTGGCAAGGCTTTCCGTCTATATACCAAATGGGCATACGCCAACGAGCTCGAAGAGAATACTGTGCCTGAAATTCAGCGGACGAACCTGGGCATGGTTGTTCTCTTGCTGAAGTCTTTGGGAATCAACGACTTGATCGGCTTTGAGTTCATGGACCCCCCGCCGGGGGAAACCCTCATGCGCGCTCTGGAGTTGTTGTATGCACTTGGTGCTCTAAATGACAAAGGTGAACTCACAAAGCTGGGTCGTCGAATGGCGGAGTTTCCTCTTGATCCAATGTTGTCTAAAGCCGTTATCGCCAGTGAACAGTACTCCTGCACAGACGAGGTCAGTGGCACTAATGTTGTCTCTAATCAGCTGCTGAATTTCTCCTCATCTTAGATTCTCACCATAATATCCATGTTGTCTGAGTCAGCATCATTATTCTATCGCCCCAAAGACAAGAAATTACATGCAGACCAGGCTCGACAGAATTTTGTCCGTGCCGGCGGTGATCATTTCACGCTACTCAACGTGTGGGAGCAGTGGGCAGATACGAATTATTCTCAGCAGTTTTGCTATGAGCAATTTTTGCAGTTCAAAAGCCTCAGTCTGGCTCGAGACATTCGCGATCAACTGGCTGGTCTCTGTGACCGTGTGGAAGTAGTCATTGAGTCTAATCCCAATTCGAATGACATAGTACCCATTCAAAAAGCCTTGACTTCGGGGTATTTTTATAACACGGTGGGTTGTCTATACGAAGGCATTTAGTCTCTTTTTGACGCAGAAACTTTTCCAGGCCCGACTGCAGAAGAGTGGTGATTCATATCGCACGCTTAAAACAAATCAAACCGTGCACATACATCCTTCCTCAAGTCTTTTCCAATCTCAACCGCCGGTCCGATTCGTCTTATACTATGAGCTAGTCATGACATCCAAGTCATATATGAGGTGAGCGCTGCTGCCAGGGTTCTTAAAGATCGTCACCTGACTCATAAACATGAAGGCAAGTAATGGATATCAAACCTGGGTGGTTACTGGAAGGTGCGGTGGTTTGTTGTTTGATCAAGGATCTGTGTTAACACTTATAAAATATAAAATAGTCGCACCACACTTCTTCAAGTTAGTAACTGTTCAATTCCATATCACCCATACGACATGATTGACCTTTGTCTTTGCCAGGCCTGCAGACTTGGAACAGTTAGCGGTAGGAGACAAGAAAATGCCAAAAGCTGTCGGATCAGCCGGAGAAAATTCAAGACCATAGTCCTAGTCTGTCCATGTCTGACTTCCGTTGTTGCATTCATTATGTATCGTCACATTGACTGACAAAGCATCCTCCCCCCAGTTACTCTTTGATCTCCACTTTATTCTTACTGTAAATTTGTATCATCAGTACGCAGGATCAGCAGTTTCCGTTCAATACGCACTAAAACGCGACGTAGTCTCTGATGTTGTCTGCAGCCTTGTACGGTTCAGGATAATACCTACAAAAGCTATAAACCTCGCATGTCCAATGCACAATATTTACGTACCATGCTACGTCGGTAACAGTTTTGCCATCAACGCCAACGTTGTAATAATGTGCGGTTCTGTCGCAACGATCAGGACTACAGTCTACACCACTAGTACTAGTACCGCATCATGGTGCACTTACCCCTTCCAAGGACAAAATGTCCTGATATACGAGTGAACCCGGCTTATCATTATATGATGAAAGAGGACTAACGTGGTCGTGGAATCTTTCGTCAACAACTCAGAGACGGACTCCGGCGGAAAATAGTGGTTATTCTCCACGACAACAGTTTTGTTAGAGCTTTCAGATGGAAGTCCATAGGTAAACATGCAATAGACTGGAACCTGAAGCTTCACACTCACTCTGCCAGCACTTTTCCTTGCAATATTACTTGAACCATTGTTATCGAGGGACGTGGTTACTAAGAAAAAGGAGTTTGTAAGAAAGATCTTACAAAGGCTGCGTTTACTAATAAACCCCTCTTCGAGCTCGACTGTTTGCAACCTCCAGATAAGCAGAGACTCGAGAGAAGTAGGAAGCAGCAACTAAAGTCAGCTACGGATATCCATCCTGCAGCCCGACTTTCAAAGATTAACACAATGCACACCCATGCCAGTGTAGATTGTTAGATGTCACGCTTTGAAGCCAAACTTGCCACTGTGATGACCACGTGACGTCACTGCACTGATGCCTGATTCTACTCCCAACAAGCATAGCTCTCACAAGCGAGAGCGACTCCGAGAGGACACAGGCCATAAACACAAGAAAGGTCTGAGATATAAAGATGCTAGTGATGAGCACAAGCGGAAGAAACACAAGCGAAGGCACGACCATCAGGACCACAAGGTCGTGGACGAGGATGACGAAGATGTGTGGATTGAGAAGAATATTGATGGCGAAACGGTCTGAGGCTTCGTATTATTCCTTGAATCGTAGATCACTAACCCGCATTTCATGTGCTTAGCCACAAAACACCTTAATCACCGAGCGACAAAACCCCCAGGCTGGAGAGGATTTCTTCACATCGTTCGGTACAGAAAGAAAACGAAAGGAGGCCCCGAAACGTCCTGATCCTGACAAAGTAAGTTTACTGTCTTCTACCGAGAGCGTTATATAAGCCTCAGTCTCGTGCAGCTTGTCATCAGTTCAAAGGAAATCAATCCGCATTTTAAAGAGGGGAAAAGCCTCGATGAGTATGTCCCTCCCAAGTCCAGACCTTCAACGCCTGGCGGACCTGGATCACAATGGCGCATGATGAGACTCCGTCGGGTATATGAAACAGCGGAAGAAGACAACAAGCCCGTCGAGGAAGTCGCTTTAGATAAATTCGGCACACTGGAAGCATTCGAGGAAGCCAAAGAGGAACGACGGATCCTCGATGAGCGCGAAGGTAGACGTTCGTCCCATGGCAGAAGGGATGACACTGCTAGGAGCAGAGAGACGGGCAGAGGCAGTGAACAGCGGTATATGTTTTCCGAAGTTGGGGCTGCCGCAATTGCCCGTCGCGGCTCCTCGTCATTTCGCAGGCCCGGAGGACTGGACCATAGTGCACCTTCTACCCCTCTTGCTGGCCAAGGAAGTGCCCCTCCTACAAATAAGCGTTTGGACTCGCTACGTTTGCCTTCTGAGGTCTCCTCCCCTGCATCCAGTTCTTCCATTCCGACCCCCATACCCACGGTGATGACGCCGCCCATCGCAGGACTGTCACCGGCTGAATTGAATAAACTTCAAGCTCAAGTACTCAAGGCGAGGCTGATTGGGAGCCCTAATGCCGCAAAGTTGGAGCAAGAGTATGATGCCGAACTAGCAAAATCACATGGTGGCGGTGTTCTCTCCGAAAGTGAAAATAAATCAAAGAGGGTTAGGGTTGAAGTATTACCAACAATGGATGCGCGAGGGCGGTTGTATGATGTTGGCCAGGGCAAGAATGACGAGCCTACTTTGTCCGGAAATCGGAAGAAGAAAGATCGGGTATGCTCCACTATTTAATGGGTCTAATGGGTCTCCATTTATTTAGCTTGGTGCAGGTGGAGACTCACGACCCCAAGACTGGGGAGTTTGTACGGTATAATGCTGACGACGACAGCACGACCCTTGTGGATATGCTGCGACAGGAGAAGTTGGGAGCTGGTATGGCTGACCAAAAGGACTTTGATGCTGAGCTTGCCGGAGCTATCGTGGGCGATGGGAAGTTCCAGGTGCGAAGCTCATTGAGATCTTATTTCAGGCGTAATCATCCGCAGTTATGTATAGGATGATTTGGAGTATCTGGATGACAACGCTGAGAAACTTGGACGTAAGAAGATGCGCTCTGATGCGATGAAACGACAATTCGCTATTAATGGTATGAACATACCGTTTTGCTGCTTTGTCATATTTTTGACATATATCTAGATTACGCCCGGACAAAGAGAGTCCTGGACACATGTTACCATTGCTATGGCGAGGATGATTCGCCACCAAAGGCGCCAATCATCGCAATGGCTACTCGTTGCTATCTGGCGTGTCCAGCTCACGAGGAGCTGGCCGACGGACATTGTCACATTGTGCCGATTCAACATCATTTATCAACATTGGAAGGGGATGATGATCTGTGGGACGAGATTCGGGTAAGTAAGCATTTTCAAGACAAATACTATTGCTGAACGCCTGTATACCAACACTTTAGAATTTTATGAAATGCTTGATGCGCATGTATGTAGAGGAAGACAAGGGAGTTGTATTTTATGAAACCGTACTCAGCATCAAACGGCAGAGGCACACCTATATCGAATGTGTCCCAGTTCCCTGGGATATATTCGAGCAATTGCCTGCATATTTCAAGGTTGGACCCAGACGCCCTTCTTCCTCGTTCAATCATCTGAAACAATATCGCAGGAGTCTATTCTGCAGTCCGAAAGTGAGTGGTCGCAACACAAGAAACTGATCGATTTTTCTGCCCGACCTGGTGGATTTCGACGCGCGATGGTGCCAAACCTACCGTACTTCATGGTGCAATGGGATCATAAAGGTGAAAAAGGATACGGCCATGTCATAGAGGGTACAGACGACGCCGGTGGGGCAGGAGAGGCAGACGGAGCCATTGACGAAGGTGATAAAGGCGGTGGAGAATTTCCACGGTAAGAAACCGTGAAATTATGTTGCTAGTCTGCACCTGATGTACAGACCGTATCAGATATTTCGCCGCAGAGATCATCGGGAACCAGCTAGATGTTGAGCCTCGACGGTGGCGACGCCCAAAAAGAATCGACTTCAGATTTAACAAGGAACGTGTTTCTACCTTTCGAGCGAAATACGAAAAGTATGATTGGACCGGGATGATTGGCTCCAATGTATAAAGTAGTGTGTTACTTACAGATAGTTGGGTCTTGAAATTGGCAACAGCCAAGACATTTTCTTATTTGGTCACGAGAACACGTTTCAGTAGTGCACTGTCTGACGTTGACACTGACATGCATCTCAACAAGCTCCATGCCCATCCGATCGAGCTCTGATCAATCAGAAAGCTGCATAATTTGGAAGCTGATCATTGTCTCGACCTCTGGTTCTTAATATCTCTAGATCTAGCTTAAGCTCCTTGAAAATACTTTTCTAGCTATAATTATACCATCATTTCGAATTTTCGATAAGGCTACAGAGAAAGCTAGCACAGATATTAATCTTTCCTTTGCGCGTAACGGTACGTTGCTAAAATATTTATTGCATGGAAGTTCAAGCTGATTAGCACTGCAAGAGTCTTAGTTGTTCTGCACATGAATTGTTATGTGATTAGACCTTGATCGATCTGCCTTGAACCCAAACTCGAACTGGATACCTGTATTGCAGTAAATTAGCAACTGAGGACTTGTCTACACGGCCGTGACAGCTAGCTTGCTTGTTCAAGCTGGCCAATAAGAAAGCACTAGACACCTTCTCAGGGACCTCCATGTGAGTTCTTTTACTGACAATCTTGGGTCTATACGGCCTGATCCTGAGTGCCTATGGAGTTAGGCGCCACTCGACCCCACCAAGACAACACGATCTCCTTTTCACGATCTCCAACCTTGTGTGTTATTTCCTCCACGACAGCCTCCCCCAACTCGGCCCTGTCTGTGCCGGACACATAGTCCAACACCTTCTCAACCTCTGATAACAGACGCGAGAGGAGCGAAAGTGAAACGCAAGAAATAAGAGATACCAGCGTCAAATGGAGAGACATCTGGGTGCTTGAAGATGAATGAGAAGCAAGGGCTTCAAGCAAGGCATCAATACAGAGCCAGGTAATGGCTTCGTCTCCGCTAGATGCTGCACTTCGGACCAGATTGGAGTATGCCGTCCTCAATTGCGACGTTTCTAATCGATTCTTTACCGAATCCTGGAACGACCCCACATGAGTATCTCGTGATGTCTGATTCAAGGGGCGGACCTGAAGCAATAAGTTGACGTAAAATGGAACTAGTCTCTCCGCTAAGCTAGGCTTAGTCGTGATTCCTCTGATCTCCTTACGTTGGGAGTGGGCGGTGAAGATCGATAGCATTACAGAATGTGCAGACTCGTAAGTCTCGCGATGCTCGGGATTAGTCAGATACCTGGGGGAACTAGTAAGCCCAGAACAATGACCGCATTATGCATGCGTGCAACTTACGAATGACAGAACGGCACTACCATATTCTCTATCATTAGATCATCTAATGTAGGCATTAGCTGTTCTACAATAACAAGCACGTAGGCGGTTCGAGACTGTCGGAACGGATGTCCTGGCCCAAAAGGCGATTCTGTTTGTAAATTCAGCCTCTTAGAGATCTGGATGGCCTGGATTAACCTTGAGCGTGGGAGAGAAGCTCTCTAACAAAGGTGGGGCCTCTCTGAGGATCCAGATCCGCAGCAACAATGTCCAGGGCCATATAGAACACTCGTTTTAATTCTTTGAAGCTTTCGGCAGAAGACGCAACGCCCCCGAACTGGGATATTACAAAGGATAAATGATGGAGGGAACGTAGAGTCGAACACGCTATTGATGACGGACCAAGATCCAGGCCACTCCCTGCTGCCAAGGGATCAAGGTACTGTATTGATGATAGAATGGCTTGGGAAACAACCAAGTGAGAGAATAGCAAAGTCTTCAAGACCTTCCAGATTTCTGGTGACAGTGTTTTTGTCTCTCGTTCTGGGAATGAAGTAAGGAGGGTCATATGAGTGAAAGGGGGCAATATGAACTACCAAGATCGTCTTCGGAAGTTAGAGCCGCCAGTGGGCTCCTCTTCCAGTCCGCCTCGACATTGAGTGTCATAACTTCCATGTCTCGGGAAACATCCTGGAATGTATGCCATGCAGCGTGAGGCTTTTGATCGGCCAAAAGAGAAAGACAGCGAGATAACAGCCTTGCTAAATGGCCTGCGTCTTTGTAGAGTGTAAACTTGTTTATTGCTTGAAGAGACAGCATCAGGCTGGACTCAGGCTGGAAAGGTCAAGCGGCCATTTAGACAGATAGGGGGAGACCTACCAAGATCATAAGCTGTCCAATAGAATTCCGTGTGATACTCGGTGAGAGCTGCGACAAGAATTGCCCGGAAGAAAATGCATTATCTATACCCTTGTTTGCTAGGCGACTCAAGGCCTGAGCATCAAGTGAGATGCAGGGAAGGCGTGATACACAGCTTTCATACCAGAAGGTCTAAAGCAGAGACCTTTTCGGTTGCCACTAGAGGCAAAATATTGTACACAGAATACAGGAACAGTGACGTTCTGTCTGCGGGATATAAACTTTTCAAAATTGAAAGCCTGAAAATTTGAGACACACCTTCTCCTACTACGTCTTCAGTCTCTGACACCCAGGAGTCTGTTTTCAAGAGTTCCCTTGGCGTTGTAATTGCTTCCAAAATCTCTGCACAGGCAATGATGACCTGGTTTTCCAGCCTATCCCGAACCCATATTCGGCTATTGTCGTGACCCAGGTCGTTGAACCCTAATACAAGGCCGCCAAGGATAGCAATCCTTAGCTGTGGGTTACCTCTACTCACGCCCTTCATCACCGCGACAGCCCATTCTGCGAGGATAGCTTGTGGGTCTCTTGCAAACCAGCGATGTGCCGAAATTTGCAGATTTTTTGACTTCAAATGGACAGCCGAACGGTAGGCGTTTACAATAGAACCTACTGTGTGAACTGACAGAGGATGCCATAGAGACGAGGAGATAACGAAAGCGGTAAACTGAGTTGGATGGGGAAGCGGAAGCTGCGTAAGGTAATGAGGGATGGCAGAAATGACCGTCTGGAGGGAAATGCCTGATCCAGGTCGCTGAAGATGAGAGAGGAGGTTCGCGTATGCACGGTCAAACGACATACTGCGGGCGCTAACGCCTGCAAAAGGTGCCGGCGTCTAACGTGTGGTGTTGCTTTGGCTCCGCGCCGAGCCAAGCTACTGGTAGCCGGCTCGATTTGCGATGGTTTGAAGCCGAGCCGTTTAAAAATGCTGAAGTGTTGGGGCTGTTGATATTTCTGGATTGCGAGCGGTGCCGAGTCGCCCGAGACCGAGCCATGGCTTACAGATACATGTAGCTTACATGTATTTACTCCATCCGTTTGTAACCACGCACTACCACGTCGGTTGTGCTTTGTGCCCCAGTGTCCTCTCTCCACAAAAATCCCAACACAAATGGATCAAGCTCCGGTAGCTGTGTCGGAAGAATCCGCTTCGACTCGATAAGGGCGAGAGTCGTCAGGAAAGACCAGGACCGGGGCGGAAGTGATCAGCTCTTTGAGTTTGTCAAAGGAGGCCTGTTCCGGCTCTCCCCACCGCCATCCAACTTCCTTCTTGGTGAGGTCGAAGAGGGCGCGGGCATGGCAGGAGAAGTCCTTGATGAACCGCCGGTAGAAATTGACAAACCCAATGAAGGACTGGACCTCCTTCTTGTTCCGCGGCACGGGCCAATCCGATACACCGGAAACTTTGACTGGGTCCATTTCCACCTTTCCTTCCAACACAATCACCCCAAGATACTCTATCCGCGTTCGCTCAAATTCACACTTTTCCGGCTTGAGACACAGGTTGTACTCCCAGAGCCGTTCCAGCACTCTCCGCACGACTTCCCGATGTTCGGACATGGTTTTTGTGAAGATGAGGATGTCATCAAGGTAGACGCAGACAACTCCTTCTGCTATCATGTCACGGAAAATGTCGTTCATCATCGTCTGGAACGTGGCAGGACTGTTGGTGAGGCCAAAGAACATGACCTGTGGCTCAAAGAGTCCTCGGTTGGTGCGGAATGCGGCCTTCCACTCGTCTCCCTCCCAGATCTGGACATTATTGAAGCCCCAGCGGACATCCAGCTTAGTGAAGTACCTTGCCCCGCGGAGTTGTGTGATCAGTTCGGAAATGAGTGGAATGGGGTACCGGTTCTTGATCGTGATTGCATTCAAGGCCCAGTAATCCTGCACAAGTCTGAGTGAGCCGTCCTTCTGCTTGATGAAGAACACCGGAGATGCCATGGGCGACTTGGAGGGGCGGATCCTTCCTGTATGGAGGTTTTCCGCAAGGAATGCATCGAGCTCTACCTGCTCCTTGGGTGACAGCGGGTAGACTTTGCAGTTGGTGGGCTTTGACCCAGGCTCCAACTCGATGGCATGGTCCCACAGCTTCCGTGGAGGGAGGGCATCGAATGAATTCTTGGAAAAGACGTCCTCGAACTCCTGCAGGTACTCCGGAATTTCTGCCTCTACTCTATCATGCCTCTTGGAGGCTTCAGCAAGGCGTTGTGAAATGTTTCCGGTGGCGCGGATGTGTTCCGCTTCCGGCGGAAGGTTTACGTACAGCAAGCGCTCCCCTTCCACCAGAATGTCTTCCGGGCCGAGTCGGATGACGCCAGAGTCGGAATTGGAATTGGAATTGGAATTGGAATTGGAAGTGGGATCCGGTTCAAATTCCGCTTCCGAGTCTTCTTCTGCAAGCAGTGGATGGGGGCCAGAACGACATGTCTGTATGAGCCGTTCGGTCTTCCGCTGCTCCTGGTGTTCCTTCCGCACTTCCGACCGGCACATGTGACACTTGGCTGGACATCGACTCATCAGTACCTTCCGAGTCTGCCAATTGATCTCCGGGTTGTGCTCCTGAAGCCAGGTAAACCCGAGGATGATGTCTTGCTTCCCCAGGCTGGTGACTGCAAAGGAAGTGCGTTCTGAATGCCCATCGTAGCAGAGAATCGTGTCTACTATCTCCGTGATGGACCCTGCCTCATTGAGGCTTCCATCCACATTGAACACCGGGATTGCACGTTGCAACTTCCGCGTGGTCAGTCGGTTCCGTTCCACATAGTCCCGGTCTATAAACTGACCAGTGGCCCCGCAATCGACAAGGGCGGGTCCGGATTTGACTTCCGCCGTATCTGTCGTCTGGATCTCCACCTTAATGACTAGTGACTTGGGGCCAGGGTGACAGCGACAACATAGCGCTTCGGAAGGTGTTTCTCCCAAGGGCGGATGCGGGATGGACGGGGTGTCGGATTTGGTTTTTGTGTGACTTTATCCGGTGGGTCTGTACGAAGTGAGGGGAGTGGGGGCTTTTCATTCTCTACTTCAAGACAGGCAAACCGGTTATGTACAGGCAGCAGGGGCACACATCTCACCCGCTGCGCGTCACAAAATCCGACGCATCCTCCGCTTCCGGTGGATCATGTTCCGCATTTTCGGAAACTTCTTCCGCAGAGGGCACTCCGCTTATGTCCCCAAGTGCGAGGAACTCTGGAAGGAGCTCGAGTTTCTCCTCTGTGGTCATAAGTCGGATATCAAAGGCTTGGGGGCAGTCGTGAGCATAGTGGCCTGGTTGTTGACATCGGAAGCAGGTGATAGTTCCGCGGCCTTTTCCGCACATGCGGTCAACATCCATCGGGGCAGGGCCACTCTTCGAGGGAGGAGGGCTAGGGTTCCTAATAGGAGCAGGCAGAGCAAGCGTCGGAAATAATTTCCAGGTGGGAATGAATGCGCTTCCGGGTTTTGGCGCAGGTGGAGTAGGACGAGTGGAACTGCGTGTCATGTTCCGGCTCGTCTCCACGAAGGCCTCATTTGCTTCCCTGTTCCGGGA
This sequence comes from Gautieria morchelliformis, assembly GCA_015179125.1. Classification (NCBI taxonomy): domain Eukaryota; kingdom Fungi; phylum Basidiomycota; class Agaricomycetes; order Gomphales; family Gomphaceae; genus Gautieria; species Gautieria morchelliformis. The sequence continues at coordinate 49,452 of WHVA01000231.1, read as the reverse complement.
CACCCTCTGCGCAGCTTGGTACCACCCTTCCAGGTCATCAAAATCCGGAGCTCCATCCCCAAGCAGCGCGACTTGGTTCTGGAGTGTCGGATCAAGTCCTTGTCGGAATTTGATGACGATTGTCTTGTCGTCGTCATATTCCGCAAGGTTGATGAGCTCCTGGAAGCGATCGATGTAGTCATCGACCGGATCCTTGGCCTGGTACCAGCTGGTCCCCTCGAGCTTTGTAAGGGCCGTGAGCTGCTCGTTTTTTGGGCAGAACTGATCGGAAAATGTTTTCTCGAAGGCGTCCCAGTCCCGGAAGTAGTTCCCCTTGCCCTTTGCTTCATGTTGGATCACCTTGTTTGCAAAACGGGCTGCGCGGTCCGACTTGAAAAAGGACAATCCCAGTGAATCCGAGCCTGGTCATTCGGAAAGAGGTCTCCGACAATTGCGAAGTAGATGCTGCATGTGTTGAAGAATGCGCGTCCCTTCTCCCGATCTCCGTCAAAGTCCGCTGGAGTTGCGGGTTTGACCTTTGCTAACTTCGCGGAGACCCTCTCTTCCGCTACTTCAGCTTTTCCGAAATCCGGATCGTCCAGCATTTCATTTCCACCACTTTGTGGAATATCTAACTTAGCCAAAATCGCTTGTAAGGCTGTTTCAATCGCGTCGGTCTTCATCCGGTTCCGCGTCAGTTCCTCCTCCATATTCCGAAGACGATCGTCCAGATCCAGGTCGGAAGGAGAAATATGGGATGGGATTTCCGGGGTTGGGAGCTCAACGTAAGAAGAGGGGCTGTCGTACGCTGTGTGTGCAGAAGAGGTCGCGATCTCCGAGTCGCTGTTTCCGATTCCGAACGCACCTATGGCGAATGCAATGTGCAGTACGACCGCCGGTCCTCTAGGGGAGAGACTTTTCTGCTGTAAGGGCAACCCTAGCTGGTTGTGGAGATCACACTACCACACAACTGACAAGGGGAAATCCAAAGTATGTATAAATGAACAGAGCATACAAGAGAGGGGATTCTCACCTGACAAGGGGAAATCCAAAGAGAAAAGTCTAAGGACCCCCAATGCCAGCGAGCCCGTATTATACTACGCTGCGCAGCCAGGGACAACACTTGGCACCTGCCATCAACCCTGCATCTCCCTGACCACCCTGACCCTTGATTGACCCTTGATGCCACCTATTACACGAGTCGCTTGATTTCCGACACTGTTCCGAGAGTGGAAGTCGGAAATTGGAGTGGAACTGGCGAGGCGAACAGAACTGGTGGAAGTTCTCCCAGAAGCGGAATCATTTCCGAAAGCGGAGGCGGAGATGGAATCGGAACCGGAAGCGGAGTCGGAAATGGAGTCGGAACTGGAAATGGAAAACAGGGTGTCCCCTGACAGCTGCGGTGTCATGACCTGTCTATTTCCCTTACTCGCTGTCTCTACGTTCCCCCTCATTGCTCCTCCTGCAGCTTCGCCTGAGTTTGCCATACCCTTCGACCACTCCTCCCCTATGTTCTCTCCATTCACTCTTCGCCCCATTCGCTGAACGACCATTCACTGCTCGCATCATTCGCCAGCAGGTACACCATCAAACATGATCGACACCCTCTACCCGGCATGATGGTTCATCACTGGCCCCATCATCTTCCCAATCCAACCCCTTTAGGTGTTCATATGGCCAGAATGCATTCGCGGGATGTCCTACCCGTAGGTTGTGTGGGATCAACCCAACAGATGAAGAGTCCGTGCAGGGTAGTGTATATGCAGGTCCCAAGGTGTGTTTTCATACATAAGTACCTTCGTCCCCTTTCCTCCCTGTTGTTTCATGTTCACACTCCTCTTTCATTCTATTGTATCTGTGTTTCATCTATTTGTATCATGACTGCGCACCCCTATCCAACCCTGACACTTCTTTCCTATTCGTTGATATCACACGAGCATTCGATATAAGTAGTTTCCATTTGCATGTATATTCCCCAGTTCAATTATCATACTTCCATCTTGTGCAAAACTTGACCTCACTGTGATCATTGTCTTGAACCCTCTCCTATAGATTTCTATCTTCAATAGAGGAGGACTTAAGCACCACTGGTGAGTTTTCGTACTTCACCTTCATTACCTTAGCCTTCGAACTATTACCTGCACCGGCGAAAGGATTGTTGCTACTTAAACAACCTTTTTGTAACACCTTGCACCTTATATCGTCAAGTGCTACAGGCTATTTCGCTACGACTGTAGATAGGGCGAGCTCCGTTTGGACGGCCCTCTTATCTTCTGAACATTTATTGGTTCACCTTATTCGCCGAATGGCACACTTATTCGCACAAGTTATTCAGGCATTCGCTGTGTTCACTAATACACGATATTAACGCCTAAAAACCAATCTTGACACGGCCAAGCATATGCGTCAATTCTACCTCACAGCCGCAGTCCCAAAACAACAAGGGGTCAAAAAGGCATATCAATAAACTAGCTAGAGTCCAGCGACAAGCTGGGCTGGTCATCACAGGAGCTATGAAAACCACTGCTACCGATGTCCTTGATGTACATGCTAATCTGGTTCCCTTTCAGCTGCTTGTAGCAAAATTTATCCATCGCACAGCTGTGCACCTGACCTGCCTTCCTGACAAGCACCTGCTCATGGTCAAGATCCAGAAAGCCTCCCTCAGATACATAAAGAAGCACAGAGGCCCCCTGCACAAGATTATGAAAGCATTCAATATCGACCCCAACAAAATGGAAAAGATACAGACGGTTGTGCTCAGCCCCAAATGGGCACCTGCCTTTGACATATGGATACCACCCAACAAAGAACAGGCATTGGCAGAGGCTGAGGCAGATCGAACCAATGTGCAAGTCTTCTCTGACGGCTTGTGTATGGAAGGGGGAGTAGGGGCGGTGGCAGTGCTTTACAGGAATGGACAAGATATCAGAGCAGTAAGGCTGTACCTAGGGACCGAAGACGACCATATGGTATTTGAGGCGAAACTGGTGGTGGTGGCCATGGGGGCAAAGTTCCTAAACATGGAGAGATCAGGAGAGCACATGATAGGAGTGGACAGCCAAGCGGCCATCCAAACAACAATGAAAGAGAAAGCATACCAGGCCAATACTTAGTGAATGCGCTACACAGGCAGATTGAAGGACTCACAAAGTGACAGGCAGCAGCGAATGTTTGCATGCATGTGCTGGGGCACAAGGGGATTCAGGTAAATGAAAGGGCTGACGAGGAAGCCAAACGTGCAGATGGAGGCGTGTCCAGCAAGGAAGTGGACATCCTGATTGAATGCAGAGGGGTGCTGCCAAGGAGCAAAGTGGAAGAGCTGTAAAGATATCCAAAAGGGCTAAAACAGGAAGCTAAGATGATTTTTGCTAGGTCCCCGTGGGCGAGATTTGCACACAAAATTGACCCGTCCATGCCCTCTACAGCCTACATGAAACTATGCACAGAACTCCTGAGGCGGCAAGCTGCGCTGCTCATCCAGCCCAGAACGGGACACATCCCATTGAACAAGCACCTTTATAAGATTGGCAAGACTGATACCCCGTTATGCCCAGCATGCAGAAGGGCAATCGAATTGGTGCACCACTTCCTTTTTGTATGCCCCAAGTACAAACAGCAAAGGCAGGAGCTGCAAGGGGAAGCTACGAACAGGAGTGACTGCGGTCAGAACGCTATTGGGGAGGTCCAAAGCAATGAAGTCCCTGTTCAAGTTCATTCACGACACACAGAGACTGCAGAACGTATGTGGAGATGTAACACTGCTGGAGGAGAGTGGAAGCAGAGAGAGGTAGAGGGCACAAAGCTGGCAGAGCTGTGCAACACGCAACGATAACACAATAACCCCACCTACACAGGCATGGACATAAATAGGATAAAGTTCAAAATTAAAAAATTAAGAAGTGCAGGACACATTGCACAGGAATGCCCTCACAGGACATAAGCATGAGCATATCGCAGCATGGCTCAATGACCTAGGAGCCACCCTAAGGGTGTTCAGCAAAGAACTCCACCAGATCAAAGAGATCTGGCAATGGGAGGCTGCCTTGTTGGAGGACATACAGAAAGCACCTTGCTTGGGAAAAGAGCCCTGGACACCATGCCAGAGCTCGTGCCTATCGATAGCCAGCAAATGAGGCCAAGTCACTGAAGAACAGCACCAAGAAGAATGGGACTGGCAGCAAATGCCACCACCAGCCACCCTGGTTGAACAGGACATATGGTTCAGAAATGAACCCCACACAGAACCTGTTGCCCCCATGAGCAGCCATAAGACAATCCAACAGATTGTCAGGGAGCAAGTTGCCTCAGAGCCAGACTCTGAGGCCATGATGGAGAGATTGGAGCTCAAAGCTGTGCACTGGCAGCAAAAAGAAGCTGCCGCTGCATGCCGTACAGGAAGACAAGTGTGTGCAGCCTACAACAGCAGGCTATGCATCCGCAATATGGGGCTGACAGGAGATACCCGTCATGGGCCTCCCCCAGAACCCAGATCACAGGATGCTCCCAATCCCAAGCCTGATCTGGGCCCAGGCCCCATTAGAGCATACAACAGCCTGCCCCACGTGGCATCACAGCTGTGCAAATGATCAATGGCCCTAACAGAAGGACAGGGCATACCAGATCAAACCGATGGCTTACAAGAGCCATACAACGGAATCACGCAGATGATCCCCGGCGCTAGTGGACGCTGCAGGCATGGACCCTGAGAAGTCCATGCTAGCAAAAGCCGATGTGAAGCTAGCACACCCAGAGCCATATGCAGGGGGATTGGACCTTGAAGAGTTTGGGTCTTCATTGCAGCCATCTTGCGATGGCTCAACATGAACTGTCTCCTGGGGACGACAAGCATGGACATGCAGGTCAACTATGTGGGCACTCACCTGACCGGCGAAGCCCAAGAGTGGTTCCTTCGAAATGTTCCACATTTAAATCGCCAGATCCACAGCTGGACCTTGGAAACAGTGATGCAAGGCCTTCCAAAAAGGTTCCTGCACATGCTAACATACCATCACGCATCGAATAAATTCGACATGGTTGTGCAGAGCACAAAAACCATTCAGGAGATGCTGAACAAGCTCACAAAATACGTGGTGTGTATGATACAGCCACTAGACAACTACATGTCCGATAGACAGTTCATATCAGCACTGCACGAGATGCTGTGCAATGAAGTCCTCAAGAAGAGCTATAATGCAGAGAGCAGCCCAATAGAGCAACTCTTTGAAATGGCCCACCTGATTGAGGAAGCATCCCGGTATAACATGGGGATGCATCGTGCAGAATGCGCAGCTGCATCAGCCAGCACAGCCCGGCTTGCAGCGAACAAGCCAGTAGCTCAGACAGGGCTGTTTAGCAGGCCTGTCTCATTCCCAAGGAGTGGGGCATCTCAATGCCTGCAACCCCATGCCCAGCCCAAACTGGATGACCGCCTGAGGCCAAACAGCCTCAAGCATCAGGGAACTCGTCGAAGCCGAATGCCCTGCTGAAGCCGACAAGTCAACATAACAATCAACCCGGCAACAATCAAAGCAGTATTACTGCTTTGAATGTGGCCAAACAGGCCACAGAAAGACGGAGTGCCCCCGGCGAGTACTCAAACGCTAATGGCAAGTGTCAAAGCCCTCCTTCATTCTAACTTCACAATGAAGGAACTCGGCAAGATGCTCAAGATCCTCGGCATCAGGGTTGAAATTGACCCTGGTCACGATTCCATTAAGCTCTTGCAAGGTCATTATATTGATGTCATCGTCCAATGGTTTAACCTAGTCGAAGCTCCACCCATTGACACGCCCGTCCTCCATGACATCAAGTCTTTGGCGCTGCGTTCCACCAATGACCCCACACTGGACACGCCTTACGCTCAGGCGGTTGGATCTCTCATGTACACCATCTTAGGCTCCCACCCTGACATCGCATTTGCCATCCAGCAGCTGAGTCAACACACACACGACTTCAGTGAGGCTCACTGGATGGCAGTTAAGCATGTCATAAGGTATTTGAAGGGCACACACAACATGGGCATTGTGTTGCGCTGCTCGTCTTCCACTCCCCTCATCGAAATCTACTCCGATGCGACTTCACTGCACTGGCCGACTCACACTCAGTAGGCGGCTATGTCTGTCTTTATCACGGGTGCATTGTCGCATGGGTTTCCAAGAAGCAGACTCGGATTGCCCTCTCCACCATGGAATCCAAGTCCATGGATTTAATCCCTGGTTTCAAGCACGCCCTGTGGATTCGCCACCTCATCCAGGAGCTCGGATTGCCCTGCCCCGAGCTGATCCACATTTATTGTGACAATATGCAGACGATCTCCAATATCCATGACGCATCCCACCATCCCGGCACCAAACATGTGAGCGTCGAAGGACATTGGGTTCGCGAGCTCATTGATCATGGCGACGCCAACATTACTTATGTTCGGTCCACTGAGAACATCGCGGACATCTTCACAAAGTCTCTGCCACTGGCGCAGCACAAGTTTATGTTTCTTAAATTAGGCATGTTGTGATTTTTCCCCTCATGTATCCACCATTTTCTTTGATTTGTTTCGCTTGGGGTCTGTTGAAGTATCCATTGCTCAACCATTACTTATCTATGGTCACTTGTGGTTCCACCAGTTCAAGCTCCTCTCGAATCCCATAGTTACAGTAGCTAGTCACTGTATATTTTTCTGAGACCTCACGAGTCGAGGAATAACATCCTGTCCTTTTACTATCACTACTCTCAAGAAAACCCTCAACATCCTCTGCTCCAGCATCTGCTAAAGTAGCCATGCCATGCCTTGCAGAAGGGCAATCGGACTGGTAGTGGCCCTTACCGTTGCAGTTGTAGCAGGTAATTTCCTCTACGGGCCTCTTCTTCTTGGCAATAGCAGCAAGTGCACCCTCCATTCGCTCGGTCTCCGACTTGGTTGCTTGGATTTGGCGCACCTCCTCGTTCAATAGGCGGGTGATAACGATGTCGAGGGTGAGATCGTTGGCTGGAATGCTGATGCTGTCGAGTGTGACGGACGACGAAAGCGGAGTACGAGTCTGGGAGCCCTTTGGTGAGTGCAAGAATGATGTCCTCATCTATGATGCTAACTCCGGCAGCTTCAAGCTGGAAGGCAGCGTTCTTGATGTCAGAGATCCATGAGACCATTGGCTGGTTGTAGCACGTGTGCGGAAGCTGGGATTTTTCGATGTTCAGGATGATCTTTGCGTGGGCAAGCTGTTGCTTTTTCGTAAACACATGGACAGCTTTTGAGTTCAAGGAGCCAGTGGGTTGTGTCTCAGTGCCGTCGACAATGTCCCACAGGTCCTTCTCGACCAGTAGGGCAGCCATTACGTAGCACCAGTTGTCGTAGTTAGTTTCATTGAGTTTTTCGAAGTTTGGGTTGGGCATGGTGGGTGGGTACACTTTTGGTAGGTGTGGGCAGAGCTTTCGTTAGGCTCAGATTCAGTGTGCTTTCGGTAGGCGCAGTCAACAAAACTTTCACTAGGCACGAGTACGGTCAACGGTCGGTTTGGCACGCTTTCGTTCAGCGTGGCGCACTTTCAGTAGGTGTGACTTTCAGTGGTGGGCAGCACCTAGATGGTCTTGTCACAACAGTCATCGGAAGATGGTGGGGGGTGGCATCCGATTGCCTTCTTCTCTAAGAGCCTTAGTCCGGTCGAGCGGAACTATGAGATCCATGACAAGGAGATGCTGGCAATCATCCGAGCACTGGAGGAGTGGCGACACTTCCTCGAGGGTGCTCTATGCCCATTTGAGATCTGGACACACCACAAGAACCTCGAGTATTTCCGCACGTCTAAGAAGTTGAACCGACGACAAGCACGGTGGTCCCTACACCTGTCCCAGTTTGACTTCATGCTCCACCACCAGCCCGGCCGCACCATGGGCAAGCCCGATGCCCTATCCCGCCGTGCGGATCATGGAAGCGGAAGTGGAGACAACGCGGATATGACACTGCTCTGCCCAAGTCTCTTTGCAATCCACGCCCTAGAAGGAGTGACTGCAGTTGGGGCGGAAGCGGAAATGCTCCGGGATATCCGGAGGCAGTACCGGAATGGAGAGAAGGAGGAGTCGGTGGTGAAGGCAGTGGAGGAACTTCGGAAAGGGCACTCACAGTCTGTACGGGCAGCGGAATGGTCGGAACGTGATGGACTGCTCCACTTCAGAGGCAAGGTCTATGTTCCAGGTGGGGTGGACCTCCGCCGCCACATTGTGTCCCAGCACCACGACACACGAGTCGCTGGGCATGCTGGCAGGTGGAAGACGCTGGAGTTAGTGGCTCGGAATTACTGGTGGCCTCAGATGTCCCGCTACATTGGACAGTATGTGAAGACATGTGACCTTTGTCTCTGAACCAAAGCACAACGACATCCGCCCGTCGGAGAACTTGTTCCGCTCCCGATTCCCGAATCCCGCTGGGACACCATCAGTGTCGACTTCATCGTTGAACTCCCAGAGTCTCATGGCTACGACGCGATCATGAACGTCGTGGATTCGGTAAGCAAGGTGTCCCACTTCATTCCGACGCACACGACGATCACAGCCCTCGGAGCGGCCCGCCTGTTCCTTGCACATGTCTGGAAGTTGCATGGGCCCCCGAAGCAAGTTGTTTCCGACCGAGGTCCGCAATTTGTCGCGGAATTGACTCAGGAGCTCTACCGCCTGCTCGGCATAAAGCTGGCTACCACCACAGTGTACCATCCGCAGGGTGACGGACAGACGGAATGGGTCAATCAGGAGTTGGAGCAATATCTCCGCCTCTTTGTCAATGAGAGGCAGGACGATTGGGATGAGTTACTTCCACTGGTGGAATTCCAATACAACAACCATGTCCATTCCGCCACACAACAGACTCCCTTCATGCTTGACTCCGGACGACACCTGCGGATGGGCTTCGAACCACGCCAGGCTGACTCCCGACTCGAGACGGTCAATGAGTTCCGAGACCGCATGGACTCCACCCTTTCGGAAGCCAAGTCGGCCCTTGCGAAGGCCAAGGATGACATGGCAAGGTACTACAACCAACGCCGGGTTCCCGCCCCGGAGTACCAAGTTGGAGACAAGGTGTATCTAGATGCAAGCGACATCCGCACCACACGCCCTTCGCAGAAGCTTGCCCACCGCTACCTTGGGCCCTTCACAGTGACGCGGAGGGTTGGACGGAATGCATACCAACTCCGACTTCTGATGTCCATGTCCCGCCTCCACCCCGTCTTCAATGTGGTGAAGTTACTCCCTATGCTTGAGGATCCAATTCCAGGTCGGAAGGCTCGTCGCCACCTCCACCGGAAATTGTAGATGGGGAAGAGCACTACGTGGTGGAACGGATCCTGGACAGCCGGTTTGGTGCGAGGACGACTCCAATTCCTCGTGAAATGGGAAGGGTATGGATACGAGGAGAATTCGTGGGTCCCGGAGCAAGATGTTTCCGCTCCAGACAAACTCCGTGAGTTCTATAGGACACACCCCGGTGCCCCTCGCCAAATCCGCTCGCTGGCATTTCAATCCCTCGTGTCCCGTGCTTCGAGGACGCAGCATGCTAAGGGGGGGGTGATGTCAGGGGACACCCTGTTTTCCATTTCCATTTCCAACACCGCACCCAGTTCCAACTCCATTTCCGACTCCGCTTCCGGTTCCGATTCCATCTCCGCCTCCGCTTTCGGAAATGATTCCGCTTCTGGGAGAGCTTCCACCAGTTCTGTTCACCTTGCCAGTTCCACTCCAATTTCCGACTTCCACTCTCGGAACAGTGTCGGAAATCAAGCAACTCGCGTAATAGGTGGCATCAAGGGTCGATCAAGGGTCAGGGTGGTCAAGGAGATGCAGGGTTGATGGCGGGTGCCAAATGTTGTCCCTGGCTGCGCAGCGTAGTATAATACGGGCTCGCTGACATTGGGGGTCCTTAGACTTTTCTCTTTGGATTTCCCCTTGTCAGGTGAGAATCCCCTCTCTTGTATACTCTGTTCATTTATACATACTTTGGATTTCCCCTTGTCAGTTGTGTGGTAGTGTGATCTCCACAACTAGCCAGGGTTGCCCTTACACATTCGCTGTGTTCACTAATACACCATATTAACACTTGAAAACCAATCTTGACAGTATAATTGAACTAACAGCTACAGTCAAAAGCATTACCCTATTTTCCATGTCATCTACACAACAAGAGAATCCTGTTGTCCATAGAACCCGCTCGACAGGTCCAGTTCCCACTCCAGCACCACTCCAGAGGCGAGCAGCTTCCGCCTCGTTCCCTTCGCAAAACCCCACAGAGGACATCATCCCTTTCTCTCGCCTCGTTGCCATGTCTGCATCTCGGCCTACACCATACCACCCGGTCCCCGAACACGCATCACCGCCCCATTTCGATGTTCAACGGCAGCTGACTCCAGGCGAACAGCATTTCTCCCCCAGCGACCACCTTCAGCCAGTACCCCCATACCTAGTCATAGGCCCGGCGCCGATTCTTTACGCCGCTTATTCACCCCTAATTCGCCCAGCGGTCGCCCACAAAACCCTAGCACATTTCTGTTGTGATAAACGCAACTACCCTATTTTTAATCATCTATATATAAGAAGAAGCTAATAAAGAAAAGAAAAGAAAAAGATTAAAAAGAAACAAAAAATGACATTTATAATAGATGTCGACGCAGACGACGATCACACGAATTTTACGACACGCTATATTACCCATAGATCGGGTAATATACAGGAGTTCGAGTGTCGACCACGTGCGGTCGATCAGGGACGGCGCGCCTATCGAGTGATGGCATCGGCCATGACGTCGACAGGCACCAGGCCATAGGCACCGAGGGGTGTGGGCACCAAACGCCACAGAGAACAATAGACTGCGCAGGGGTATAGCATGCTGTGGAGCGACCTGAGAAAGTCACCTGCAGTATACATATTCAATCAGCTGCCCCACAGAAAGGGCACAGAGACAGCGGCCCCATCTCCAAGCCCAGCATATATGCTGGGCAGGGTAAACTCAGATTCATTTTCCTATTTGAACCCCATGACACGTCTGACTGATTACTATCTTAACATCATGTGGACAGGGGCTTTGTATACTAGGTACAGATCTCTATTCCAAAGCCCAGACAACCCTGATATCATCCCCATCACCCCATGACTTTATAACTATAAAATAGTCACCCCTTAGTTACAAGTAGTTTTTCGACCCATCCATCCAATATCTTGAACACTAGTAGTTACTATCAACATAGTATAAATAGCTAGTACACATGTATGAACGAGATCATCCAGAATCGATTATTCTGCCTCCTGAAATTGCTGTAGTCTTGTTTGATAGCTACAGAGCTTAGATCTTGATATTTTACTCCAAATCTTCGTCGAGGGTCTACTATCACTGTTTACTCTATACTACCTTAAAAGCGAACGCTTTTGATTTGACTATCCCTTGGATCGACACCGTTCTTCTGTCGACATGGTCACGTGACTCTCATTCATCAGCGCTGGACGCGCCTCGAAAGGCTTAGTCAGCACATAGAAGAGGGACGAACGCAGTGGTTTCAATCACTGAGCAATAGATTCTACTTGTTAAAAGGCACTAATTGACACCTTAATCTAAAAATTTCAAGAACCTTATCCTTCTAGGCTCCCTCGGATTGCCGGTGCTTCAGGACTCAGATTACAATCAGGCTTCGCATGACCCCACTTGCCACCTGCTTCGCCTAGTCACACTCCGAACCCTTTTCTCGACGTGCACTACGCCCAGCGTCCTCTTAACCCCCATCCTACATCTCCTCTCAATTCTAGGCATACCACCCCTGTACACGCAGAATCCCGGGCTCGCACACCCGCTTCGCACAATTCTTCATCTCATTCGCATCACTCACATGTTTCTTCGCACTCTTCGCAGGCTCTTCGCAGTCTTCACCATTCGATACATAGTGACCATACTCGAGCCAGCTCTCACACTACTTCCCCTCGCGAGGCACCTTTGACAGACCAGGGACATCACGCTGACCCTGCGCCCGAGCAAAATCTTGGCTATCCCGTTACTGGCATGCCCTATTATGACCCACATGCTTTGCCTTTCGGCAGTGCCGCACCTCTATTCGCAGGACAACCTCACCCGTTCTTGGGACAACCTCCCCTGTACCAACCTCCAGCCCAGATTCCTGCCCTACCTGGCGGGCCTGTGCCCCTTCCATTCGCGGGACAACCACTCCCCTTCGTGGGACAACCTCCCCCACAACAGCCTCCGGCGCAGATTCCTGCCCCACCTGGCGGGCCTGCGCCTTTTCCATTCGCGGGACAGCCTCTCCCCTTCGCGGGATGACCTCCCCTGCAGCAACCTCCGGCACAGATTCCTGCCCCACCTGGCGGGCCTGCACCGCCTCCTCCACCACCTCTCGGGCCACCATTTCCCCATTTCGGAGTACCTCCGATTGGGCCTCCTGGACCACCCGGGCCCCCCGGACCTCCTGGACCACCTCCACCCTTTGGTGGAGGGCCTTGGCCGCAACCAGGGTTCCCATGGAACCCCTATTACCCCTTTCCTTTCGCCTACCCTCAGGCCACCCCTGATGGTGATTCCGATGCTGCGAAACCCAACAAATTCACAGGGAAAGAACCTCACCTTCTCCGAATGTTCATCGCTAGTTGTATTATGGTCTTCGACAACAAACCCCGAAAGTTCCAGCAGGAGCGACAGCGAGTCTCCTACGCGGCATCCTACCTCAGCGACATTGCCTTGATCTGGTGGCAGCCTTTTCTCATTCAGTTCCCAGAACCTCCCATTCGGAGCAACTGGCTTATCTTTGTCGATGAACTTAATCGTCTTTTCGGTCAGGCCAACATCATCCAGGTGTCCGAGCGAGCTATTCGCAGGCTCAAAATGCTCGACACCCATCGTGTCAATCGCCACATGACCACATTCGCTGAGTTGTCCTCTTACGTCAAGTGGAACAATGCCGCCCTTTACGACACCTTCTACAACAGCCTCGCCGAGCGCATCAAAGACCACATGCTCTCCTACGAACGTCCCGAAAGCCTTGACGATCTTAAACGTCAGGCTCTTTGCATCGACAATCGCTACTGGGAGCGCCAAGGCGAAAAGCAGATTACAACCTCTATTCGTCCCCCTTCTTCTTCCGAACCTTCTGTTACACCACGTGCTAACGCTCGACCCAGACCCCCTGCCGCAGCCAAGCCCGACGAACAGAAAGATCTTTCCGGCATCCTCGATGCTACCGGACGTCTTACTGAAGCTGAGAAAGAGCGATGAAAAACCAAAGGCCTTTGCCCTTATTGCGGCGAACCCCCCACACATCACGCAAAGGGGTGCCGCTTCCAAGAGTCTGCCCCAACTACTGGCAGAGCTATCTTCACTCTCGAAGGCGACCCCCAGGTTGCGATTCTCGAAGAGGTTCCTAAAGATGGCGAAAGCTCTCCCACGGAATATTAAGCTCGCGACCCCTCTGTGGTGTTAAGAACGGCTCGTTTTAGCCCATCGAACAATGACCTTACCCACTTTGTATGAATCCCTGTATCTGTTTGCTTTGACTATCCTGCCTTCTTCACCTCTTCCCATCCATGTACACCTTCTCAGTCTCTGATTCTTTCCCCTCTCATTCTAGTTCTCAAAAGTCCTCACACAAATGTCTCTTTCTCCTCCTCCTTGTAAAAACACACTAGCCACGACTTGTCTCGTTCGCCGAACACGTACATATCCGTCTCATTCAGAACAAACTCTGCTTCGATAGATAGTTTTTCCACATACCACTCTTCAGTTACCTTCGACACACATTCCGAACACTTGCCCCCGCTATTCTTGGGTTACGCCCCGAACACGGCGATTGGACTACTCTATTACACCTCGGCCCTTCTACCAGGTGTCGTTTCTTTCTTCGCCCTTTCCTATCCCAAATCTTCCTGTTTTCACACAGACGTTCGACATGGACGGCAAACTATTCGCTACCTCAGCAAAAGCCTATCGAGCATCACTCTAACGAGTCCTCCATATCACTGCTTTATACTCGTCCCCGCTATTCTCGGGTTACGCCCCGAACACGGCGATTGGACTACTCTATTACACCTCGGCCCTTCTACCAGGTGTCGTTTCTTTCTTCGCCCTTTCCTATCCCGAATCTTCCTGTTTTCACACAGACGTTCGACATGGACGGCAAACTATTCGCTACCTCAGCAAAAGCCTATCGAGCATCACTCTACCAAGTCCTCCAGACCGCCGCTTTATACTTGTCCCCACTATCCTCGGGTTACGCCCCGAACACAGCGACTGGACAAACTCTATTACACCTCGGCTCTTCCACCAGACGTCCGACAAGGGTAGCGAACCATTCTTTCTCCCAAAAAACAGCGTCCCGAACCACCCTCACGCATTTTACCCGTCGGGGCGACCTGTACCATAAAGGGGGGAATGGTGCTTGAGCAGTGGATAAAATCCTCACAGCTCCTACATGCTAGAAACCTGGCGATCACTTCAGCCCCCTTCGCACAGCTTCGCCTACTTTCACACGAAGCCCCCGAAAGGACCCAAGGCTTAAAAGCACCATCGAAAAGAAAAGCAGAAATGAAAAATGCAAGAAAATATTCCTATGTTCAGATTGTTTATACAACAACCCCTACCCTACTTCGTTAATTTTTTAAGCATCGCCTGGACCCCCTCTAGTTCTAATACCTCTCCGCTCAAATCGTTGAGCTTTTGAGACACACTTCTCATCAACTCCTCCGACCTCTCCACCAGATCCTCCACCCTCTCCTCGCTGGCCAGCGTAGACGTTCGGGTGCCTTCGGGGGTATCTGAGAATCAGCGGGAGATGCTCGGAAGGGGGGCACAACAGGCTTACCAAGGACGCCCTTCGACGAAATCGAGGATGAACCCGTCGCCAATCCCTTATCCTTTCCTTTCCCCTTACTCTTCCCTTTCGATCCTCGCTCCTTTACCGCTGGCTCTCGACCATCCCTCTCGTCCTTCGCCACGTACTCTAGGAGAGGGATAAGGACTCCACATGAGTTCGAACGGTGTAGGAGGAATGAGAAAATTGGAAACCTACCCTCTGCTGCGACACAACCCTGGCGATCACGAATGCATCGCCCACACATCTTTCCGGCATCGCCGCTGCAGGTATGCCCGTAGCGAAGGCATCGCCCACACTTCGCAGGCCTCTTCAATACACCGAGCTACGAAGAAATTCACAGTCAGCGGGTGAAGGACATCAACGAAACATGTGCCGCTTACCCCTTTATAAATCAGCCACCCGAGCAAATACGCCTCCTCGGGATAGCCATGCTTCACCACCGATTGCGGGACCTTGTCCGATTCCACAACTAGGGCATTCGCCCGACCCTTGCGACGATGAGCAGGAGTTGGCTCAACTACGACGACCTCTGGCCTAGGGCTCCGAGCGTTCTTTGCGAGGCTTCTTCGGTGTTGGAGCCTCGTCGCCTTTGTCCTCGGATGACAGAAACATCGGTCGATGCTTCGTGCCCACAGACAGGCCTGTAGCTGAGAGTCGGAGCGACTCGGATGATGCAGCGATTGGCTCAACAACAGGAACCAAACCTTCGACAGGGCTCCGAATTAGACTCGCTCGCGAACGAGAACGTATCACGTACTTTCAGCTTCCTTCGCAGCATCCCCTATTACCTCGGGTTCCTTCGACGGGCCTCGCGACACTGTCGGGCCTTGCACCGCGTTCATCTCGGCATCGAGGAACTTGGGGCTAAGCAGGAAACCCACGCCCCTGAGCTACTCCTTCGCTTCCTTCACCTCTCTTATGAGGTCGTCCACATCTGACGGACGTTCGAAATCGGGATCCACAGTCACCTCAACACACAACGTGGTCCTCAGTTCAGCCTACAACAGATTGTTCAGTGAAAATACCCAATAAAAGAACTCTCTTACCTGGAGCTCTTCAGCTACGACGACCCATTCTTCCATATCTTCACGCAAGTCCCTCCGAAATTCAGGGTGAACCTTCAACTTAACCCGTGTTCTCTCGATGAGCACAGCAAGAGAGAGAGACTTGTTATCGGCCATGGGAAATCGAGTGGTGAAACGAACCCGTCGTCTCACATTGCAACGCCTTTTATAGCCCAGGGATGAGCCGTGCACAGACCAGGCGGCGAGAGATCATATCGGGGGCACTATTACGTCCTCGGACTCGTCCCCCATCCTAAGGCACTACGTCGTTGGACTCCGAAGCTAGGAGGGGGTGCTGTCATGACGCGTTTATTTCTCATATTCAGGTGCTCTGTCCTACCATTCGCTACTCCTCCTCCGTGTTTGCTCGGCTTCGCCCCTCCCTTCGGCCATGCCTCCTCTATGTTCTCTCCGTTCACCCTTCGCCGCATTTCGCCGAACCGCTATTCGCTGCTCGCACATTTCGCCAACAAGGCACGCCATCAAATACGATCGATACCATTTACCCGGCGTAATGATTCATCACTAACCCCATCATCTTCTTAAATCCAACCCCTTTGGGTTTTCGTATGGCCAAAGTATGTTCGTGGAGTGTTCCTTCCGTAGGTCGTGTGGGATCGACCCAGTGGACGACGAGACGAGTCCATGCAGGGTGACATGTATGCGGGTCCCAAGACATGGTTTCGTACATAAGTACCTTCACCACCTTTACTCTCCGTCGTTTCATGTTCGCACCCCTCCCTCACTCTATTGTATGTTTATTCCATCTCCTTAGTATCATGACTGCGCACCCCTATCCAACCCTGACTCATGACGGCCTCTTTCCTATTCGCTGATACCGTACGAGCATTAGATATAAGCAGTTTACATTCGCATGTATATTCCCCAGTTCAATTATCAAACGTCGTTCATCTTGTGCAGCTTTGACCTCGCCGTGGTCATCATCTTAAGTCTTCTCTTGGAGATTCCCATCTTTGACTAGCAGAGGACTTAGGCATCACTGGTGAGTTCTCATACCTCATCTTCGTTACCTTAGCCTTCGAACCATTTTCTGGGCTGTTGGCGAAGGGCTCCGAAGGAGCACCTTTGCCAGCGAAGGGATTGTCAGGACTTAGACAGCCCTTCCGTGAGACCTTGCACGTTACATTGTCAAGAATCACGGGCTATTTCGCTACGACTGTAGATAGGGTGAGCCCCGTTTAGGCAAACCCTCTTACCTTGTGAACATTTATTGGTTCACCTATTCGCCGAACGGCATACTTATTCGCACAAGTTATTGGGGCATTCGCTGTGTTCACTAATACACGATATTAACGCTTGAAAACCAATCTTGACAGCTGTGAGCTGATGGCTCACATACGTCTTCGACTGTGTGGAATCATCACACTTGCAGCTGACAGTAGAGGGTCTACTGGAGGGTCTCAACAATGTTTAGTCACCAACGCAGCAATCTTTTTCAAGATTGCTCTGAATCCACAATCAGTTGGTCTCATGGCGATCAACTGCAGGATAGTTCAAAAAGGCATAAAGATGTAGATCTTAAGGCCTTGTGTCGCAAGGGCAGACAGAACTTGACCAAGGTGTGGTATTCTGGATGCTACGTAGTGACAGTGTAAGTGTCAGGGGACACCCTGTTTTCCATTTCCAGTTCTGACACCACACCCAGTTCCGACTCCATTTCCGACTCCGCTTCCAGTTCCGATTCCATCTCCGCCTCCGCTTTTGGAAATGATTCCGCTTCTGGGAGAACTTCCACCAGTTCTGTTCGCCTTGCCAGTTCCACTCCGATTTCTGACTTCCACTCTCGGAACAGTGTCGGAAATCAAGCGACTCGCGTAATAGGTGGCATCAAGGGTCGATCAAGGGTCAGGGAGGTCAGGAGGATGCAGGGTTGATGGCGGGTGCCAAGTGTTGTCCCTGGCTGCGCAGCGTAGTATAATACGGGCTCGCTGACATTGGGGGTCCTTAGACTTTTCTCTTTGGATTTCCCCTTGTCAGGTGAGAATCCCTTCTCTTGTCTACTCTGTTCATTTACACATACTTTGGATTTCCCCTTGTCAGTTGTGTGGTAGTGTGACCTCCACAACCAGCCAGGGTTGCCCTTACAGTAAGGTGAGATGCAATTGGGAACCGCTGGACTGTTCCCATGAACTGTACAGTGGGTCCCTAAGGGGCCCACTGGCATTAGCTAAGCTACTATGTACATAGGTTATTTACAGAGGGGTATGCATTAGGAGGGCAATATTTTGAACTCACATTGGTGTGTTAGTAGTGTTACCACCGGCTTGGTGCAGCTCTGGCTAAGCCAGGAGATTAGCCAAGCCAAGCCATGTTTTGGGAGCCAGCTACAGATATGACAAACAGCTTGAATGCTGGGCTGGCTCACAGGCACCTAGGTAGTCTTGGTATAGGAATAGTTCCATACACTTGAAAATACATTCTGAGGATCATATGCAAGCCCCTGTTGGGATTTTCGTGGAGAGAGGACACTGGGGCACGAAGCACAACCGACATGGTAGTGCGTGGTTACAAACAGATGGAGTAAATACATGTAAACTACATGTATCTGTAAGCCATGGCGGGCGACTCAGCACCGCTTGCAATCCAGAAATATCAACACACCTCCTGAAGCCTAGAACACAAAACCAGTTGAAGTATTCATCGCTCAACCATTACTCATCTATGGTCACTCATGGTTCCACCAGTTCAAGCTCCTCTCGAATCCCATAGTTACAGTAGCTAGTCACTGTATATTTTTCTGAGACCTCGCGAGTCAAGGAATAACATCTTGTCCTTTTACTATCACTACTCTCAAGAGGTTATGGGCCCCACGCTCTAAACCGTAACCCAAAAGTCAAGTAAAAGCTCTGTAACAATCACTGATATGTCTGCTCTCATACAGCCGAGTTCGCTATATCGAATTGAGCTGCTTACCGGGGATAACTACCCCGCATGGAAGGAGAAAATGTGTTGGATCTTGCTAGAGCAAGATCTGTGGGACCACGCAGCGGGGCAGACGACGAAGCCAGTGCCGGCCGACAATAAAAACGTCACTGACCCTGAAAGGCAAGCGATCGCAGACTGGACTAAAAAAAGATCAACAAATGTTCACAGCAATCAGCCTTTGTATTAGTGACGAATACCTGGTATATACATACAGTGCCTCGACAGCACATGAGGTAGGGCAAGCCCTGCTTATGATTTTCGAGGCAAGAGGGCCGTTAGGCATAATCAATGTGGGTAGGGATTTTTTCTGTACCTTCACAGCAGAGGGTGGCAACATGGAGGAGCATATCCGAAAGCTCCGTAGCCTCCAAAATCAACTGCATGCACTCCGCGATCTGGTCAGCGACCACGACTTCTGCAATGCACTCCTCACCTCCTTACCCGGTTCCTGGTCCACCTTCCTCACTGCCATCAACCCTGCCCTTCCCATACTCACCTCCAACACCCTGATCGCGTGTATCCTGGAGGAGGACCGTACTTGGCAATCTACTCAGAGTACCGAGACAGCCCTGCAGATCCAGGATAGAACCCACGGAAAAGGCCGGAATGGACGCGGTGATGGCGCTACAAAGGGTAAATGCAACAACTGCGGAAAGAAGGGTCACTGGGTTAGGGATTGTTGGGCTAAGGGTGGTGGCAATGAGGGGGACGCACCTAAATGGTGGAAAGGCGACAAACCTAAGAATTCTGCTAAGCAGGCTACCAAAAATAACAGTGCTGCTGACAAATTCGCTTTTGCCGCCATAGAGTTGTCAAGATTGGTTTTTAGGCGTTAATATCGTGTATTAGTGAACACAGCGAATGCCTGAATAGCTTGTGCAAATAAGTATGCTGTTCGGCAAATACGTGAACCAATGAATGTTCACAAGATAGGAGGGTTGCCCGAACGGGGCTTGCCGTATCTACAGTCGTAGCGAAATGGCTCATGGCACTTGACAATGTAACGTGCAAGGTGTCATGGAAGGGCTGTCTAAGTAGCAACAATCCCTTCGCCGGCGAAGGTGCTCCTTCGGAGCCCTTCGCCAACAGCACAGAAAATAGTTCGAAGGCTAAGGTAACGAAGATGAAGTATGAGAACTCACCAGTGATGCCTAAGTCCCCTGCTGGTCGAAGATAGAAATCTCCAAGAGAAGGCTTAAGACGATGATCACAGCGAGGTCAAGTTTGCACAAGATGGATGACGTATGATAATTGAACTGGGGAATATACATGCGAATGCAAACTACTTATATCGAATGCTCGTAAGGTATCAGCGAATAGGAAAGAGGCCGTCACGAGTCAGGGTTGGATAAGGGTGCGCAGTCATGATCAACATAGATGAAATAAACATACAATAGAGTGAGAGAAGAGGGAGGACATGAAACGGCGGAGAGTGAAGGTGGCAAAGGCACCTATGTATGAAATCATGTCCTGGGGCCCGCATATACACCGCCCTGCACGGGTTCTTCATCTACTGGGTTGATCCCACTCGACCTACGGATAGGACACCCCGCAAACGCACCCTGCTCATATGAACACCAAAAAGGGGGTTGTATTGAGAAGCTGATGGAGCTACTGACAAGCCATCATGCCGTGTAGGGATGTCGATCGTGATTTGATGGTGTGCCTGCTGGTGAATGATGCGAGCAACGAATGGCTGTTCGGCAAAATGTGAGGAAGGGCGAATGGAGATGATGGAGGGGAGGAGTGGTTGACGTGGAGGGCGAAGCCGAGGGAACACAGAGGAGGAGTGGCGAAAGGGGAAATGGGGGTAACAAGGTGCAGGAAATACACAAGTCATGATAATCCAATTATCAGAACACCATCGAAAGAGGGTTGAGCAGAGGAGGTAATAGGCCCAGCGATGACTGCCAAGTCAGCCCAAAGACGCCGATCGTGCGTTGACGGTGTGGCTATAATAATTGGTGCGAACAGTGAGAATCGGTTGCCGAACATGGCAATGGCGATCGGAACGAACACAGAGGTGGAGTGGGAAATGGGAGAACAGAGCATCTCAGTATGAGAAATAAACACGTCATGACAAGAGTCCGTTGACAACGATGACCATTCATCCCTTGCTGAAGACCTGACCTACCGTGCTGACATTTTAGCATCTGACTGGCTGGCAGACACGGGGTCGATGACTCACATAGCCCGAAGCAGGGACCATTTTGTCGACTTTAAGGCGGAACTGTCTGAGATCGATGGTATCACACCCGGGAGCCCATTGAAAACCCTAGGGCATGGGGTTGTTCAAATGGAGTTCCGCGCTGGTAACGGCACATTCATGGTGAGACTCACAGATGTGAAGCATGCCCCCAATGTGCTGAACAATATACTCAGCGTGGGATGGCTCATGGACATGGAGCATGTCACCCTGTTTACTAACGAGGGCGTGAAGTTCCGTTCCCAGTCTGGAACTGTCTTCGCTGAGGGGCACAAAGTAGGACGTGTTTACCTCATGCGTGCCCGGATATGTCCTGGTATCCAGACAGACTTCACCGCTGTGGCTAAGCCAAAGTCCTGGGATACCTGGCATTGGATCCTCGGACATGTGAGTGTCAGTGGGATCAAAACCATGAAATCACGTGACTTGGTCACCGGGATGGAGGTTGACACATCTGCGCCAGTCACGCAGTGTGCTGCTTGCATTCAGGGCAAGCAGCATGTGGACCCGTTCCCCAAATGTTCGGAGGACATCGTTGCCCATGTGGGTGACTTGTGCGTCTCCAATTTTTGGGGGCCGGCGAACACTGAGGGCCCAACGCGAGAGCAGTATTTTTATTCATTTACCAATGTTAAAAGCAGGTACTCTGTGCTTTATTTCAGCCACACCAAGGACAGTGTACTTGACTGATTCAAGGATCATGCTGCACTGGTTGAAACACAGACAGGACATCTGCTCAAATGCCTGCAAAGCGACGGTGGTGGCGAGTACATCAGCATGGCATTCAGACTTTTCTGTGCTGAAAAAGGGATTATCATGGAGTCCACTGCCCCTTATTCCCCAGCTCAGAATGGCATCGTGGAACGACTGAACCGCACCTTGCTAGAACACACACACGTGATGATATTTGCGAAACAGCTGCCCAAGACCCTATGGGCGGAAGCTGTCACTTACGCCTGTTACATCAAGAACAGATCGCCCACGTGTGCGCTTGGCACAGATATGACACCCTACCAGGCATTCTTTGGCAAGAAACCAGATGTCCCAGATGTCGGGAAGTTGGAGGAGTTTGGTAAAAAGTGTTGGATTAAAGTCCCTGACCAACGCCGTACTAAACTAGAACCAAAGTCCGAGCAACATATTTTCACCGGTGTTGCCCCCAACACGAAAGCCTGGAAATACTATAACGTACACTTGCACCACATCCAGACCTCCCATAACGTCATTTTCGACGAAACCGACACTGCCATCCATCCTGTGCCTGATGACGATGACTTGGAGGCCACACCGATCATCAGGAATGCCCCTGGGGCCCCCCAGCTGCTCCTGCACCCACTGCCACTGCACCAATCACTGTGCCTCCAGGTGGCATTGTCACCACTGGCGCTGTGGCTGCGGACCCGAGGGAGGGACTGCGGCGCAGCACCAGGACCCACTCCTGACTACCATCACATGCATGAGGGCGAGCGGACTCTGTCAGCGATGGAGATCGTAACAGAGCCGACATCCTATGCAGAGGCATTACATCAGGATGACTTTCTGATATGGAGAGCGGCGATGGAGACTGAGATGCAGCAGCATGCTGAGGTGGGGATGTGGGAGATGGTTGAGTTACCGGCTGGGAAGAACATTGTTGGGAGCCGGTGGGTATACATGGCCAAAACAGATGCAGATGGCGCATTTGAGCTGGGAAAAGCGAGGGTGGTTGTGCAGGGGTTCACGCAACGTCCCGGCATGGACTACTTTGAAGTCACATCACCGGTTGTCAAGCTGGACAGCCTGCGGCTTATCCTCGTGCTCGCTATCCAAAAGGGGTGGGAGATTGAGATGGTGGACGTGAAAGGCGCGTATTTGAACTCTACTCTTGATGAAGAGATATACACTGCAGGCATATAAAAGTTTTCTTGTCTGAGAAACTGTTGAAAAAACTGTAAAAATTTTCCAAATATTTTTAGTGTTTTTTATGTTAAAAAAACTATAATAAAATTTTGTGTTTTTATTAGAATTTGTTGAGCAAGAAAATTGTAAAAAAATTCAAAGTTTTTTTCAGGGTTTTTTATGGATTTCTTTGTGTTTTCACAAAGAAACTTATAAAAAGACATAAAAAACCCTGCAAAAAAACTTTAAACTTTTTTACAATTTTCTTGCTCAACAAATTCTAACAAAAACACAAAATTTTGTTAAAGTTTTTTTACATTAAAAACACTAAAAAAATTTAGAATTTCTTTACAATTTTTGAACAGTTTTTCAGACCATAAAATCTTTATATGCCTCCAGTGATACATGCGCCAGCCGGACGGGTTTGACGATGGGTCGGGACGTGTACTAAAGCTGTGTCGTGCCATTTATGGCCTGAAGCAGTCAGGTCATTCATTCTTGGTACAAAAAGCTCACCACGGTCCTCGTCGATGATGGATTCACGTGTAGTCACACCGATGACTGTGTTTTCTTCAAGAAAACTGGCGACCCACTCACCATTATCACCATCTATGTGGACGACCTTGGGCTGTTCTGGCATATGGACAGCGGCTGCAAGGGACAACAATGACGACGAGGATCCAGATGCAGATCCTAGGCACAACTCTCTTCAGCAGATTGATGAAGAGGGGGAGGGTGAGCCCCAACCCAATGAGTCTCCAGAGGCGCCCGCTGATGAGTGGGAACCCAAGCCGTCTATCATGCCTCATTTATTTCTTGTATCTAGTAACCCCACTTTCCCTTTCATCACTCCACCTCTATGTTCACTCCATTCACTCTTCGCCGAATTCGCTGAACGGTTATTCACTACTCGCATCATTCGCCAGTAGGCACACCATCAAACACGATCAACATCCTTTACCTGGCATGATGGTTCATCACTGGCCCCATCAGCTTCCCGATCCAACCCCCTTTGGGTGTTCCTATGGCCAGAATGCATTCGTGGGACGTCCTACCCGTGTGGGATCAACCCAGCAGACCAAGAGTCCATGCAGGGTGACATGTATGCAGGTCTCAAGGCGTGTTTTCTTACATAGGTACCTTCGTCCTCTCTCCTTCCGATGTTTCATGTTCGCACTCCCCCCTTCTTCCATTGTATATTTGTTTCATCTATTTGTATCCTGACTGCGCACTCCTATCCAACCCTGGCTCATGACAGCCTCTTTCCTATTCGCTGATATCATATGAGCATTCGGTATAAGTAGTTTACATTCGCATGTATATTCCCCAGTTCAATTATCATACGTCTATCTTGTCCAAAAGCTTGACCTCACTATGACCATCGTCTTGAGCCCTCTTCTATAGACTCCTATCTTAGACCAGAGGAGGACTTAAGCACCACTGGTAAGTTTTCATACTTCACCTTCATTACCTTAGCCTTCATACTATTATTGGTGCTGTCGGCAAAGGGCTCTGAAGGAGCACCTTCACCAGTGAGAGGATTGTTACCACTAGACAACCTTTCCTTGAGACCTTAAACATTACATTGTCAAGTGTCACGGGCTACTTCACTACAACTGTAGATAGGGCAAGCCCCATTCGGGCAGCCCTCTTACCTTCTAAACATTTATTCATGCATCTTATTTGCCAAACTACACACTTCGTTGCACAAGGCATTCGGGCATTCACTGTGTTCACTAATACACAATATTAACACCTAAAATCCAATCTTGACATTGTCCCAATACTACGAATGGAACGAAGAGACGGCGGACAACATGACCACCTACAGATCCAGCACAATCAGAATCACACTGAAAGATGAGACAGCCATGAAAATCATGGCCACATGCCTGTCAGCTGCCCAGGACAAGGCAGCCGAACCAATATATCACCACCGGAGCAAACACTGGATGCAGCCAACGCAGCCGTGAAATGAAAACCATACCCTCTTGGGGTACTGGGAGATAAATGGCCTGAAGGCACACTGTCTGCTCAACAGCGGGAGCGAAGGAGTGCTATTATCCCCTGAGTTCACGTGTGCCACAGGGATGAAAACATTCACCCTGGACCAATAAGAGCTATCTACAGGACATACAACTCACCTGGCAGAGGGGGATCTATAGAGGAAAGGCTAAGGATCTCTGTTGCCAGCACACTACCTATATACCTCAAGCCCATGATCGAAGTCAGGACGCCTGCTCCATTTCTGACACAAGTCCGCACCTCTGCAGCACTCACCTAATGTGTGCATCTCGACCCACAACCTTGGCGCCATTCTGGGATAATTCCCAAGGCCGAAGGTTCAGAAACTTGGTCTGGCCCTTATGATGTGCTTGGGTTGGATCTGGACCTCAGGTCAGGACTGAAGCTGAGACCGTAAATGTCCTCGGGAGAGGGTTCCCCTGACAATATGGGTTATAAGAGAGTATGTGGTATTTGAGAGATTTTTGGCCCTGCAAACCAACTTTGGGAGATGCAAAAATGTATGGCCTATAAGAGAGTATGGGTTATTATTTTTTCATCATTTAATAACCCAAACCATGCTCCGATGGTTGACCTTCTTTGCCATTCTGTGCACCTGTGGTTTTGCCCCCTCTGCCGATGAAGACATGGCATTTACTTGGTTCAGCCATCATCATGCCATTTTGCCTCCTCTGATGATGCCATACGGTTTACTTTGTTCACCCATCCTTACCACTGACATCATTGTCCAACCCTTTCCTTCCTTTCCAGCCACCATGTCCAACGTTTTCATTGAGTGTACTGGTAACAGACAAATATCTGTGGCACTGGCTTCTGGCAATCGCACTTGGCATTGCTATTAAAATACCACCATCGAGTGCAACAATGAGAATGTCCTACCAGTTGATGCCCATATTTACAGTCTGATGAATGATGTTGTACATCCCAACCTCACCATAGGCCACATTATTGGAAGGGCTGTTAAACCTTCGGACAGCCCCATGCTGGTGGATGTATACGTCTAGCACCTTTCGCAGAGCATCCATCCTCTTCCAACTATGAAGATCACCTCCCCCAATCCACCACCACCTACGTCTGGGCACTCATAACAGTGCTGACCATGTTGGAGCAAATGCTGGATGTCAAGTCCCATTCTTTCAATGATGCCATGATGGATTTCATACAAAACTCTCCACCCTCCAGTAAGTAGTTTACCTGACTCTTTCCCCCCTGCCCTTTTCTTTCTTCACTTAGATGTGTTTTCAATGGATCAAATCAATGGAAGAACACTCCAACACCTGCTGTTAATTCATCCCTGATGGTTTTTTGTTTCTGTGAAACCCTCAATAGCCAAGGTAACCTTGCGGTATCCATTCTTTCCATCACCCTCAATGTCAGTGCTACCATTGTTCTCCATTCCTGACAACTGATGTCCTCTAAGAAAAGGCAGTATCCAACCATACAGACTGTGGCTGGGAATTGTTGTGTTAAGTATCAGTATCAGAGGGAGAATTAGCACTGTCTGTAGGCCATTATAAGAGTGTAGAGCATCAGGGATAAGAAGTAATGTACTCAGAAACTGTACAGTCTGTATGGTTGGATACCGCCTTTTCTTGGAGGACGGAAGTTGATTGGGAAAGGGGGATGACAATAGCACCAACATTGAGGGTGATGGAAAGGATGGATGTCGTGAGTTACCTTGGCTATTGAAGGTTTCACAAGAACCAAAAACCATCATAGAACAATTAATGGCAAGTGTTGGAGTGTTCTTCCATTGATTTGATCTGTCAAAAACACATCTAAGCAAAGAAAGAACAGGACAGGGGGGAAAGGGTCAGGTAAACTACTTACTGGAGGGTGGAGAGTTTTGTACGGTCACGTATGAAATCCGACATGGCAACATTGAAAGAACAGGAATTGCCGTCCGGCATTTTCTCCAATGTGGTCATCATTGTTCCAAGTGCCCAGACTAGGTGGTGGTGGATTGGGGGAGGTGATCTTCATAGTCGGAAGAGGACATATTCCCTGGGAAAGGCGTTAAGACATAGGCATCCACCAGCATGGGGCCGTCCGAAGATTTAACAGCCCTTCCAATAACATGCCCTACGGTGAGGTCAGGATGTCCAACATCGTTCATCGTACTGTAAATATCAACGGGAGGACATTCTTGTCATTGCACTCGATGGCAGTATTGTAATAGCAATGCCAAGTGCGATTGCCAGAAGCCGGTGCTACAGAGCTTTGTCTGTCACCTCCAGTGAGGGAGACTGTACACTTATTGAAAAAGTTGGACATGGCAGCTGGAAAGGAAGGAATGGGCTGGACAATGACATCAGTGGCAAGGATGGGTGAACAAAGTAAACAAGTTATACACAGTTCACAGGGGTTAGCGCCGCGTGGTGCTAAACGGTGGTACGCAGCGCTGGCCACCAGCATGCACCACCACGCACAACATGTGGCCAGTGGTGAGTACTACCCGCCACTGATAAACAGCAGATATCACTGATTAATGGTACATGTCCCCGTTTCTACCCATCATGCCTCGCAGGGGGAAATGATCCATGCCAGGGAATCCGGCGGTGGCACCCAGGAAACCTCAGACCAGCAGGAAGAAAGGCACTTGTCATCAGTTCCGGAGGGACTGATAACAAGTGTCGAAACCACTGCGGACCAGTGCTCAGATACTGGTCCGCAGTGGCTTTGATGAGGCTGCAGTGAAGTTGGAAGGCGCGCACTGATGTGCAGTAAACAAAATGACTTTGAAAGTACAATTAGGCATTGCTCATCAGTGTCCAATCACTGCTTAGAAGTTCAAATTATAAGTATATAAGTCACTGGTATCAATTTCTAGTATACACTGCTGTAGGAGCTGAAAAAAGAACACAATCCGGGCAGCAGCTCATCGCTGCCCAGCTATAGACACCTACAACAGTGGGAACAGGGGCAAAGTTGGGTTGTACTCGAGGTAGCGAAAGGCACGAAGCAGATGGTAGGACAACGGGTACGCAGCCAAACACTCGGACAAGGGGCACCGTAGGTCTGAGTGAAGACATTTCAAAACATGAGACTTGTCAAAATGAGACAAGGGTGAAATGGAGGACATTGAGATGTGCTGTAGGAGGATAAATACGAAGTGGCACTGGCAAAGGTTGGTTCGTCTGCATTGCCAGTCGGTGAGCCGGGGATTTCAATCGTCGTGAATTGGTCAGTATTAGTGAGAGATGCGCAGACCCAGCTTACGAAAAACAATGCCGGGAATGGGGGAAAGACATGCGCACCAAGTTAGTTTGGTCTGCAATTCTCTTTCACTTGAGATGTTTTGCCAGCATTGCCAGTTGGCAAAATGCGGCTTTCTTTCAATCGTTGCCAGTGTTGGTGAGGGCAGCATTGTGCTTACAATCAGACGCCACGGGACAGAGCACTAGTGGCCACGATCAGGGGCTGGGTGTGGACGAAACAGGGTGGGGCGCAGATGGACATGCGAGTGTATGGTGGGGCCGACAGCTGGTGAGTCTCAGCGCTGAATGTTAGATAACAGCACTCACCTGAGAGTGGGAGCGAGTGGTGATGAGGTTCCTCGTGGAAGTCGACGGTGCACCAAGGGCCACCACTTGGTGTTGGGTGCGAGCGACATCCGATGGGATGTGTTGAACCACGGTGCCACGTGTTGTGTGACAACGTGCAGGTGCCAATCGAAGGTGGGTCGGAGTGGGCGCGAGTGCTGCAAATGGTAATTGCCAGCGTGGACTGCCGAAAGTCAGCGGCCGTTGATGCCAGGCGGCACCAGGCCCGGTGAACCATGTATTACTGAAGTAAACCGCATCATCAGCAGAAGCAGTAATACACGGTTCACCGGGGCCAGTGCCGCCCGGCACCAACCGCCACTGACTTTCGGCCGTCAACGGTGGCAATTACCATTTGCAGCACTCGCGCCCACTCCCACCCACCCCCCATCTGCACCCCGCGCTGTTGCACGTTGTCACACAACACGTGGCACCGTGGTTCACCACGTTCCATTGAATGTCGCTCGCACCCAACGCTAAGGGGCCGCCATTGGTGCACCCTCAAGTTCCACGAGGAATGTCGTACCCACTCGCTCCCCCTCTCAGGTGAGCGATGTTATCTAATGTTCAGCGCTGAGACTCACCTGCCTCACCTGCCTCACCTGCCCTTGGCCTCCCTCCCTGTACCCCGCCACCCCCTCGCGCTCGACATCATATCCCGGTCATTGTCGCTCGCCATCCACTCGCACTTCAGGTGAGCGATGTTATCTAACGTTCAGTGCTGAGACTCACCTGCCCTTGGCCTCCCTCCCTGTACCCTGCCGCCCCCTCGCGCTCGACACCGTATCCCAGTCATTGTCCCTCACTGTCCACTCGTGTTCCACCCCGCAATCCACCACTCAGCGATGCTCCCTGTCCACATAGGCCACAGCCTCGACCATCATTTCCGAGTCAGGCCGCACGCAGGGGGGATGTGCACTTCTTTGCATGTACAGTGTGGGCTTCCGATTAGTTATAAGCATTGGTGCCTACTGTACATGGTCTACAGTATACTTGCACCACACGCTGTTGTCCTGCAACCAGAAATAGACCCGTTTGATATGATCTCCACCGTTTTATGGTGAGATATCAAAGACGCTGCTGTTTTTCATTCCGTTATTTGTTGCCTAATAAACATATTTATTAACAGCTATACAGCGTCGATTACACTGAGAGTAGAGTCACAACGCTGGTCCCGTGTCACGTGCTCCATCCTCGCGCATGGAGAATCGCCCAAGCCCATGGCTTATGTCACAAATATCACATATTCACACAATCCCCCCTCCTTTTCGTCTGCATCTTCACAACAATCCACCGTCCTCCCGTTAGCACCGCGCCACACTCTTATGATCCTTACCCGATAATCCACCAGTCCACACACATCTACCCAAGCCCACACATGCACGTCCACATAGCCCACATCATGCCATCAGACATCGATGCCCGCGAATCCATCCCTGAGCCCGAGAGCAGCCCCAGAACGAGTGATCCACAGAGTGGCACGGTGGCTGAGCCACTACGCATGGACCTTTCCTTTTCCCATTTATCTTCCCCCGCACATCACACATTTCTGATATTCCATTCCCATGTCTCCATTCCCATTGGATAGGTAGAATACACATGCGTAACAACAACCGGCACTCCAATCCCCGTAGCACATGTCTCGCACATCCACCTACCGGCACCGGTAACATCCCTTTCAACCTAGCACACCACACACAGGGGTTAAATAGCTGTCGCATGTATACTAGAACACCAGTCAATCATACTCACTGTTTTCCAAAAAGATTCTCTCATCTCGAAGTGCAGTTACATCTGCAACGACTCTATCAACAAGCATATACTTCTCATATACTCTCAGTCACTCGACTCTCGAACACAGCTCGATTCGGTTTCACTTGAAACTTGAATTATATTTCTATCGAACCCAAAACATTCATATCCAAACATCTTATTAGCTTATGGGTCGACAGCCTTGTTCCAGGCTTCTACACCTTCCTTCGTTTCACACTGAGCATATTTGTTCTTAACTGAACTGAATGGCGTGCCTAGTAATTGCAATTCAGTTCAGATAACATAGATTGGGAACAAATATCTCAGAAATTTGTGGCATATGATAGACTATTCTACCATCTGCAAGGTCACTAAAAGTCTGTGCTGGTCTTTGCAGCATGCATCTGCGGTTTCCTGGGTGCCACTGCAGGGTTTCCTGGCCTGGCTCGCTTCCCTCTGGGTGGCATAATGAGTACAAACGGGCACACCCGCCGTCCGTCAGCAATATGCACTATTTATCAGCGGCGGGTAGTACTCACCACAGGCCACATGGTGTGTGGCTACCTGCATCGGTGTTCGAGGCCGTGAGGTACAAGCCGGCCGTGGACATCATGAGTCAGCACGGCCGGGTACCAACCGGTGTTGGTGCACACTGGTGGCCAGCGCTGTGCACCGGCGATTACCACTGTTTAGCACCACGCGGCGCTAACCCCTGTGAACCATGTATAACTTGCAGAAGAGGCAAAATGGCATGACGACGGCTGAACAAAATGGCTTCATCGCCAGAGGGGCAGAAACCATAGGCACACGATGCATTAATTGGCAAAGAAGGTCAAAATATTAACCATGCATCGGAGCGTCATTTGGGACATAATACGAATAATTAAACAAGTGTGGAATATACTGGGACATGTTTCCAAAAACCCTTCCGCTAATTATTTGTAGGACGGTGAGCACTTCAAACAGTCTGGATCTACGTCTCAGGCTGATCATTGGTGAAACTTAGACACTTCGTGATGAACCTTCAAGCTCCTCTGATCACATCGTGGTATCCGATGCGTACAGCCCGCGTGGGCATTTTGTTTATGTCTACTACCCTCAGTCATGATAGTTCCATAGTATGCCCGAGTAGGTTCAGGCGAAGGCTAAGCTTCCTGAGGTGCCATCTTCAGATGTGTTGTTTTCTATACATCTCGACCTGGATCTTCTGCTGGCAGCTCTTCAGTTGTTGTGCAGTTTGAAATGTTCGCAGTACTGCAATGGAAACTGCTTGCTGTAATGGCCTACAAACTCGCGTCAGAGCCAGCGCCAATGATGCTTTTCAGCCTGCTCATGCACTGTGGGTAGTCAACCCAATGAATCCTATTGGGTGGACCCACTGAGGATTCAGTATATAAACCATTATAGCTAGTGTAAATACCAATAGAACCCGTTGAAAATTCAATGAATCGGTTTCAGTGGAAAAAGTTTCGTTTCAATGAGTTGGTTTCAGGGGTTGACTCATGGGTGTTCAGGGATCCTACAATGGAAGACCAATGGATTGAACCAGGCATTTCGAGTCGACGACCACTGGGTTCCCATGAGATAGTCACTTACGACCCCATGGTTCTATCACCACATTTCAGAGATGCAGCAACTGAATGCCCCATTATTTCAAGTCATAAATCAATATATATAATGGAAAATACGGATGAAACATAAGGTGAAAATCACTGAAATACCACTTTCCAATCCGTGAAACCCATACCAGGGTGTGTCAAGATTGGTTTTTAGGTGTTAATATCGTGTATTAGTGAACACAGCGAATGCCCGAATGACTTGTGCGAATAAGTATGCCGTTTGGCGAATACGTGAACCAATGAATGTTCACAAGATAGGAGGGTTGCCTGAACGGGGCTCACCCTATCTACAGTTGTAGCGAAACGGCCTGTGGGACTTGACGATACAACGTGCAAGGTGTCACAGAAGGGCGGTCTAAGTAGTGACAATCCCTTTGCCAACAGCGCAGGAAATAGTTCGAAGGCTAAGGTAATGAAGATGAAGTATGAGAACTCACCAGTGATGCCTAAGTCCTCTGCTTAGTCGAAGATAGAAATCTCCAAGAGAAGGCTCAAGACGATGATCACAGCGAGGTCAAGTTTGCACAAGATGGACGACGTATGATAATTGAACTGGGGAATATACATACGAATGCAAACTACTTATATCGAATGCTTGTAAGGTATTAGCGAATAGGAAAGGGGCCGTCACGAGTCAGGGTTGGATAGGGGTGCGCAGTCATGATACAACATAGACGAAATAAACATACAATAGAGTGAGAGAAGAGGGAGGACAAGAAACGGCGGAGAGTGAAGGTGGCGAAGGCACCTATGTACGAAATCATGTCTTGGGGCCCGCATATACACCGCCCTGCATGGGTTCTTCACCTACTGGGTTGATCCCACACGACCTACGGGTAGGACACCCCGTGAATGCACCCTGCTCATATGAACACTGAAAGGGGGTTGGATTGAGAAGCTGATGGAGCTACTGACGAGCCATCATGCCGGGTAGGGATGTTGATCGTGATTTGATGGTGTGCCTGCTGGCAAATGATGCGAGCAGCGAATGGCTGTTCAGCAAAATGCGAGGAAGGGCGAGCAGAGATGATGGAGGGGAGGAGTGGTCGAGGTGGAGGGTGAAGCTGAGGGAACACGGAGGAGGAGTGGCGAAAGGGGAAATGGGGGTAACAAGGTGCAGGAAATACACAAGTCGTGATAATCCAATTATCAGAACACCATCGAAAGAGGGTTGAGCAGAGGAGGTAGTAGGCCCAGAGATGACTGCCAAGTCAGCCCAAAGATGTCGATCGTGCGTTGACGGGGTGGCTATAATAATTGGCACGAACAGCGAGAATCAGTTGCCAAACAAAGCAATGGCGATCGGAACGAACACAGAGGTGGAGTGGGAAATGGGAGAACAGAGCATCTGAGTATGAGAAATAAACGCATCATGACAGGGTGCTTCAGTGGAGTGGCAGAATAGCAATGAAACCTAAGGTAAAAATCACTGAAAAACTGTGATCGGATCCATAAACCACATACCAGGCTGCTTCAGTACCGCGACAGTGCGCCAGGAGCCGAAAGGAGGCAAAGGTGGCAGTCACGAGTGACCTGCTGCCCAAGTCAGTGAACACGACATGACATCAATCAACACTCACCTGGATCGGCCGGCTACTTGGGGCCTCTAGGATGGGTGAGCGTGTGCTAAAGAGCATGGAAGACTGCAAGCAGACGTCTGGCAACGGTGTGCATCTGTGCTTGGCGATGCAAGACATGAGAGCAATGCAAGACACGAGAAAAACTAGATGACCTGCATAGCTGGTACCAAAAGAAAAACAGAATCAGTCACGGCTAGGAACCCCCGCCGTCGGCCACACGCACCCGACTCATGCTCAATGATCGCTACCTTGGGGCTTCCGCCAATCGCGAACAGAAGCCGCAGTGATGCATGCAACACTGGTGGTAACGTTGTAAATGGACTTGTCGGCCTCCGGGAACGACACTCTTTACAAACGTGAATTGAGGGGGACTGGCAGTGTATTATGAGTTTGTGCAACAGGAGCGAGATTACAGTCATGAAGGTTACCTACCACATTGGAGACACTTTGACGAGGGTCGAGACCCCAGATGGCACATGGTTGCATGTGTGTGCGCTGTCCTGCGCGATGGTCACATTTTAGACAGAGTACCTCCATGGTCTTTGGCACGAGCATGGGCGGGGATCTGGATATGGGGCATGGGCACAGGGTGGTCCAGATCCGCGAACTTGGACTACGTGGCCTGCGGGTGCGACTGTCTTGTAGTCTTGTAGGTGGCATCAGTGTGGAACCGTACGCCGCCCGGAGATTCTGGCTGCACGGTCCAAATGCACATCCCAGAGGCATGTGTGTGTGTGCAGGCCATCGCAGGCTGTCCTCATCCACGCAACGGCAGCACGGGGCACGCATGGGATCGAGCCTGCTACATGTCCGGCCCCGAGTGTTATGAATAGGAAAATCGAGCTATACATTCATATTCATCACTAACAAACTCCTAACGACCTTCTGACTCCATATCTACACCCATATGCAATCCCGGCGCACTCTAGGGCATGCACGCGCGCTGTCACTCACGTGTGCCTCTAACCGGTGGCTTTGACCCTGAGCCGGGTTCCAGGGTTGACCGAGGCACAGATCCGATGGAGCGCGGAAGGCGCTCCATCATTTCTGATGCATACATTAAATTCCATATGATAGGCACAGCTCCGGCACCGGTCCATGCATCACGCACCGGCGGCACTTGATCGCTCCACAGCCCCTTTCCACTTCTATCCTAGTATAGCTTCGTCCCAAGTAGTTAAATAGCTAGCTACTGTACAATAACAATCTAGGCAGTAAATCTCCATCTTTGTGCTCCTGTTCTAGCCCATGAGGCTTATGACTGGATAGGTGATATATCAGTCGGTGTTTAGTGTCGCTGTCACTGCATGTGGTGTTCGCGCATACAGCCGTAGTTGTTCTCCCATCTCCATTCTCTTTATGCTTCTCCACAAACCTCACGAACCGCTCATACGTACGCAACCCCGCCGACCAGACTTTCTACACCGAGTGTATCAGAGCACGGTGCATGGACACGCATGAGTATGCAAGCCTCGGGATGCGGCAGGTGGTGCGCGACACTCATGCTTTCGTCCACTATAGAAAACAAGCATTACACCGACTGTGAGCATCAAACGTGAATTGGGGGGCACTGGCAGAGTATTATGAGTTTGTGCAACAGAAGCGAGAGTACAGTAATGAAGGTTACTTACCACATCGGAGAAATTTTGACCAGAGTCGAGGCCTGGTGCAGGTGCGGTGCAGTGACGGGCTGACAGGGACGGTGTTAGGTAGCGCACCCCGTGGTGTTTAGCATGAGTATAGGTGGGTCTGGACGATGGGCCATGGCGCTTGGGGCACGGGTGGGTGGGTGATCTGTTGTCAGAGCTGTGGGGACTTCCACACTATGGGAGGGTAGAGCATGGCGTGGATGGGGGAGGACATCCGCGAGCTCGGACGACGCAGCCCACGGGTGCGACGGTCTTGTAGTCTTGTACGGTGGGGTCGGTGCGGACTGAGGACTCATACACCGCGTGGAGCGTCTGGCTGGGCTTGAGGCGTGTGTATGTGTGCAGGCCATCGCAGGCTGTCCTCGTCCACACAGCGGCAGCGGCAGCGTGGGGCACGCACGTATGAGATCGAGCTTGCTGCGTGGAGCAGAGGATGGCCTATGCCTCGGCGTGATGCTCAGGGTTGGCACGGCGGCATGACTCAGGCTGGGTCATCGACTCGTCCTCGCCCGTGGGCTTGCGGTGAAAAAAGGAGTAGTCGATGCAGCGTGCACATGCACGCCCTCGCCATAGACAGAGCGCCGCGGCGCAGAGGCTGATATCTCCATGGTGCTTCCTGTTCCTCATGGAGCCTGGAGATTATACTAAACAGTAAACTTGTCGTGCGCGTGGTAGGTAGACCCCAATCGCATCCCTGAGGCAATCCTCCGGTACAACGTGTCCAAGTCCACAATCAGGATAAGCTCGCCCACACGTATGGCGCACCCGTTTGCTGCCCACGGCATCCACCGCCGCCCGATCTCCTCAAACGTCTCCTCGACCACCAGGTGCAGTGCGCGCTCCTTGATGTCGAGCTCCACATCCGCAGCCGTCAGCGCACTGCTCAATGTTGTCGTTGTGAGCGCGGTTGCGCCCAAGCGTGCCGAGTTCGAGCTCGCGCCCACATCCGCACCCGCCGCCACGATAGGCTTTCACAGAAAGGTGCTGACCGGTTCTGTTAGTTCTCAAAATACTAACGTACCTCATTGACATGCTTGTCGGAAATATTGGAGGAGGGATCATTGATGTACATGTTGTACACAGGGGATGGGTCGAGCAAACACCCAACTCACCATCTTCCTTTTCACAGCCTCAATCGGTTTCTCTATCAAATCATGCGACAGCTTCCGCCACGAAGAACAGCTGGGACAGCTACCTGGTGTGGTGGTGGAGAACCTGGGGTCACTCAGGTTGCGGCTGAGCATGCAGGTGGTCCGGTAACCGTGCAGGAGGGGTCAATCTCGCGTGTGCGGTCAGGCTGAGTTCAAGACTCTGCCCAACCAGGACACGGGTGTAAGGAGGAGAGTGGGAGAAGAATACTATGTGCGCTACGACAAGGCGAGTTGAGGGGCTGACCATGGTGGCAATGGCGAGAGCGAAGGATGAAGAGCGAGCATACATTCATTCTTGCATTAGTCAGCCAGGTTGTACTCCGACTCGTCCTGTGCCTTTTGCCTTCCACCAGAAATCGATTATCTTGCCTACTAGGTATTAGCGCAACTCACGATCATACCCCAGCCACTTGCCTCTAGTACTTAGTTGGCTTCTGGAGATTGATCATGATTAGATAAAAAAAAAATCTCATTCATCATTTGGACTTTGCATTTTTTCCTGTACCTAAATTTCAGTACTTGTATAGTACTGATTTTTAGTGCTCTGTGAAATTATCTTTTGGGGACTAAATTTCAGTACAAGTCGGTACTGTAATTTAGCTGTAGTGCAAGCAGAACTGAAATATAGTGCTTATTCTTTCTACAGTGTACTTATACTTAGTGCTGTATCTCAAAAGCAATTGTCACTTGGGGCCGCAGTAGCATTCTGGCACCTCAAGCATGGAAATTCATTGATACATATATGGAAACTTCAGTATATTTGCCCAGAAATATATATATTAATTCACTGGATTTCACTGAGTGCTCCATGAGCTATCTTGAAAATTTTTAAGTGTGCGAACAATGGCAATCCAGGCCTTCAAGCACTGAAATTCTCATGATAATTACATTGAATATGTAGTTCCTATGGCACGGAAACTAAGTGACAAAGCCACTGAAAATTCTACTGGTCCAACCACTTGAATAATTTCATTGGTTTTTTCTAGGAAACCCGGTAAGCCCAAATTTCATTGGTTTGTTTCAATGGGGGCTGTTTCAATGATGTACCCACTGAAAACAGAAACCCCGTGGGTAAACCCACTAGGTTTCAATGGATTCGCTATCCACAGTGCATGCCATTGCCCCCTGATGGTTCACGGGGCAGGCATTCCCTGTGATCTCTGGCGTGACGTGTAAGCTCAAAACATCCGAGACCGAACGGGAGGATGGGGTCGCAGCGGTAAGCGGCGGCGCATCAATTGAAAGTTGTGCGATTTCAAGGCGTCCTGTGTTTTATTTTGCAGCAGGCTATGGAAGAATATCAAATCAGACACCTGCAGGACCGGCAGATACTTCGATAACCCAAACCGTTGTCCACGTTTGCCTCCAATCGGTGTCTGCGTAGTTACAATAGTGATATCCACGAAAGGGTATAATTGAGACATCAATGCACAGACTACAGGTGTATATGGCATGGCCGCCTTTAGCATACGTTGCGTAGGACGTACTTGTTTACGCGGGCGGCGGTAAACCTGGTAAGTCTTCACTATGTTTGGGCACTCACAAGTTCCTTATCTTTACTTAGAGCAACTCTTGCGCCACACAGTGTACACGGCTGAATTTGTGTACGACGAAATTGTGTCTGATTCATCTGAATGGGAACTGTCATTCAACAGAAGTCGGAAGGTCGATTGGATGCATCGACTAGTCTGCTCCTCCGTCGAGAGCCTATTCTCCCTGATATCTCACAAATGGTGACACTCCAGAAAGGCTATGTGGCTCCAGGTCTGCATGATTCAATTACTGAAGTCACTCCTTGGCTGGGACTTGACTTGGGAGTGAGCAATACATGATACGTCTTGATACCAATTACGCACCGCATGAGCATGGGCCTCCCCACAAGTAGTTTGACGACAGGGGCCTCGGGAGCATCAGCCAAGCATAAATGGTTTCCAAAACAACTGTGCGTCTATTATAGCTGAAGTTCTCATAGCATGCTATCGAAAGAATCCTAGCGTTATGGTCAGTATTCCTCCGCCCAACGCTCCTACCGTTCCTGCAATCCATAGCTCGCGGTCCCGTGAGGTCCTAGCTGTCTTCTTTGGCTCAGCCACTGACTCGCTTTCTGGATCGCCTGCCTCGCGGTCTCCAGGACTGCTGGGTGTCGACACGGCAGCCAGCTGCGTGAGAACCAGCTCTTGTTTTACAAAGTGGTCTGCGAGCTCACTCATACCCTTTCCTATCATCTCGCGGTTCTCTAAAGATAACTGTTCAATACGCCTCTCGAACGTCTCTGCCAACCTTCGCCTTTTCCACGGTTCGACGACGAGGATCGCAAGGATGAACACACAAATATTCACCCCTATTGCGAGTAAGGAACCATATGTCGAAGCACTTCGGATCTTGTCGCTCCATACCTGCTCCTCGTGGTATCGATTGAGAATCGTGCGCATAAGCTCGTTGAACATTGTTTCAGCCTCTTCTTCAGCCGCCGCAACCTGTGCCTTGGCACTCGCCTCTTCCTGTTCGTACAGGTGGTCCTGCCGGACCAGGGCAGTAAAACGGCTCAAATCCGAATCGGTCCAAGTCGATTTGTGCTGCAAAAGATCGTTCACTTCCCGCTGTGAATGTGAACGTCGTGCAACGGCCATCTCATAGGCTACCTTCGCGTCTCGGGAGGCTTGTCGTTTGGAAGTTATGGCAGCCTCTACGGGAAGCGTCAGATTACAGTTAAATTTGGACCAAAGATGCCGCACCAGATTCAACGACCTTGTGTTTCAATTTTTCAATATGTTCATAGCCCGTCACCTTGTTTAGTCGACCACCTATCTCACCCAGGTTAAGAGTTGCAGCCGAGGAAAGCAGACTCGCGTGCTTTCTCAACCGACTCCGAATAATATCCAAATAAAATGTCGCAAAATTATGCGCCGTGGTCTTGACATCTGTCCTCTCAGTGGGTTGTTCAGTCTTC
The DNA here is from genome assembly GCA_015179125.1 of Gautieria morchelliformis. NCBI lineage: Eukaryota > Fungi > Basidiomycota > Agaricomycetes > Gomphales > Gomphaceae > Gautieria > Gautieria morchelliformis. The sequence continues at coordinate 10,265 of WHVA01000231.1, read as the reverse complement.
AACGGGGACGACGTCGTAGATTGGGACGTAGAAGGCCGTGACGGCTGTGTGGTGGTCACATATGGGCTACGAACCGGTAACAGCGAGACCAGGCGAACCCCACAGTCTCCAGTGGCATAGCGCTGTGCCAGCTTACTCCTAGGATGCCGTCGAAGCACGGGGACTGTCCCAGCTGCCCAATGTGAGCACATGCGGAACTCCAGATTTGATTCCTCGACGCGATCACGTGACTAACTCCATTCCTTCTAATATGTCAGTTGCCAACCCCCAAACCAACAGGCAGAATTATTGGCACAGCAAAACATAGCGATAGATGACCCTTTCTATGGCATATGTACAAGACGAAAATATCAGTGCCTGTATAGATAATTATCACTTGTGATAGGGAATAAAGGTGATGAAGGTGATGAAGGAATGACTCTTGAGGTCTAACTCCACACATCAAGCATTAATCGCGACCGCTCCTTCAATAACTTAACCGCCTCTGTACCGTCCTTTTCTGCAGTGCCACCTTGGGCCGAACCCAGAATCTGTGCAAGTCGTTCCTCGACCGAGTGTGCCATGCTTTTCGCATCACCACATATATATACGTAAGCCTTCTTGTTTAAGATATCGTCCGCGATATTCTCTCGATCGTCCCAGACAAGGTCCTGCACATAGATTTTGCTTCCATCGGGTTTGTATGGCGGCTCCCGCGAGAAGGCAACATGTAACGAGAATTTGTCGCCCAACTCAGCTTGGTATTGGGGCCACTCGTCTCTATACAGATAGTCTTCTGTCGATTTCCGGCACCCATAGAAGAGAGACATGCGACCCCAATCTGCAAGCCCTTCCTTGCCAGCCTTCTCCACAGTACGGCGGGCAAGAGCTACGCGCTCTTGGACGAACCCGCGGAAAGGTGCCACACCCTGTCAGGGATCCTATCATCCTCTGTATAAGCAAAGCATCAAAGGAAACTCACTGTGCCAGGCCCAATCATGATGATAGGGCTCTTAGGGTTCGTTGGCAGACGGAAGGTCGACCGTCGAACGTGTACAGGTACCTTGAATATAGTTTCTTGCTTATACGCTTCACGAGGTCCAGCAATAGCATATGAAGGGGTAGAAAGGACGGCTGGAGACTGTGCACCAGCAGAAATTAGAGGTGGTTGTTCGGCATTAGCGGCATATTTCAGGTTCAAAAGGAAGTTTGACCCAACTCCGAAGACCCACTTGACGGGGGTCTTCGAGTTCTCGACGGATTGATACTTCAGGACTACAGCTGTTATGTGAATGGAGGTTGGTTGAAGTTTGGGTGACGATGATATTGAGAAGTAACGCGGCTGGAGACGAGGGATATTGGAAACGATCATGTCAAATGGAATTTTCCAAACAGTGGTATTCTCGAGAGTCGGACGGGCGCTGATATCATCACCTGCCGCCAATTGCAGTACCTCGGCAAGTTTGAGGCAACCACCACCGACAACTTTGGCGTAGAGTTCCTTGTCGACGCTGAGGCCACGGAGGAATTCCTGGGCTTCGGGGGTCGGTGCATATTTAGCCAGGTTCCCTAATATTTGACGACCAGCAACAGCATTAATGTCGATATAATGCCGCAGGACTGCGGCATAAGTAGTCGGGACAGGAAACGGCACTTTCGCCAGAGCAGGATCGAGTGATTCGATACCGATGACCGAGTCTCGACGCTCTGATGACCCAAGGCCGAGAACGTACAAGAATCGGTCAACTTCAATCTCTGGGTTTAAAGGCCAGACACCAACATGGTCACCATGTTGATAGCTCATGCCGGATCCTTCGATGTTAAGTTCGATATGGACGCAGTTTCGCTCAGTCCCAATTGCAAACAGTTCCTTGGCTGCGGATATAGGGGCCGCATATGGGTTCTTAGCATCGTGGATGCCTTTGGTCCTTGTCAGAGCACGTGCAGAGAGTTCACCTGGGAGACTTCAATAACAAGAAGGATTGCAGTAATGGACTCGCGACTTACCAAGGTACACCTTCTCCGGAGGGTGGCTATCAAGTTCCGTAACGGCAAAGTCGGGCGTATCACCGCCACCACCCTCCTCTACACCCATATCAGCAGCAAAGGAAGCCCACATGGGTTCCTTCCACTCTAGATAGTCCTCTTCCATGCTTTTATCATCGTCCCCCTCACCCCGCTCGCCTATACGTTTAGCACCTGCAGCAGTGAGGGCATTGTCCATCTTGCGAGCTATCTCGTTGTAGTGTTCGTATGTCCTGTTACCCAGGCCAAACATAACGTAACGGAGTCCCTCGAGTTTGTGCTCCCCATTGGAAAATGAGAAGTCCTCCTCCGTGACATTCTGTAAAAGCTGGACGGCATTATCTGTTGGCTCTCCTTCCCCATAGGTAGCCATTACAAATATTATGGCACAATCCTCAGGAAGCTGATCCATATTCTCGAAATCATACTCTTCTGGGTCGCAGACCAGCGATGCGAGGCCAAAACGGGATTTGGCTTCCTTGGCCAGACGAATGGCATATTCTTCAGCAGTCCCTGTCTGCGAACCATAGAAGATTGCGAGTCGTTTTTTCTAGTAAAGCGGGTCACGGAGTGAATCTCGGGAGATAGTACTTGCGGGCTCACTCCTGTTTTCATCTTGGTCACGAAATCCCTGGGGTCGCCAGAACCATTATCAGTTGTCTTTGTGGCAGTCGGCGGGAGTTTCTTGCTGTCCGAACTGGGGAAAATGGAACTTCTGAAGAGATATAAGACTGCCAGGACGATGCCGAGGGTGAGCACGACAACGTCTGAGGAAGGGGAAGCCATCGGCTTGAAGATAACGTCAACGTTGTGTTAAGTTATGTAAGAATGGCGTGACTAGAGTTGTAAACAATTAGTATAGCGTTAAGCAAAAAGTGAAGGATAGGGTGATTAGGGAGATGTTCCAGAATTAAGGTCAGCGAAGTGACCGAAGGGCATTGAGCATGTTCAAGTAGAAAGTGGTCACTTACGTTCAGACCACGCCCAGGGGCACAGCGAGCTGGTAAAGTAGAGGGGAGAGGACACACGGTCGGCAGAAAGATCGCGGACTGTGAAACGGATTATTAATAATCAATCGGTGGGTCGATAAGAGTGTTCTGTTATACTGTACTTAAGTACATAAAAGGCAAGTAATTTGCATGATCTCCTGAGCTTATAGTATAGACACGACACGTCCGGAGGCCAGCGGAACTTCGGTATCCGAGCTACACCCTGGGTCCCTAGATCCTCCATGCTAGTTATGTGCTGTACGACCAATTGCTCAAGCGCTCACACCCCTGCAGCACGACCCACGTCAGCGCCGGCTCGCTGCTGAATACGTACTTTGGTTCAAACCCGAATTTCGGCCACGGAGTAGAGGGTGCCGCGATGCGTGACAGCCAAAATTCGACTCAAAGATATATCACCGTGATGCGTGACGTGAGCATCTGGTCGTAATACTGCAGTAGGGAGAGTGTTTGCTCCGCCAACGGCCTGCAGGGCAGACCCTATTATAGAGAACATAGCAACAGTAATATTGTAACTTTTTAAACGAAAGATATTTAACGTGATTCTGACTCACTCCGTGTATTCCCGTTCAACCCGTTTGCGAGCAGCTTAGCGGGTTGCTACGGCGAGGCATAGCATGCACATTTGCTCGACGTACATACCTACCCGTTTGCGGGAGTCTGCTGATCATTGCGATTCGCTCTGAGCTGACCATGTCTGATAATTATTGCCGTGCCGGGGCCTAAACACATTTGACCAAAGAGAAGACTGGCCATCAGCAAGTTTGCGCTCGTCTGTTCCAAAAAAAAAAAAAAGACAAAAAACTCTGATACACTGTAATAATGCAGGGCAGCGTCCAGCACCTGTCCTACTAGACAAAGGGTTTGGCGCACCCTCGGCAAATCAGGTCTACATCAGAATGATATCTGGACCCCCGACATGCAACTCTTCACGAGTTGCCCAAGCCGCATGTTTAGACGGGTCAGAGCTAAGGACGCGCATTAATTCCGCCTCCTTGCTATTGTATCCCACCTCGTAACTGTACCACTCGAGGGCTAGTTCAGCCCATTCTTTAGTCGCCGTCGCACTAGAACGTTCGTGAGCGATTATGAGAACTTGACAAAGGCGAGGTGACTGAACTCTTGGTGGGCAGCGGCAATGTTAACAACATCTTCTGCGAGCTGGCCGCGTCTGAGCAGCGTATTATGAGCCATCAGATTGCTCTATAAATCGTCCAGTGGGAAGAGAGTCAACTTACCCGCTCCAATAACTTTCCTTCTCACCGAGTGCCCAAACTCGTTTGGCGAGCCGGACCGCCTCACTAGCATCCATGTTTTTTTCTTCCCATTTGTTAAACTCGGCGTGTATAGTTGCCATCGAAGACAGTAGCGTGTCTGACCGCCCTGCATCTCCTGGAGACAAGGAGCACACGCTGCAGAAGCAATCAAAAGCGTAAATTTCATACAATTCAGATCTGACGTGATGTAGTAGGATTAGTCTGACAGGCGACATATGCGATCGGAGGACATCACCGTCGTTTCCTTCTCGACTGTCTAGTGTTTATGTATTCTCTAAGAATTTCCTGAATGCGGGATTAGAGGTTATGGGTTGGCATGTAAGAGAGCACACACCTGGCCCCTTTTTATATGCCGCAGGGCATGAACAACTTGAATATTCTGTTTTCAGTAGTTAACACGGCTGAGCGGTCAAGCTGTTTACCCAGAAACCCCTCTTCTCTCCATCTGGATATGCTGTTAAATGCTTTGGAACACCCATGATTTATCCTAGCAGTCAGCGGAAATATTCCTGCAGCATCGTCTCCTATCTTTACGGAATTCGTCTGGAAGATGGCTAGTGGGATATCCGAACCGGGAACCGAAGGGTGAGAAAGCTCAAGAAACGTTGAACGGGACGATGAATTGAGACCTGAAACGACAGAGCGGATATGCGATCCGAGATCCTTGAAACCTGTGACGACACGTCGGGTAATAAGAACTGGGATATAAGATTGAAGGCAGGAGTAAGACCTACTCCCAGCTTTAATAGTGAAGAGCGGCGTCTCCTTCAGAATCAGCTCCCCCTGCTACATTGCTTTCAGACTTGTATGTAAACTGAAATTTGACAGTGAGAATACTCACCATAATATCACGCGTGGCTACTAGACCTTTACCGCGATCGGGGAGATCCACGATTTTGAAGGGCAGCGCATTTTCCGCTGATCGAAAGTTGACATAGTATCTGAACGAAAGAAATGCCACTGCACATGCAAAAATGCTGCGCAATAAAAGGTTTCCTGAGGGCATTGTCGCGGGCGCAACGTTGGCATATGATCAGATTGGCCCCTGTGGTCAGTACCTGAGTGATATCCCGACTCGTGACAATACGCAAGAGAACGAGTCAACAAATTCACTATTAGTAGGGGAATGTCAATGCGTGCAACAACCTGAATACAGTAGGGTGCTGACCACCAGCCACTTATAGCCTCAGATTTAGCCCTGCACAAGATACTAATGGGCGTTCTGGGTTGAATTTCCAGACGAGTCACGGTGTCCTGTCACGCAACACTTTCTTGCACTAAACATGAACGCGTCGCATCCACCAGAAGATGAGCGTTCATTCTTCGAAAGAGAGCGAGAGAGACTCTCAAATGAGATATCCCGGGTGCGTCATTTGCCATCTGAATGTACTGATTATATACATGCTCACTTCCGTAACTCGTTTGCCGAAATGCAGGATTTTGAAGAGCTTATATCATCTACCAACATGTTAAATCGTAAGCTGGAAGACGTGGTTGGAATGCGCAAGGAGATAGACCCCATTGCCGACCTCTGGAGTAGCTTTTACCAGCTAATGAGGGAGCAGAAGCCAGATGTGGAGTTCGGGGTGGATGGGCAGGGTATACCAGGGACTGGTGGCCACGTTGTAATCGGGAACGGTGCTGAAAGCTGATTGGATACAAGTCAAGTGAGTATCGTAGGGCCCAAGTCGATAATCCCTGCTACATCAACTCACCAATTGATCTTCTGGCTTTTTAGGTTCACATGTACACCGCGCATCAGTCAAAATGACGGTGGACCAGTTTCTGGGTGAAATTCCCAAAACAATCGGTAAGTCGTCCAAAATTCATATTTATTGTGCCTTCGGATCTGATTCTTACAATTGAAATCACCATGTCGTCCAAATGTCACTCAAGGTGTCACCAAATTCCCTCCAGAATCTTAGTGCTAGGCCAGCGCCCTGCGGGGCACGCAGCCGCTCGATATACCATCCGACATCACGAGCATGAACTACCAAGAGTTTAATGTCAACTAAGGAAACGCCATATGCTTGTTCCCGGCCTCCCTAGTGTGGAATCTATGCTTAAACCTGATGAATACCATCATATTGATTTTGCATAAAGGTTACGGCATTAGAAATGGAGTGTAAGGCTGACTTACTGTACACAATTATCCCATGGGTTGTGGCATGTATAATATAATAATATACCCCACCGCCTAATAATATTCGACCATTGGCCGGTTCTGTTTTCATGCTATACAGTATATGTAAATAAGTACTGTACACCTGGAAAGATTCCTCAGAATATTGTGCGTGATATTCGGTGACTCGGCTCATTCGAGCGGAGCTTGTGCTATGTCCACGTACACTCTACCTCATCTCCCCCCCCCAGCGCTTCAACATGCCATCAGCTAATAACAGCAATAAAAGGGCGCGTTCGCCCTCGGTTTCCTCCGCCTCCCAGTCATCTCAGAGCACCGGGGTGCGCAATCGACGGCAAGGCACGCAAAAGGCCAAACGCGCTCGTGAGTCGGAGCAGCTGTGACAAATGTACAAACAATGGTACACAGCCAGAGGTTTGTTTGCCTGTTTGGCACCCTCCTGCGGCTTGCCCTTCAGGTAGTGACTAGACTGCGCTTAGGCCGCAATAATCTCTCCAAAAGTTGAAGTTTTTCTGCTTGTGTTAAATGCACCCTCTGCTTGCAACCTATGGGCAAGCCTTCGGTCTGCAATATATCGCCCGCTGCTTTTCATTGTGGTTTAAATCTATGATTTTCACGCATCTAACCGTCGAGGGACCTGCCAGCCTGCGCTCCCTTCTCTCTTTGCCTTTGTGAACCGTCTGCGGTTGGCTAGGCACCAGCTCGTGCGTTGACAGCCTCAGGGCAGCCCGCAGAGCAGAACCGGCTGTATTAGTAATGCATGTCTCTCCTGCCCCTGTTTGTCTCTCTATCGGATATAAGTAAGGAAAAGTCATTGTATTGTCTCGAGTGTTCTTTTCACCACCGCTGTGTTTCTTTCGTCTATTAAACTCGCCTATCGCCTAAAACCACCTCTCGATGACCGAAAACGTAGAAAATGGATATCACGCACAATCATCTACATCAGGCACATCAGCCCACGCTCACGTCTTCGAACCCGAACTTGCGCGAAAATGCACCGAAGAGCTTAGTAGATACAGGAATGCGTCCACCGACAAAGGTTCAGCCATGGTCGAAATCACCCGCCTCATTGGCCAGTCGAAAGAGTGCATCGGCGAACAACACGCAAATACCATCCGCGCCTACTTCAAAATCCTCGATTCCGATGAACGAAACCTTTCAACTCTCGACTCCAATTCCGGGCCGTCTGTACTCGAAAGCATCAGGAGAGAGTGAGAAGACCTGGATGAAGATAGTTCAGACACCAGCGAAGTTCGGGAAGATGCGCAAGAAATCAGTCGCACCACGCAAAGGAAGCATCGACGAAGCAGAGAGCGCAAGCGGAAAAGAAGAGACGACTCAAGCGACAGCGATGATGGACAAAGCAAACGCCTCGACACCTCAAAATTACCATGGGAGATCGATGAACTCACATCGCCTACTCAGCTCGCACCCAGCCTCCGAGAGACACGAGTACTGCTCCGACTTTTTGCAGAAGATCGCCGGGCTGTCAAGACATCAATCATCACCTCCGCGCAACATCCGGAGCTTCCAGACAGCGAATGGGACGGCATCATCCGAGGACGGGCAGTGGACCTCAACAAAATTCTCACCAACATGGTTACCCTCGGGCGAGACGCCAAGCATGTTGAACGCGTCGCAGGACTCAAACTCCAAGTCGAATCCAGCGTCCCAGTCCACAGAGTCCAGACCCTCGGAGACTGGACACTCGCTTGGGGCAAAGCATCCGCAGCGATCGCCTTCGTCTTTCCACACAGGCGAGGCGAGCTGCAAGCATACGCTGAACACATCACCGAGTTATTCGGAGCGATCAACCCTTTGTACCACAACAGAATCATTCTCTACGATCAATCCGTCTGGGCAAGGGCTGCTGTAAGGGCAACCCTGGCTGGTTGTGGAGATCACACTACCACACAACTGACAAGGGGAAATCCAAAGTATGTATAAATGAACAACAGAGTATACAAGAGAGGGGATTCTCACCTGACAAGGGGAAATCCAAAGAGAAAAGTCTAAGGACCCCCAATGTCAGCGAGCCCGTATTATACTACGCTGCACGGCCAGGGACAACACTTGGCACCCGCCATCAACCCTGCATCCCCCTGACCCTTGATCGGCCCTTGATGCCACCCATTACGCGAGTCGCTTGATTTCCGACACTGTTCCGAGAGTGGAAGTCGGAAATTGGAGTGGAACTGGCAAGGCAAACAGAACCGGTGGAAGTTCTCCCAGGAGCAGAATCATTTCAGAAAGCGGAGGCGGAGATGGAATCGGAACCGGAAGCGGAGTCGGAAATGGAGTCGGAACTGGGTGTGGTGTCGGAACTGGAAATGGAAAACAGGGTGTCCCCTGACAGCTGCCTGTCGACAAGATGTTCTCCTCTCCGATCTCGGACGTTTCGAGGACCTTCGTACCATGCACATCGCCTCAATCGGCGTTGGTCTCACCGTCAACCACGAACCGGATTCCTTCGGGGCTAACCCCTCCAGAAGACTCCCTACCAAAGTATCCGAACCGTGCAGACACTTCAACCTTAGTAAGTGCCCCAACTCATCCAAGAACTGCAGATACCAGCACGTGTGCGCCTCCTGTCATCAACTCGGCCACACTGAAGCCAAGTGCGTGAAAACGGCGGGCACCCACTGAAAGCTTTCTCGCTTTGAAACGCCCCCGATTCGCACGGGATTTCCTCTGGGAAAACCACGAAATCGGTGAATCTCCTTCTGCTCAAGCTTCAGAAACAGCTCCTCCGGTTCCAAATGTCCTGGAAGATGAGATGAAAAATCCTACAATTGCCGCTACCATTCGCAACCATCCCGATCTGTTCAAAATCGTCACCCCGATCAATGTCAACTGTTTTCAGCACTTGCTTCGCTCTCACCCGAACCAAGCCCTCATCAATTCAGTATGCAAAGGTTTCAGAGAAGGGTTCTGGCCGTGGGCAGACACCTCCAAACCTGGCTACCCTGAAACTTGGGACAACTCACACAGACCCATATCCGACCCTGCTCACAGACAGTTCCTCAGAGATCAGCGCAACGAAGAAATAAGACTTGGTCAGTACTCACACTCCTTCGGTACAACACTACTGCCTAGGATGTATAGCATGCCCTTAGGTGTTATCCCAAAGCCGCACTCCAACAAATTACGTTTGATTAATGATCACAGTGCAGGCGAATACTCCTGCAACTCGATGATACCAAAGCACGAGGGTACAGTCAAGCTAGACGGCATGCGGAGATTAGGCAAAATCCTGCGTCATGCCCGAAAGCGGTACAAACGATTACCTTTCGTCCTTTGGAAAGCTGATGTTTCGCGTGCCTACCGCCGTCTCCCCATGCATTTTCATTGGCAGCTACGGCAGATTGTAACCATCGACGGCCAATGCTACGTAGACAGATGCAACTTCTTCGGTGGGCGAGCTGGTTGTCGCCTATTCTGCACATTCATGGCACTCGTACTGTGGATCGCTGTTACGACCGTTCATTTCCGACTTCCGACCCTCAGTTCCGCAAAACCTTCCGCCCCTCCAATATTTTCACAACACCTTCCGCCCCTCCGATATTTCCGACATTCCGCCCCTTGTACATTTCCCTTGTTCTTTCGACTCTATTACTCGGACCCACCGGACCCACCTCACTGTTCATCAAGATCATACGTCCGGTCCTCCTTGTGTTTCATTGTCAGATATGTTTTCCCCACCCCTTGTTCTTTGCCATTGTTCTACCTTACCCTGAACCCCCCTTGTAGTCCCATTGTTCCCAATAGTTAGTTCCCACGCATTGTCTACTTGACTTCCGCTTCCCCTGGAATTTGCTTAGTACAACCATTACT
>WHVA01000230.1:0-168597 GCA_015179125.1 Gautieria morchelliformis | reverse complement strand
ACGTAATGTAGTACGCTCCGCTCCTATGACGCATGCCAACGCCGACACGCAGCAAAGGCCCAGACACGATACTTAAAACTCTGAATCACTGACTTCCACTTCCACTTCCAACTTCAGCATCCCTCACTGCCCAGAAAACTTAGTATACCCCTTGACAGTCACGTATTATGTATCTTTACTGATACAAGGAATGCTAACATCATGCCCTTCTCCACCGACCGAACTGGCTGCAAGGCTTACTCGCGCCGCCAGAATCTCGTTAGTATGGCCCTTACGACAGGAGAACAAATTTTGGATAGATACATACCATATGCCCCAAGGGGTGTATATAAGGGGGCAATACTGATAGACCAGGACCTGAACTTTGGGACGCTATTGGGGCAATCCAAACGAGCTCGACCTCATCCTGGATATTTAGGAAACAGTCGAAGAATGTCCAAGTGCATAGTGCCACTGAATTTTTATTAGATATTTGGTGTAGAGAGGGTTTCACAGCGCACCTCTTAAGTGCGAATGAGGAAGAAACGGCTGACACGGTTTTCAAGATCTGTAGCATATACGGGTGATTCACCTCAACACATCTGTAGATCGGCGACGAGTATCATCAACACACTTCCACAGGGCGCTCGCTCTGGTAATAATCATTACTGCAGTTCCTAAAGTTGAACTCAAGCTCTGGACCAGGAAAACATATGCCAATGATTCCCTCTTTGCCGCACCGAAGGCGTGCGCAAGATGCAGTCACTAGTTTCGATATGCGTATGGTTTATCAGCGTAAACGACATCTACAGAGACCACCTATACTTTATATTTGCTACCGATCTGAACATAGTACAAGTCTATAGAAATGTTGTCTGATGTACTTTATAAACCTCTGCCATGCGGCCCACTCACTCCACCCACCTACTTATTATCTCGTTTTACGCCGTCAGCTTTTTCCTCAGTATCTCCTTGAGCGTCGCGCCGTCCTCCGCGAACTTCTTGATCCCCTCGTGCAGCTTGTCAAATGCCATCTGATCCTGGAGAAGTGCCCAACGGAACTCGGGTTCGTCGTCCACGTAAGAGACTTTAGGGATCGGGTTAGCCTTGGCAGCGGCGGGCGTCGAGTTTGTTGGGCACGGGGACGGTTGACTTTTGTAGTTCATCGAGTAATGACGGGGAGATGGTCAGGAAGTCCACACCCGCCAGCGCCTTGATCTCGCCAGTCTATGCACGCATCTCGTCAGCAAAGATCCCAGATCCCGCCTCACACCACCCAAGCGCCTTACTTACATTACGGAAGGAAGCACCCATGACGATCGTCTTATATCCGTGCTGCTTGTAATAGTTAAATATTTTCTTCACAGACTGCACCCCGGGGTCATCGTCGCCCTCGTAAGGCTTCCCGGGCTGGTTCTTCTTGTACCAATCCAAAATGCGGCCGACGAAGGGCGAGATGAGCGTGACGCCCGCCTCGGCGCACGCGACGGCCTGGGCGAAGCCGAAGAGCAGGGTGAGGTTACAGTGGATGCCGTGATCACGCTCGAGCTCGCGGGCTGCCTGAATTCCCTCCCACGTCGACGCGATCTTGATCAGAACACGTTCCTTCTTCACACCGATCGACTCGTAGAGCGCGATGAGCTCTTTGGCCTGTGCGAGGTGGAGTTAGATTGACAAATGTTTTTGCGAGAGTATGAATGAATGCCGTTCACCTTGGCCTTGGTGCCTTCTTTATCGAAGGAGAGACGAGCGTCGACTTCTGTGGAAACGCGACCGGGGATAATCTTGAGGATTTCTTTGCCAAAACCCACGAGCTAAAAAAAAACCCCATGATCAGGATGGCGCTGCATATGAACGCAAGACAGTACGACGAACAAGACGGTCAACAGCGACGTTAGCTTGAGTCTCCACGTTTGCACTTGACTTCTTGGCATGCTGAATAGCCTCGTCGATTAGGTGAGCGTAGGCGGGCTTGTTCGCCGCAGCGAGGAGCAAACTATTGCGCTATGGGCCTCTCGAATACGTCGGGAGACTTGATGCCTACCTCGGGTTCGTCGTCGCATCTTGAGGTTTGTAGACATCGATGGCTATGCAAGCTCATAATCAGGCCTTCATTATCATCAACGTAACCTTCGGCGAAAGGCTCACACTCGAAGTCGCCAGAGTCGGATACGACGACGGTGCCGGACTGTTTGAGGTGGTCGAGGGAGGTAGTCATGATGGTTGTGACATGGAGACGAACTGGTACATAATTATTGACGTGGTGTTTTCCCGCGCTGCCCTGGACGGATACGTGGCGGCTTCCGGATCACCTTAATAATCCACTGGCTGCGATGGCGTTCCTGCAAGTCATACGCCAGGAATGGGAATTTGAGTGTTTTTGTTGCATGATTCAAACTACAGCTAACCAAGTCGGGTAGATATTTACCATGTGGGATGAGCTGGACCTTCGAGGACTGTGTAGGTGTGTCCCAGGGACTCCCGCGTGCCGCCTGAGGTCACTCTTCGCTGTAACGTCCGAGTCGGTGCCTCAGAAGCTGTGCGCTGTCAGAGGAGGATCATGACATACCGGTTTCACCGCCTCTCTGCCCTTTTCCCGGGCCACCTCCAGTCAGTAGAGTTTCCGGGCTGAGCCCGAGCCGAGCCGAGCCAGGCCTCCAACTCGGCTTTGTTTTCAGAACCCGGGCTTTGGGCGCCAAGGTGGATCGTCGTCTGCAAAGTCCAAAAGAGTTAACTGTAGCTACAAAAAAGGTTTTGAATAGGTGAAAATTTCCCAACTGTTTTTTCAACCATCCACCCAAGTCATGCCGCGACCACTGGCCGTGTCAAGGGTCCAGATGGCAATGTAGCTTCCCATTCTGCTTGCTGCCCGTGTTTCGTCCTTCGCGACGACCTGCAAAATAATGCGTAAGGTGTTGCTTCCAGGTTGCGCAGCTCAGTTAGCTGATCAATTGTTTAGTTTTTCACACCAGTGCGGTGAGAACACTCATGAGGCAGTTCGTCTCAGTTTCCGTCGGTCCATTCCCAGACAACGGTGGTGTACATTTACTTACTCTGATATTCTTCTCTTTCAGACGACGCCATCAGATTCTCGCCAGCCCTAAGGTATCGGGAGCTCCCAGCTGGTGGAGGTGCCGACGGTTCTATGCTTATTTTACCCAACGTCGAGCTGAATTTCCACGCAGACCTCAGGATTTCTGACAGTCTTGAGCTACTTACCCCCTCCACAACCACACCCAGGTATCTGCAGGCGACCTGATTCAATTCGCCGCTGCGTCCCACTTCATTGCGAGATCAGATCACGTTGACCCCTCAATCAAGGCTGTTCCCTTCGACTCGACGCCTTCCACCTTAGACACTCAAGTTTTCCTCGAGGTTTCGCTCAAGGGTACTGGATTCCCCGGAACTCCAAACAACACCAGTCAGTTTAGCTTTCCTTGATGCTTTGCCGTATCTAATTTGAATTTTCAGGCGAGGCCTTGACTCCCCTTCCTTGGGGTTCTGGGGTGAATGTGGGAGAGATGCGTCTCCAACCGACTTCCTCATCGCTCGTGACCCCCACACACCTTGCACGTGGCAAGGCTTCGTCAATGAGCAAGAAAAGATGTCCAATGCCTTCAAAGATGTTATAGCTAAGCTCGCCGTGATTGGTCAGAACCCATACAAGTTGGTTGACTGCTCTGAAGTCATTCTTGACCCCATGCCTGCCTCCGGAAACCCAGCGACGTATGTATTTCTCCCTGTCACACCATTTTCTCATCTAATAATTTATGTAGCTTCCCCACCACCCAGAAACAGACTGACGTTGAGGTGGCGGCTATGCAATTCCCTTCCCGACCCTCAGCACTGACCCCGGTGCAACAGGTACTATCATCCCGTGAGGCCATTCTGCCATCTGATTTATTGTAATACTAATTACAAGTAACAAATTGTATGCCTGTGCGGCGTCCCCTTCGACGACTTTCCACACCTGGCCCGGCCCTGTTTCCAAGGCAGGGCTTGGAATTCGACGAGCCCGGGTCCCTTCAGGCCGACCCCAAGCCCAGGCTTTTGAGCCCAGCCCGAGCCCAGAAAACACTAGGTTTCACAGCTAAGTCAGGTACATTGTTGCCATGTGGACCTTCGAGTGTAAGTGTGTCCAAGGGACTCCCGCATACTTTTCGCTGTAACGTCCGAATCGGTGCCTCAGAAGCTGTTTGCTGTCAGAACAGGACCATGACATACCGGTTTCACCGCCTCTCTGCGCACATTTACCGCTAGGTCTATACCATTTCCCGAGCCACCTCCAGGTCAGCTCATCATCATGGCCCGGCGCTGTGTATTGTCTGCACGACGGCTACATCCACGTGGACTGCCTACAGTCTCCTGTGAAAGCATCTGACGGCGTCGATACCCGGGATGTTCCACGACCCAAGTGTCAAGGAGAGCGGTGCTACAGCAGCATTCAGAGCAATGTGGGGTTGCTGCTATGACCCTGTGGCGTGATATGGAGACTGGAGGCTGAAGGCTGGGTGCTATATCCGAGCACATTCTGGGCATGCATTATGGGTCATTGTGGGAAATACATGTACGTACTCCATGTAGCATTGCATGGACAAAATGTGGACGTGGAATTTGAGTGACGGTCTGAGCGCATACAGGGCTACGCGAACTAATTGCTGCAGCTCGACCATGCCAATGCAGTACTGTTCGTGTCAGACACTCGATCGAGAGCACATGGAATTGACATGATATTTTCATCAGTCCCCTTTACTAACATACTGCCACTATGGGGGGCGCGTGTGCGGAGGCCGGGACTGTGTGAGGTAAACTTGACAACTCGAAGTGCGCAACAGTGGCATGTAAACCAAAACCAAGGGGAATGGCTTATTCCTCAACTAGTACAATTCGAACAATAACAAATGGCAGAAGCAACATCTTTGATTATGACGTAGCAACTTCGATCAAACTGGTTAAGCTGTTAAGCTCCCTCTGCTGACGGATGGCTAGCTCTGGATTGATAATGTGCTTTAGGAATATTAAACGATAAAACAAATACTTACATATTACCCCAGTCAAATTCAGGAACATGGTGGCAACAAATATATGGAAATAAAACTCTCAGTCATGTGTGGAAGAGGGAGGAATGGAAGGACAGACCAAGGTAATCAGAAACAAGATTGAATGTTGTTGCAGCCTGCAACCTGACATTCTTATAAGGATCATTTTGCATAGCCTGGATGTCGAAAATCAGGGTGTCATTGATAATACGCCCACAAAGGTCATCTTTGAACATGTGAGCCTATGTGACAATTTGGAGGAGGGAACTCACTATGAGGTATGACAGCTTCCAAGGTTTTCAAAACCTGACATCGGACATCCTCATGTTTGTCAGCCAAAAGCCCTTGAATAGTGGATACCATATCAGGGTTGAAAATCAGAGTATGGAGGTCATCTATGTACCTGTAAGCATGTGTTATGATTCACAAGGGGAGCCTCACTGTTATTCAAAGAAGCTATGAGGGTTTTCAAAGCTTGGATCTGAACTTGCCAATCTTTATCTCTCAACTTGCTGTGAATGGTAGAAATTATGCCAGGAGTAAAAAGTAGCTCATAATGAGCGCCTATGCATCTGTAAGTATGTGATATAGTTTATTCAGAGGTCTCACTGTGATCCATAGAAGCTACTAGGGTGTAGGCCTTGTACTGGACATTCTCATTTGCATCAGCCAGTAACTCTTGGATAGTAGGTATCATATCAGGGTTTAAAATCAGAGCATGGGGGTTAACTATGTACCTGTAAGTATGTGTGATAATTCAAAAGGGGATACTCACTGTGTTGCAAATAAGCTCCTAAGGTTTCCAAAGCTGACATCCGAATCCAAATGTTTGCAGCTCTCAGCTTCTTGTCAATGGCAGAAATTATACCAGGAATCGAAATTAGATCATAAAGATCACCTGTGCATCTGTAAGTATGTGATATAGTTTATGCAGAGGTCTCACTGTGATGCAGAGAAGCTACTAGGGTGGCTAAGGCCTCACATTGAACAAGCTCATCTTCATCAGCCAGTAGGCCTTGGATAGTAGGTATCATATCAGGGGTAAGAATCAGAGCATGGGGGTTACCTATGTACCTGTAAGTACATGTTATAATTCAAAAAGAGATACTGACTGTGATGCAAAGAAGCTACTAAGGTTTTCAAAGCTGATATCTGAACACTCTGATATTTAGCTCTCAGCTGATTGTGCATGGCAGAAATTATATCAGGCATAGAAATTAGATCATAAAGATTACCTGTGCATCTGTAAGCATGTGATATAATTTATGCAGAGGTCTCACTGTGATCCATAGAAGCTACTAGGGTGGCTAAGGCTTCACATTTAACATGCTCGTTTTCATCAGCCAGTAACTCTTGGATAGTAGGTATCATATCAGGGTTAAAAATCAGAGCATGGAGGTTATCTATGTACCGGTAAGTATGTGTTATAATTCAAAAGAGGTTACTCACTGTGATCCAAAGAAGCTGCTAGGGTTTTCAAAGCCCGTATCCGAACTATCCAATGTTCAGCTCTTAAGTTATTGTGAATTGCAGAAATCATGCCAGGAGTGAAAATTAGATCATGAATATTACCTGTGCATCTGTAAGTATGTGATATAATTTATGCAGAGGTCTCACTGTGATCCATAGATGCTTCTAGGATAGACAAGGTGTTCTATTGAACATTCTCAACTTTATCAGCTAGCCACCCTTGGATAGTAGATATTGTATTAGGGTAAAAACCAGACTATGGAGGTCATCTGTGTTCCTATAAGCATGGGTTATAATTAACAAGGAGATACTCACTGTGAGCCATAGCTTCGATAGCTTTGAAAGCCAATCTCTGAACCAGTGAATCTTCACTTCTCAGCTTGCAATAAATCACAGAAATCATGCCAGGAGTGAAAATTAGATCATAAAGATTACCTGTGCCCCTGTAAGTATATGATATAATTTATGCAGAGGTCTCACTGTGATTCATAAAAGCTACTAGGGTACACAAGACCTTGCATTGGACATTCTCATTTGCATCAGGCAGTAACCCTTGGATAATAGATATTGTTTCACTGGTAAAAATCAGGGTATGGAGGTGATCTGTGTATCTATAAGCATGGGTTATAATTCACAAGGGGATGCTCACTGTAATCCAAACAAGCTACTAAGGTGTCCAAAACCCGTATCTGAACTCTCCAATCATCAGCTCTCAGCTTGTCGTGCATGGCAGAAATTATCCCAGGCATAGAAATTAGATCATAAAGATCACCTGTGCATCTGTAAGTATGTGATGTAATTTATGCAGAGGTCTCACCATGTTGCATAGAAGCTACTAGGGTGTCTAAGGCCTCGCATTGGACAATATCCTCTTCGCTAGCCAGTAACCCTTGGATGGTACATATCATATCAGGATTGATGATTAGGTTACAAAGGTTCACTGGGCATCTCTAAGCATGTGTCATAATTCAAAAGATGATACCCACGGTGAGCTATAGAAGCTGCTAAGACTTTCAAGGCCTGGCATTGTATATCCACATCATCACAAGTCAGTTTGCTTTGAAGGAAGGATATCATTGTGCAATCATTTTCTTTGAAAAATACTTGCAGGTAATCATTCCTGTATACACCTTCAAAAATATTAGTTGCCAATATATTAGCTCAAAGATATTATATCTCACTCCCATTTAGAAGCCACCTTAACATTTGGAGTGATGACAAGGTCACTTCTGAGATATTCCCTACCAACCCTCTTTCTAATGGCTTTATCATTCTACTTTCCATTCTTTTATCTAGGTCAATAATAGTCACATGCTTTAAGAACATCCTTTAAAGTATCAACAGGTACTTACTCCTAAATCTGCACTCTTCCATAAAGGATACTATCCATCTTGCAAGTTTGACATCATTCTCCCAACCCTCCACACAGAGGATTTTCTCAACCATCTCTTCATCCAAGCATATCCCTATGATAGAGATTAAATAAATGATATAATATGACAGCTTATTAAACTTACATGTTTTCTTACTCAGTGCTATAAGCACATCAAATAGATTGTCCCACATCTCAGAGGCCATAGTATGTCTGGCCCCTACAAGGCTAAAAAGCACTGGGACCACACCTTGGTCCACTAGTGTTCTTATGGAGTTTATATTGACGTGCCCTAGTATCCTGTGCCATTTGTCCCATGACCGTCCTTTTGCCGCTGCGGCAAAGTCCCGTGCCTCGACTGATCGAGTGACCCGTGCCTTCATACAGAATAGCCGCCCACGCTTCTGTCCCTGTGCGAAGGTAACTCCGGCGCGTGATTTGAATTCGACGCCGGTGCCTGAAAATGTGGCCGTGTTGCCCTTATCAGTTAAACGCCCTACGCTGATAAGGTTGTTCGGCGCATCCGGTGCATGCTTGACGTCACGTAGTTCGATCGTGTTCGTCTTGGCACCGATCTTGAATTCCATGTATATAGTGCCTCGGCCTTGTGTATGTAGTACCGCACCGGGTGAAATTCCTTCGATTTCTGATGGTTCCTCGGCATAGCTAGCGAAATCATTTCGGCTTCTAGCTATGTGTGTTGTTGCCGCTGAATCGGCTAACCAGTCGGATGCGGATATAGCACTGTATGCTACCTCCTTAGATACAAATGCGAAGTCCTTTTCTTCTGCTTGTTTGACTGTTTCTTTGTTCCCTGATTTGAACCATTTCGGTGCTTGGCCCTCCTTGCCGCCACCTTTCGCCCAACAGTCCTTCACGTAATGACCCTTCTTGCCGCAATTTCGGCACTTTCCCTTTGTTGCTCCTGAGTCATCTTTCCTGGTCCTGTGACGTTGTTGCGCCTTAAGCGCCGTCTGCCGTGCCAATCCAGCTTTCCGTGCTCGATCCTCATCGAGGACCCGAGCTATTAATATATCAGCTGTTGTCCCGGCTCCACTGGCGTTTACTGCCGTAATAAACGCCGACCAAGAATCTGGTAATGACGTCAGCAACGTGTTCGAGAACTCGGTGTCACTGATGTAATGCCCCCGCGCATTCAATTCCTGTTGGATGCCGCGGAGCTTGCGTACGTGCTCCTCCATGTTTGCGCCGTCCTCGGCAAGCGTCCGGAAGAAATCTCTTCGGAGATTTACAATCCCCACTGCTCCCTTAGATTCGAATATTTCTTGTAGACTAGTCCATACAGCAAACGCAGACATCGTCTGATTGATGTAAACTAGTTGTTCATCGGCAACTCTGAGGCAAATCTCTTTTCTAGCCTTCTTGTCCTTCCTTCTCCAATCGTCGATCTCCTGCTGTTCGGTCGCAGTGACGTTGTCGGCATCTGCCGGTCTCGGTTCCGTCTCCCTGCCGATAGCCACGTTCCACAGATCTGAGTCATCGAGTATCCACTCGAGCCGCCGGCGCCACGCCGCGTAATTATCCCCGTTCAAGGGATCGATCTTGTACGTGTTATTGCTACTCGACATCGTTGATCGGTATTGAGTTATTGGAGTATGGAGCGTAGTTAGATTTGTAGTAGTTTAGTTATGCGCGGGGCCCATAACCTGTGGGACGAAGGAGATATAATGATCTGATATTCTATGATCTGTACGAGATCATCTGTCCTTATATACTAATTATGATGTTCCTATATTACCAATCTCTTCGAGCTGCTGTGCCGATGCGATGCCTGTGCACCAGCAACCCGGGGTCGAGAGCGATCTCGAACCTCCGGCTAAATGCGTGCCGGCTCTGCCTCGGCCGTGTCATCGTCCCGATTACTAACACTGTTTGTATATATCTACTCTAGCGATATGTCGACACTTTTTTCACTGCTTAGTGTCAACCTCGGTCTCCTTCAAGCTGTCAGCTTTGAACAGCTTATTACATTCGTCGACCTATCCAACACCTTCGCGAGCGAATAAAATGGAACCAGCCTTACGATTACATTGGTCCCCCAGATGCACTGCCAATTTCTGTGCACAATTTTATATGTGATGTGCTGGGGCTGGACACCGAAACGGTAAAATATATCTGGCTTACTTGGAAGCATATGGCTTGGACCAAGGCCACCGATTCTAGAGAGCCTCAATTCCAGCGATCAAATTCACTTCTACCTTTGTTTCTAAAGCATGGTCCGGCTCATAGCATAGGTAAATCTGACCGAGTGGTTCGCTGCCTGTATTTAACATATCGCTTGCAGCCTATTATGAATTCTTTCCACCGCATCGTGTCTGCATTGATCCAGAATGTCAGCATTATGGAAGTACACCCCAGTGGGCTCATGCTCGTGAACTTATAGAACCCAGTACATATGCTGCAACGTTACTGACAAAAGAATATGGACTGATGCCATGCTATACAACTTCATTCTACTGCTGAAGTGAGTTACACATTTTTAGTATACAATAATACTGAAGGTTATTGTGAGTTTGTCATACAATATATCACCACAACTACCGTGTTCATGCACAAGCATCATTACACTCTTACTCCTCGGGTGTCCCTGACGTTATCCAGGTGTCCCAAAAATTCTTCTTTCAATCTTCTGTTTGTGAAATCTTTGCTACCATGATGAATTCAGCTTGGTAAGTCCTAAGGTAATGTGAATGCTCAATAATCATCAACTTCCGTTAGGACTTCAGCTACGAATTGCGCCAGAATATTTAATCAAGCGTTTCTGTCTCCAACCATCAAGAATCTCTTGCCACGATATTGGAAGGTCAAGCTAACATGCTACTCTGAAGATGTCTGGAACACATTTTATATCCATTCCCTCCTCCTTGACCTTACTGCACGCTCGGATGTATTACAAATCCCTCACCAGTGCTCAAGTCAAGCAGATCGCCTTCGTCCCGCTCTTGAAGCATGCAATGATCGTATGATGGGAGTTGGGTAGGAGCATTGGAATCATGCATGTGAGAAGTGCACACATGTCTCTAAAGATGCCAATGGGATCAGCTGTGAGCTGTGCTTTTCTATTCTCAACGCCTGTTAAATTGTCATCGTAGATGGGATACGATCGGTGGTCACTGATGGTGTCACTCTCGGACATCCCTGCTGTGCCGGTGATATTGAATGCAAAAACCCACTACCTAACGGTCGCTCAATCTATTGTGAAGCACATGAATACCAAGCTAACCAGTGTGCTGTGCTTAATTGCACTGACCCTGTTACACCTGGATTCAAGACCTGCACAACGGCTGAGCATCACGCATGTGAAGACTACCACAACCTCATGGGTAAAGCAATGTTTCAGCTGAAGTCCCAACTCGAGCGTACCAAAACATTGCAGCCTACTAATTCGCTTCCGGAAGACTTTCATCCAGACACGTTGCTTGCAAGTGATATAGGCATTGACTATGCAGGAAGTGAAGGGGCTGGGCTACAGGATGAAGAGGTTGTGGTAACTGACTTGGGTGAAGTTGGCATCATGCCGGCTTCTAGTTTTTCCCAAGAGGTGCCCCCAGCAGATGTAGATGTCAAACAAGCAGATTCCAGGGTACGTGCACGTTTTGGATGCAAGCGTACACACAATGAAGAACTTTGCGTGGCATCATGCGGTGTCATTCTGGGACGTGCCACATTTTATGGCTCAGAAGGACCAAATGGGGTGCGAGTGAGTGGTAATCAATCGGTATGTAAGTCATTAATGTTTTGTCACATAGAACTTTTGGTGCGGTCTACTTCCAACAAAGAAATCCTTACCAGAGGTCTTGTGGATGGATTTTAACTGCCGTATCAGTGCCATGCTTGCCGCTGAAAAGGACACTTACTTCAGCAAGTCTGCGCTGCCTGTCGATGTTTTTCATTACAAGTGTAAGCACAAGAAAGGGGACAAATGGTGCATGCAGAACTGCCACCCTGCTCTCTTCACTGACCTGATGAATTCTGATGGCTCCTGGGTGTTCAATTCATCGGCAGCAGAACAGACCAATGTGTGGTTCAGGGGGTTCTTGCGGATTGTCAGGGAATGAGGGTAGATTGATATAACTTCTTTCTTGATGAGATGATCAGAGGCAGGAACATCTCCATATGCTCAGACCACTCAGAACTGGAGGAGAAGGGACAGGCGCCTTACTTCATTCCACGTGAGGAATTGTTGGGAGCCAACTAGTGTTGAACTGGAATAACATATGTTTTTACCTCTTCTGATCATCAAATACGTGTACAGTCCTGTCTCGATCCCACCCCCTTGAAAGGGAAGATGAGAAGATAAAGTGACACAATATCCACTACATACTGAACAGCAGCTAGCAGAGGACTACCGCCAGGTACAATGCGCGGGGCTGACGCCATTTGTGCAAAACCTCGTTCTGCAAAGCTTCACGTTCGGCGGGTTCCAGTTCGACGATGGACTCGAAATCAGGGGGGTTTTGAGCTACAAGCGCGCCTTTCCAAAGAATAGGTAGGATGTCCTCCATACCCCTTTCGCGAGCAAACTCGTCAACATTTGCGAGTAGTTTCTTGCAAGGAATGCCAGCGAGAGGGTTTTGGATCCTAAAACTGACTAGTTGTTGCGCATCACGTTATGAAGTATGGAATGGGACATGCCGGGCAGTGATATTGGCGTTCAAGTTAACGTGCTGGGGTAGTTTCTCCAAATCGTCTGGCGTAGGCCTTAAAGTTGATATACATAGTCAGCACGTCGTATGCGATAGATAAGTACAAACATACATTTCACCCTCATGCAACGGTCCCTCAAGCTTGTTTTACTTTTTCCAGTTTGACCTTTTCCAGCTTGGACTTAACCCCCGAGCGCTGACTTTCGAGCAGTTCCGGCGAGTAGGAAGCATAATGCCACCAGAATGGATTCAATGGAGATTATGCTTGCTGACCCTGTTGGGGGATTCACGATGACACTAGCGCATGGTCCGTTATGCCAAAACAATGTGTCACAGTGACTACTTGCGTTTTAGGCTATATTATTATTTTTTTTTTTGTGGCAGCTACCAACACCTCGCCATAGGTGTGATGAATATTGACCCTACTGTGAGGCCGTCGATCCTCGAAGAGGACACCCGTAACCTCTCACCAACAAATCCATGTCGTCGCGTTGATGTCAGACAGCTTTGTCCACGCAAAAAAACTGGGGAGGCTTTCAGATGTGGAGGTCAGTTAGGGATCCCAAGTATATTGGAATCACCAACATCCAAGATTAGGGGGAAAGTATATCAGAATGTACGTGTCTTTATTATGAGAATAACTCACTGTTCATGTCATGCTAGTGCAACAAATGCAATGCCATCCATGTCCACCACTGAATGGCACCTACTCCTGGAGTCCCGTTGGTGCAACCTCAAGCTCCTGGAGCTCAGGCCACTGTGCCGTCAGTTCAAAATGCTTCTGCCTCTGCGCTAACAAGTTCCAATTGCACTACATGTCACATAGCTCGCGGTAACAAGTTCTGTCAACCTCACATTTTATGTGTCAAGTGCTGCCATCAGGCAGCAGAAGAAAATCCTCATCGGAAACTGTGTCCTTTGAAGAAGCGCCGTCTACCCAATGCCTTCATCGCCTCAGCTTCTGCATCATCTGTTCCATCTGCGTCAATTCTGCCTGCACCATCTGTATCATCCGCACCATCATCGCATCTTTCTGCTCAGCAATCTATTGCTATTCCTTCATCTTCTAATACTGCTGGATCCCACACTAGCCGTCAACTCGCCAATCCATTGCCAGCGGGCTGTACCCAGCACCTGTACGGCACCAAACTGTAATCTAGTTAGACGCACACCCCACATGTGTGGTCTAAGTCTAACTAGCAAATTCCTCGTGGTAGGTCTATTCCGTAGTTTATTCCGCGAAACTGTGTCCAGGTAGTTCCCTTGACCTGTATAGCCCTGTGGTCCCCTGCTGTGTGTGTCTGTACGGCACCGTCCGCCGTCAAACTCCGCCACCACACGGCCTCTGGCTCAAACCACATATGCTCGTCGTCGCTGACGACGAGCACAACATTGTCTTTATAAATAATTACCCAGACATAAAAAATATATCACAAATATGCTAAAAATCAGGAGATGACAAATATAGCTAGTTCGTCGTTCCGTCCTAAGCGCCGATCCCGTGCTCGCCGTTTGCAACGGCGAGCAGGCCGTCAAAACTAAATACCCAGATAATAAAAATATATCACAAATATTCTAAAAATTAGGAGATGACGAATATGGTTTAGTTCGTCATTCCGTACCAGAGCGCCGATCCCGTGCTCGCCATCTGCAACGGCGAGCAGGCCATCTACTTCATAAATAAGTTGCCAGATAATAATAAAAATTCCCTGAAAAATCAGGTACCTTGAATATTGAATTACGTGGCGTCGAATGATGTGTGCGGCACGGGCAAGAACTTTGTTAAGCTCGCTGCCATTGAGAGATGTCACGTTGAGATCAATCTTCTGAGTATGTCATATATGGTGGTCTCTCCTGGATAGCCCTCAGGATAGCTGTTGAACAGAATGCGAGGGTTGATAACTGCCATGGCTGCTACCAGTCGGTTCAATCTCAGTGGTTACTTATAGAAATTTGGTGGTTGTTACACTCAGCTGTCGCATCCGGAGCCAACAATGAGCCGGCCGAGGGGGAATTGACATGAGAATATCCCTTATTCAGACGTCATCATATGGTTGCTTGGAACGTACAGCGCAGGCGGACATCAGGAAAAAAAGCAATGTATAGATAGGATTTCATAGGCAAAATAGTGCACATAGAGCGAATGGCTACCCCGGTATATGAACCGCGGCATAGCCTCCCCGTACCTGTTCATATCCCCCCATAGCGCACCATAGGGCGAGCTTATCCCCCCATAGCGCCCCCATAGCGCTAGGTACTCTGCCCTACACGTGCTGGAGAGCTATCGGGGGAGGAATTCATAGCGCACAATAGCGATACAGGCACTATATACACAGAGGGGTGTCAGGTAGCCTGCGCTGTTTTCGAAACCCTGCTTCGCAGTGAATTGACATAGCGGACACAGCACAAAATATGATTTGGATATCATTTGCATGTAATCTATAGGGGATCAGTCGTACATGTAAGACTATCTGCTTCTCTCTTTGGGGACTGCCGCCTGAGTCTAACCCCTGGGGCAATATGCGCCACTTACGCATGGGCCGCCTCGCGCTCCTCTTCTGAATCCCCTGCTGCCTCCCGCGCGGCCTCGTCGAAATCATCATTCGTAAGCCCAGATAGCTGTCCCTCCTCCTGAAGCACGCCAGCCCCCGAATGGGTGCTAGAAACAACTTGAATAACAGGGTCAATATGTTATCTGGAGAGAATACTCACCGTGCCTCGTCATGTAAGCGTTGCTGCATGTGCGCCAGCAGATGCTTGCCTTGCACGTGTCCCCTCCATCCCTTGAGGTTCGTGAGATGGGCCAGGTACTTTTCGCGGTGTGATTTTTCAGTGAAGTCCACGGGCTTCAACTGGCCGTCCTTCCACTCGTCGATGCAGTTTTCAATCTGTACACTGAGTCAGCATGGCCGTTCGTATTCAGGTATAGGAATGGACTCACGGCCATGAACACGAGGGCCATGGTTGGCAGAGGAATGGGGTTGAAGTAGAGATGGAAAGCCACACCTTCATCATGAGGGTCGGCAAACCATTGGGTTTGCAGAATGTGGATGAGGCAGGGGGTCTCAAAAAGGCCTTTGCGGGCCTCATGATCCTGATAATAGGTTAGTGAGGATACTGGACTAACATATAAACATACCCGGTATACCAGGGTATGCTTGTTGGTGAGTGTCTGGGCTAGGGTGGCCATCTGGCTCCGGTGTGCACTATCCGGGCTAGAGCTGAAGCCGTAGTGCAAGGTGGCGACAGGTCGTGCGTTGCGCTTGACCTCACCGCGGACCTGACTGCCACGTTGCCTGATCTACGGGCACAAGGGTAACCGGGAGTGATAGCGTGGTCAAATGTGTACTCACAAGGTTAAACGCTGCACTGTCTACTCCAAGTTCTACCTGGTGCTCCTTGCACGCGAGGGACCAGGCCTCGCGAAGGTACCCGTCTTGGTCATGATCAAGTGGGAAAGGGTCCTCTGTGCACAGAATGACCCGGTAGAACCGGCATGCGAGGTTGATCGTTGCATGGTACTCAGCATCGAAATCCGTGAGTTTCACCTTAGAACGGCGTCCTGGAATGGGGGTGCTGGTTCGGCGGACGACCGGAGGCAACCGGTTAGGGGGGGCTTCTGGCTCGGACGGTGGTGTGTGCTGTTGTGTGTGCACCATGTGTGAACCTGGTGCATGCCTAACACTTGCGGGCCTTTCGCCCATCGTGACCCCACGGGTCCCTGTGGATAGCCCTGAGCAGTGTGAGATGAACGTGAACAATGAGTAAATGGGCTGACGGTGGGCTGCGTGAACAGAGGGGGAACTGGGCATACCAGTTGAGGAGCTCAGTTCCAGCGATTGGTGATCATGCAGGCCTGGCGATCGCGTGTTCATGATCGAGCGAAGTGGTGGCACCGGGGCCATCGTGCGCTTGGGGGTGGGGTTCCCCGTAGGTACCTTCGCTTTTGTTGGCAGGGTCACGGTGACCGAAGAGAACTGAACATGGTGTCGTCCTGATGGGGCTTTGGTAGATACTGGGAGTGCAGGAATTAGGCAGTACATAACATGAGGATAGGAGAATTACCAGTAGGAGGGACGAGTTCAAGCTCGTCCTCCTCCGATTCCGTTGAGGACTCAGGTGCACCCTCAGAATGAATATCAGAGGTTTCCGAGGCGTTGCCGGCCTGGACACTGAGCTCATCATTGAACGCATGAGGTTGATCGATGCCATTGTCATCAATATCGACATTCATGGCGCGTTCCTCGTCATCGTCATGGACACACGGAAGGGGTCGCCTTTTGCGTGCATGGGACTCTGAATCTGTGTCAGGGTCTGAGTCCTCTATCATGACCTTCCTCTTGGAAGGTCGTGATGATTGGGAGGCTCGGGGCTCCTTCGTGACGTCTTGCTGGTGCTCCTTGCGCTGCCGAGCATTGGCAAGCTTCTCTCGGCGGAGCCTGGATGCTTCTAATTGCTCCCCTGACGGATGTGTGAGCGGACGGTAAAGGAACACGTGACAGGGGTCGTTACTTACGCATGTCTTGCCCTTTCTGGGAGATATGGCGGTCGGCGCGTTTGCCTCTTGACTCGGGAGGCCCTTGAAGGTCGCCAGTGATGGGCCGAGCTAGCGGGTGGGACAGAGAAACTCCCATGTTGGACTGGATGCTCGTGTCCCTGTTGAGCGGCTGTGCGAACTGGTGCACGAGGTGCATGACATAAATGAGACATGAGGGACGTTGACATAAATGAGACATGAGGGACGTTGACATAAATGAGACATGAGGGACGTTGACATAAATGAGACATGAGGGGACGTAGAAGAGGTGAATAATGGCTTACATTACGTGGTTGTGTGTGGATTGATTGGCGAGGCATGGTTGGGTTGATGAGCGTGGGGAAAGAAGGAATCGCATATCAAGAACCCTATGCAATTCCTTCTTAAGATATGGTGGTGTTGGTAAACATCAACAACGTTGATATGGGTCACGTGCCCGAGTCCCTCGGGCTGCATGACCAAACAAGCCCTGTGGGCAAGGAAACGCTGTCTTGCGCATGTGCAACAACACGCTCGCATGCCTCTAATATGCTGCCCATACTGCTTCAAGGTTCTCCCTACCCGGCAAGGTGTTCGCCTGCACCTTGCCCATCGCACACCATGCAAGAACGCCCATCAGGCGGCACTAGCCCGGCGCCCAGTGCGCATGTACGACCCATCTGATCCGGAAGCACATCCACGCGACGATGAGCCATCTGCTGGGTGGCAGAGTGAGGCCATGGACGTCATGTTGGACAAGCTGGATCATCCCATGATGGACATGGATGAAGATTCCACCTCACACCCCATGATCGAAGCTGACCTTGCTTCCTCCATCTCTCCAAACCGACCAGATGTGACGCGACCTGCTCCACGAACCCCCAGGAATGTGGAGGCATTTCCTGGACCGGCAGGTGAGGTCCATGGACACGGGACCACTCGTTTCGACCTCCTTCACGAAATGCGGTACGACCCTGAGCAGTCGCTTTACGAGCCATTTGTGGATCAGGATGAATGGGAGCTTGCGCAGACACTCATGACCAGTGGTATGAGTTTTAACCACATGGACAAACTTCTCAAACTGCCAATAGTGAGTTGAGTTCCCATAGGCTCGCAGCCCAACAACGAACTCACCTCTGTCTAGATGACAACACGCACGCAGACTTCTTTCACCGACAAGCGCACACTTCTCAACAAGGTCGACGCACTGCTCACCGGCGGACCAGAGTTTCTTTGTGAAACAATCACGGTGCATGGCGATGTCAAGGATGCGAATGGGGAATATATGACAGAAGAACTTGAATTGTTCTACAGGGATCCAGTCGAATGCGTCTGTGAACTCATGGGCAACCCCGCCTTCCGCGACTCGCTCCATTATGTGCCAGAACGTGTCTTCGAGGATAAAAAAAGGACCGAACGCATATACAACGAGATGTGGATGGCCAATTGGTGGTGGGATCTCCAGGCAAGTCCAATGATCATGATAAAGGTCCTGAGAGCTCACCCTTGCTGGAATCACAGTCCAAACTCCCTGCCGGGGCCACAATATGCCCTGTCATCCTGGCCTCAGACAAGACGCGGCTCTCCCAGTTCAGTGGGGACAAGGTGGCGTGGCCTGTGTATCTGACGATTGGGAACATCCCAAAGGCCACGCGTCGCAAAGTGTCCGCACGTGCAAACATCCTCCTTGGATATCTCCCGATATCCAAGCTGAAGTGTTTCTCCGCTGGCACACGCAAGGCCCAGGGGTGGCAACTTTTCCACTACTGTATGCGCACCATCCTCTCACGGATGGTCGTTGCCGGTGCGAGTGGAGTAGACATTCTTTGCGCAGATGGTGGCATCCGAAAGGTATTCCCGATTCTTGCTGCTTATGTTGCCGATTTTCCGGAGCAGGCCCTTGTTGCTTGTGTCAAAGAAAACTGGTGTCCCATCTGCAAGTGCTACCCTGAGGATCGTGGGGACCCACTTGCCACCATTTTCGCAGACGACCCTGGCACCCTTTTTCGATGTCCGGAAGATCACATGCAACACATCGTCACCAACAGTGCTGATAAGGCTGGTCCCCGTGACGACGTGGGCATCCGTGAGGTCAGGCAGCCATTCTGGGAAATTCTCCCTCACTGTGATATTTTCCGCTGCTTGACCCCTGACATCCTACACCAATTGCACAAAGGAGTATTCAAGGACCATTTGTGCTCCTGGTGCATGAAGGTAGCCACTCACCCTGAAACTGATGCACGTTTCCAGGCTGTCCCGAGTCACCCCAGTGTCCGTCACTTCAAGAAGGGAATCTCAAGCATCAGCCAGTGGTCAGGCACGGAGTACAAGAATATGGAGAAAGTGTTCGTGGGCTTGATGGCCGGTGCGCTCCCACCTCAAGCTCTCAAGGCGGCACGGGCTGTCCTGGATTTTGTTTACCTGTCACAATATCCCTCACACACGACTACCACCTTGAACTGCCTCCAAGATGCCCTCGACCGCTTCCACCGTTACAAAGAAGCTTTCGTACACAGCAAGATTCGAGAACATTTTCAAATTCCCAAGCTACACATGATAGAACACTATGTTGAGTCTATCATGTCTCGGGGGACCGCCGATGGCTTCAACACCGAATTGCCAGAGAGACTGCACATCGACTTCTCTAAAGTTGGTTACCGCGCCAGCAGTCGTAAGGACTTCATAATCCAGATGACCAGATGGCTTACTAGACAAGAAAAAATCCATTCCTTCGGCAGCTTCCTATCATCTCACTCCCCAGATGAACCTGATGTGGATGACGAAGATTGCGAGGAAAATCTTGGCCGTTTGGTGCGTTTCATCCCAGCGTCAACTGCCGCACCGCCAGCATCAGCAAGTGGACCAGAGGACACAGTGGGCCGAACATACCACATTGCTAAACGTCCCGGCTTCCCGAACACCAGCGTGTCGAGGATTATCAATGAATTCGGCGCACCCGAGTTTATCCCTGCGCTGACTGCTTTCCTCAGGTTTAACCTTCCCAGGTGTACCTTGGATCTCAGTGTTTATACACGGCTCCCCGTGTATAAACGCATTAGCTTTATGCTCCGTTCAATCCAACAAATTGATGATACCGTGATCAAAGATGTCGTCCGAGCTACGCCCCGAGTGCCACGCCGCGGCAGGACCCCTGAAGTCCCAGAACACTTCGATACAGTGCTGATCCATTATGGCACGAATGCGCAAGAGACTGGTGCATTAGGTGAGTCCCGATGCATAACTCTGTGTGTACGGAATCGCTCACCCACTTAGGTTATCGCGTCGGGCGAGTACGGATGATCTTCCGGCTGCCCTCTCACATCGAATACCCGCACCCACTCGTGTACGTTGAATGGTATACCGAGTTTCGACAACCATCCACTGGTGTAGACATGTACACCGTGTCACCCACCCAAGGCAAAGGCCATGCGGCCGTCGTGAGCGTCCAATCGATTCGCCGCAGCTGCCATTTAATACCTCGATTTGGCGAAAAGATTGATCGTACCATGACTACAGAGAATTCATTGGAGCGTTCCAAGCAGTTTTATGTTAGCGAGTTCACAGATTTGTATACTTACCAGTTTTTTAATGATTAGTTCAATGACTATTCAAGTTAAGTTTGGCAAAGTTCAGTTGAATTGTACTACTGGTCAACTAGTAGTACATGTTGGTTGACTTGTAGCATCTGTGTCGGACAGAAGAGCGAGCTTCCATGGGGGCCCAGGCGCCCCGGGGAGCACCAGCTATCGTCGCTGCCAGGCCACCATAGCCTCATGGGCGCGCAATGGAGACTATAGTGAGCAGGGCTGGGGGTATGGGGTCACTCCCGCGCTATGAAGGCATGCCCGACGAACCTATAGATAGGAGCACACGTGAGAGCGGGCGGTCGAAATATACACCGCGGCCGAGCCGATAAATATAGGTCCGGGCTCTCGGGCAAATGCGGTTTTTCCTGATGGATGCCGGCCAGGGTGGGGAATATCTCCCCCGTGCTACATTTTTTCCGCCTCCAGCAGCGATCACACTGACTGTGCTGGCAAATGCAACGCCGACCCACCACCTGGGGATCCCTCACGCCGCTGAAGGTATGTAGTCAGCGGCGCGAGGGGCCTGTTTCCCGCGTTGAGGCGGCGCGATTGCAGCAGCTTCTGAATCAGACTTGCTGACTCCAACTCGGAGTCCAAGGCGAACAGTAATTCTAACAAGAGGCAAAGAACTGTGGAAGAAGCAGAGAGGCAGCTTCAAAAGCAAGGGCAAGAAATATACTTGAAGCCAAGCAGTGGAACGGCGCTGCAACGTGTGGAAAGAAGAGGCCAAGCACCAAGTCAGTCCTTGTGGTTCTGCTTGAGTCTGCCTCTTCGTCCAACGTCGTCATCGCTGTGGCGTCGTGAATGGGAGCGCTATTGCAGTTGGAAAACGAACTTTTACAGTAAACACCAGACGGGGTACGAAACACTGCAGATACGCAGATACCACTTAGTACAGATGACATATAGGACCTAGATATGGTTCAAAACCAGTGAAGAATACATGCCAATAAATTGATGCATGGCAATTAGTTACAGGCACAGTGCTAAGGTTACAATAGTACGTCCAAGCTAGCAAGGGACCGGACTTATGATATCGACTCGAACAGTCAAACTGATTTAAATTCACAGCAGTGAGGTGGCTGATTTTCTGGTGGTTCAACCTAGCCTGATGTATTGGCAGGGTGTTTCATCCTACGCTGTGCGGATCGATTTTACAACTTAGTTGCTTCATGACTTGACGCCTCCAGACTTACCATAAGTGGAGGCGCATATATCAGAAGCACCATTTTCCATTACATGCAGAAAACGCAGTCAGGCGAGTCGGCTTGCGTGCTGTCACTCAGAAGTACACGCATTTGCCAGACAACATATTATTCTTCCACTTTCAAATCGATACTCTCAGGAAACCACCCATACTCGCCACAGGGGACCTGCATCTGCTTTACTTCTATGCCCTCCGCCTCCAATGTCAACCTCTCTGACAGGTTGCACCCTCTGTGAGTGGACCATGGGTAGAAATCTGCCCTGCAAAGGAAACTACGTGCTGCCATGGATGATGGGACATCGGAATAAAATTTCAGGGCTGATACAGCGAGAGGAGTCATAGGTCATAGTGTTCAGCGACCCCATGCGCAAAAGCAGACAACTTAAACCGTCAGAAACATCAAGCATTGAAGATGTGAACATACCTTTGGCCAACATGCCGTGAGTGCTTTGGCATCCCTATTAATTCGTGAACGATGCACATTATAAAGAAGATGTAGCGTTACTAGCTGGTATATGTTGCATGACTACAAGCCCACAATACCTACCATAGCTCGTAGCTTTGAGGCTGCTCCGAAAAAGAAAGAAACTACTGGTAATAAACAGCCTGAGGCTTCTCAGGCTTCTATCAGCGAGGACTAACAATAAGAGACAGCGAGGCAGGTTCTTACTGCCTTCGTCATTTGGAATCCTATTTGGGACAAGTCCCTGTAATTTCATATTTGAAATTGAATTTTTATTGATTTTCTGCTGGTTTTGGGTGCCGCACACATCAATGCATCATTCCTCGGAACGATTGTGCTTTCGACTCCACGTAATTTGATATTTAAGGTCTGAATTTTTAGGAAAATTATGGTATTTTATTATTATCTGACTATTTAGTTTTGAGGTAGACGGCCTGCTCCCCGTCTGCAATGACGAGCACAGGATTGGAGCTTATGCCACCTAATTCTATATTCAAGGTCCCTGAATTCCTAAGAAAATTATGGTATTTTTTTATTATCTGGCTATTTATTTATGAAGTAGACGGCCTGCTCGCCGTTGCAGACGGCGAGCACGGGATCGATGCTTAGGACGGAACGACGAACTAGCTATATTTGTCATCTCCTGATTTTTAGCATATTTGTGATATATTTTTTATGTCTGGGTAATTATTTATAAAGACAATGTTGTGCTCGCCGTCAGCGACAACGAGCATATGTGGTTTGAGCCAGAGGCCGTGTGGTGGCGGAGTTTGACGGCGGACAGTGCCGTACAGACACACACAGCAGGGGACCACAGGGCTATACAGGTCAAGGGAACTACCTGGACACAGTTTCGCGGAATAAACTACGGAATAGACCTACCACGAGGAATTTGCTAGTTAGACTTAGACCACACATGTGGGGTGTGCGTCTAACTAGATTACAGTTTGGTGCCGTACAGGTGGTACCCAGCAACGTGACCTTGCAACTTTGATTGCACAAGACCGTCGTCTTCATACACAAGAACTTCAAAATAATATCATGTTGGTTCAGCAGTCTCATAATTTAATCTGGTATTCGAAGGTAATAAGTTGTACTGCTTTACGAAACTTTATGACTAAGAAGTTGTTTATCGACACACAATTAGCCTGGCAAGCCATTCATCACTAGGTGGGTACCCGCACTTCGCGCGGGGGTTTAGGTCAAATGCATCGGTAAGGTCAAATGCATCAGTAAATTCACAGGCATTGAGACAATAAAAACTTGCATCAAGAAAAAGTATACTAAGTAAATACTAAGTAAATTGTATCAGGGAAGTGAATGTTACAGTTCAAGGAGCTCTAAGCAATACATCTTCATATACAATATTTGTGGTTTGCACACCCTCCTCAAGCAAGACCTTAACCCTGTTCCAGTTGGTCCCCCTTGATACACCAACATACAATTGACCATGTCCAAACACTGGATATCTCAGGTCCAGCCCAACCGTACCCAAAGACTGTCCCTGAGACTTGTTGATAGTCATTGCAAATGCCAAACGCACTGGAAACTGCCTCCTTTGCAGCACAAATGGCAATTCTCCCTCTGATGGCTTAATGATGATCCTGGGGATGAAAGCAATATTTCCTGCACGTGGACCCGAGATGATCCTGACCTCCAACACTCTAATGTTCATCCTCACCAACCGCAGCCTTGTCCCATTGCATAGTCCTTGCCTCTGATCCAAATTGCGCAACAGCATCAGAGGCACTCCAGGCTTGACTTCCAAGCGAGCAGGAGGAAGACTGCCCATCTCTATGGAATTCAGATACTCTGCAGGATACCTATCTGCATCATCGGATTCTGTAATGGAATTTGCACAGTGCAAGACCTGAGCATCACCTGGAAACTCCCTAAACACCATGGAATTGATCTCATTGACCTCAGTGTTTCTGGCACAGAGGATGGCCCGCTCCAAAAAGTAATCATCCCGGGCAGGGACTGGATTGCCAATGCCAGGGTATATTTCCTGGATCAGATCTTCAATTCCAGGGCCACAAACCATGTGTTGAGGGAGTGAGAGGGTATGATCCAGTGGGAGATCCTTTCCCTGGCCCACATTCTGCAGCCATTCTGCAAATCTGGCTCTGTCAGGGTCATTTCTCACCCGCATGTTCTCTGTCAGATGGAGGACCTTGATCTTTGGCCACAGATATGACTTCTGAAGGGTAGCTCCCACGATATCCTCCTTGGAGCCTTTAGGGACAATTGGGAGAGTCTGCTGAAAGTCACCTCCAAATGCGACTGTGATGCCACCAAAGGGTCGGTCATGCTGGTCAAGGAAATCCCTCAGTGTCCTGTCAATGGCCTCTATGGCATGGCGATGCTGCATTGCAGCCTCATCCCAGATGAGGAGACTGGCCTTTCTCAGCATGTCAGCCTTGTCAGAGTTCTTTCTGATGGAGGAGAGAGAGCGCTCATGGACAGGAATGGGAATTCCAAGCATGCTATGAGAGGTTGTACCCTTAGTGAGGATAAGTGCAGCCATTGCAGATGAGGCTACTGCAATCACAATGAGGCTCTCCGCTCTACAGGAGTGGATTAGAGTGTTCCACATGAACGATTTCCCTGCACCACCT
The DNA here is from genome assembly GCA_015179125.1 of Gautieria morchelliformis. NCBI lineage: Eukaryota > Fungi > Basidiomycota > Agaricomycetes > Gomphales > Gomphaceae > Gautieria > Gautieria morchelliformis. The sequence goes on along the minus strand of WHVA01000230.1, from coordinate 143,679 downwards.
GAGCCAGTGACGAAAAACATTTGTCCGTCAGGTTTGCCCCAGCATCTTTGGTCAGTGCCGACCGTAATATCTGATCATGCGCAGACCTTTGCCCCATATTCAGCTTGGGAACCTCCTCATCAGCCTTTTCCCTCTCTTCAACAGGGTCATAGTCCCTCTGCTCAGCTATGAACCTGTTTCCAATGAGGGCCTCCCACTCGCCTGCCACCCGAGGCATATCATCAAAGCTGCTCAAGGACATTCCACCCTGCTGGAGGATTTTATCCAAGAGAAAGAGGCCGAAATCATAAACCTGATCATCCTGTGGATCATGCATACGGTGTCTGATTTGGAGCTGATGTCTGAGATCATCACATATGTGCTCCTTGAAGCCGTCCCATAGTCTGCCAGGCTGCGATGGATTGCAATGGCCAAGGATGGTGGCAAAGAGATGTCTCAGCTGAGCACCTGTTTTCATGGCACTGGCTTCCTGGAGACACAACCTCAGCTCCTGATCATCATCCAGAAGTCCCCTTGCACGACAGGCCTCCTTGTAAGTAGCATATTGTATGCCATCCACTGACCTAAGCTCCTCAAAGGATCTAGCCCCCTTGACCACTGTGAGGAGAGTGCGCACAAAAAATCTCTCTCCTGATTTAGGGCTTGCAAAGTGAAGGCGACCGATGCTATAACCTCCTTGGCGTGGTGTCCATACCTTTTCCTCTGATTGCCAGGTAAACTGCTCAGGAAACTCCACATAGAGCAGATCACGTGCTTCAGGGTACATATCATTGGCCTCAAAGTAAGCCATGAGCGGTGTCTTTTTTGCCTCAGCCCTAATGAGGATGTTGTCCACATCCTCATTGGGATCAAAGATGATCGTGTGGTGGTCCTTTTCATGGACTGGCAGTGCCATGACTGCAGGCACCTGGGTGTGGATTTCCCGCTCCAGCAACCTCCAACAGGCCTCATGAGCACTGACATAGCGAGCGTCCAGGTACTGCTTAATTTCATCCTTGCTGAGACCCAACTCCATCGTGGTCCGATCATGGCCCTTGTAGAGATACTTGTGGATATACTTGATACACCTCACATTGATGGTGAGTTCAGCGTTGATGTGACACAGGAGTTTGAGCAAGAGCAGAGGAGAGTATGGAACAACCCATCTGTTGTCCAGCATGTTGCCCCTGACATTGTGCTGCCTTCCATCATTGCGACGACGATATTTTGGATATCCATCCTCATTCAGACTGGTTTCCTCACAGAAGGGCTTTGGGAAGTTTTTGTTGCACTTGCCATTTTCCATGCAGGGTGCGTCTCGATTCATTTCTCCACAGGGACCATGTGTCATCAGGTCACAGACCAACTGGTAGAGGACAGGATGTGTCTCTGGATCAGGGAACTCTGCCGAAATCATAGAATCCACCTCATGTGGATGCCTGATCTTGGAATCTCTTGCAAACCAGATAAGAATATGCATGTGTGGGAGTCCCCTTTTCTGGAATTCAATGGTGTGGACGCGAGCAACGGTTTCCCCAAAAATCTTTTCCTTGACGATCAAGTCAATGAGGTATTTCTTTTTGAGATGGAACACCCGTGACACCAAGTCAGGTCTGTCCTGAGGTGATTGTCCAGGTAACAATGCATTCAATATCTCCTGCCACTTGGGATTGGCAGTCATTGTAATAAAGAGATCGGCCACACCAAACTTCCTTGAAATGGCCAGAGAGTTCTGCAGGTTTTGCTGCATGTCCCGTGTCCCTCCTTGAAATGTGGCAGGCAGAATGGATTTTGTGCCCAAGCTGTTTGCATCTCTGTCATTGTCATTGCGATTAAACGCATCCACCATCTGGTTATACACCTCAGCACGCAAAGTGTGTTGATTTGTCCTGATCCACCTCAGCCTGCTTTGCTCCGCAGTGGCCCAACAGTCTACAATGTACTGCTGGAATAACTTGCCAGCACGCAGGAGTGTTGTAGGTTCATCTCTCCTCTGGAAGAGACGAAATGAATGGTACTGAATTTGGGTGACCTGCCCCCGTCTGTTTGGGTTGGCCTCCTGAGCACCCTCTGGGTCACGATAAGGAATACCTGGTTTCCATCCCAACTCTGCCCTGGGAAAGAGCAAGACATAGTGAAGAGAGGCATAGTTTGGATTCATAACGGATACCCTTTCGAAAGCTCCACCTTTGAGCTGGACAATAATATCCCTAGGTTCAGGGACGATGCCATCTCCAGGAAGAACCACTGCAATCTCATCTGCAGTAGGGATATTATACCTCCTAGGATCCCTGTGTTCCCTGTATGTGAGCCTTGCCTGGATCTCACCATTCTGTCCCTGATCTCTGAGCCTCTCAGCTGCTTGTTTATATATGGCGACATGAGGATTGCAGACCAGGAGCATTTCCTGCAAGTCTCCCATGACAGTTGGAGACAGACCTGGGTTACGTGTCTTCCTCTTTGCCAAAGCCAATGCTGGATCATATATGTAAAGCTGGGCATATGTTGTATCCGGTTCATGGTCTGGGAGGAGAGAGCCATGAAGATGATACAGTTCACCCTGTAGCTTGAGGACATATGGACCACGACCCGCCCGAAGCAAATCTTTATCAAAGTTGGCCCCCAAGGAAGTGAATGCAAACGCAGCATTATACTGCCTGATATTCTGGCGAAACTCTTTTGCCTCAGGGTCTTGGCCTTCTAAGAGCCGTCTCAAAGGCTGAGGGGGCGCTGGCAGCTTTGGAAGCTCCACCTTTCCTTTTATACAGCAATCACCAAAACGGTCCTCCGCATTTGTAGAGCTTTGCAGACGCTCTGCAAACCAGTGCAATGCTCCACATTTAGGACAGGCCACTTCCATGGGACCCAGATCATGAGGCTGCACATCTGCCTCAATTATTTGAGAGCGACCTAGTGGAATAGGAGGAGGTCGCTGAGCACCGCGCCGAGGTCGCTGGGGACGTTGCCGAGGTATGGGGAGTGGAGGAGGCAGCTGAGGTGCAGGGAGTGGCTGAGGAGGTGCAGGGAGTGGCTGAGGATTGGGAGGTGGTGGTGGATGAGGTGGTACCAATGGAGGTCTGAGAATTGCATCTTCCTCTTGCCTGATTGCATTAGCCTGGGCCCGCAATGCTGCCACTCCTGCAGAACCCACAACAGGAGGATTAGCCCCCGTCTACGTCTATCCAATTGCTGCAATATAGCAGCCTGCTGATCTGCCTGAGCACGCAAGTCTGCAATAAATGCAGAACCTACTACAGGTGCTGGCTGTACAGGGTCTGGCTGATTTCTTCTCACGGGCTGTAACCGAGGGAGAGCTGCTCTCTGAGCAAGGAGGGCTGCCACCTGCACTCTGGGACTGGGATCAGGAGGATGTGATGGCCCAGCAACAGGTTGTTGACGTGATGATGGTGCAAGTGTGGGAGGGCGTGACGGCCCAGCAACAGGTTGTTGATGTGACGATGGTGCAAGTGGGGGAGGGAGTGATGGCCCAGCAACAGGTTGTTGACGTGACGATGGTGCAAGCATAGGAGGGCGTGATGGCCCAGCAACAGGCTGTTGACGTGATGATGGTGCAAGTGGGGGAGGGAGTGATGGCCCAGCAACAGGTTGTTGACGTGACGATGGTGCAAGCATGGGAGGGCGCGATGGCCCAGCAACAGGCTGTTGACGTGACGATGGTGCAAGAATGGGAGGGCGTGATGGCCCAGCAACAGGTTGTTGATGTGATGATGGTGCAAGCACGGGAGGGTGTGGTGGCTGTTGACATGAGGATGGTGCAAGTGTGGGAGGGCGTGGCGGCCCAGCAACAGATTGTTGAAAAGGATCGGCAACATTGCTTCCAGGAGGAGGGTGAGGGATGGCAAAAGGTGGGGGTGGAGGGGGTGACCGGTCCCGATCTCTGATACGCTCTCTCCGTTCAGTGAGTGGTGTCATTACCCCCCGGGCCTCCCTCGCCTGTGCACGCTCCTGCTGACGGTTACTCTCTGGAGTAGATGGATTCCTGAGAAATGCAGGCATAAGAGTAGAGAGAGAATCAAGCTGTCAATATCAGACTTACATTGCAAGCAGACCAAGGCAAACTCAGGGGAATCTATTGACCTCTATTTAAAATAGGCCAAAAAAGTGAAATGAAATGACAATATTTACCAGAGGGACAGCAGAGCAACTGACCTTAATATTAATACCTAAAAAGCAGAAACAGGAGCACAAAACACACCAGGATAGAGGAATCACACAGGAAGGATGGACAGGGCAGAGAGGCCTGAAAGAGCCTAAAAAGGCTAAAAAAAGCGAAATTGTTATCAGCAATAATAACATAATAAACCTCAAAAAGACATACCAGGATAGAGAAATCACAGGACGGATGGACAGGGCAGAGGCCTGAATAGAGCCTAAAAAGGCTAAAAAAAGCAAAATTGTTATCAGCAATAATAACATAATAAACATCAAAAAGACACACCAGGATAGAGGAATCACAGGAAGGATGGGGCAGAGAGGCCTGAATAGAGCCTAAAAAAGCTAAAAAAAAGCGAAAATAAATAGGAATGATTACAAATAATAAAATATCAATTAAATAATAAAATAAATATAATAATAATTAAAAATAAAAAATAAAAATAAAAATAAAAATAAAAGTGTGTCAGAGAGATCACACATTACAATGATAAAAGAGAAACTCACCAATAAAGCACAGTAGCACTAAGAGATAGAGGGCCAGGGATGAGAGGGCCAGGGATGGTGGGAGGAGGGAATGATGATGGTGGGAGGAGGGAAGAGGGGGTGGGAGCGGCTGCGCAGCGTTTGCCAGCTCACCCAGCGCTAGACCGGCAACTGGTTCTGCACCGGTTGCCGGTCCTCGGTCTGGACCGGGGCTCGCGGCTGCGCCGCTCGCTCGCGATTGGGCTGGGAAGTGGCGCCGGCTCGCGATTGGTTGGCTGACTAAGCTGACCAATCATGACATAAGCGACACCCACAACCACCGTTACGGGCGCGATTCACTTTTTGATTACTACTAGGTGGGTACCCGCGCTTTGCGCGGGGGTGTAGGTCAAGCGCCTTGGTAAGGTCAAATGCATCAGTAAGGTCAAGTGAATCAGTAAGGTCAAGTGCATTGGGGTAAATAGGATCATGCAAAATATATCCCTGTTCATATAGTATCATGAATCATGTATGCACCCAAGGAACAGCCGAACATGCAGAGCTCTCTCTCGACCTCTGGGCTGGCCCTCCCAGCGACTCTAGACATGAAAGTGGTAATGGTCTTGACTGAATCATCAGAGATTATAAGATTGCGCCTATTGTCATAATCCACAGGTTTCAAAGCTTGTGCATTGTGAAATAGATCCAATAGTGATCTTGGGGATCCTGAATTTTGACAATGTGGTTATATGGATATGCCAGCTGATCCTCCGATGACGACACTCTCACAGAACCAGAAACAATACCAAAATCAGAAATGGGGGAAGACCCAAAGTGCAGTTGGATAGCATGTCCTCACACATAACGTGTCCTCACAGGTAGTGTGTCCTCACAGGTAGCATGTCCCCACACGTAATGTGTCCTCACAGGTAGTGTGTCCCCAAACGTAACATGTCCTCACAGGTAGTGTGTCCTCACAGGTAGCGTGTCTCCACACATAACGTGTCCTTACAGGTAGCGTGTCCTCACACATAATGTGTCCTCACATGTAATGTGTCCCCACAGGTAGTGTGTCCTCACACGTAACATGTCCTCACAGGTAACATGTCCTCACACGTAACATGTCCTCACACGTAACATGTCCTCACACATATCAGGGACATGTATCAGTATCTATTTTGTGACATATATAGACATAAATAAAATAGCAAAAGAAACCACATTTAAGCAGCTGTTGTCATTAATTTTAGCAAAGCCTGGATAATTTATTGATATCTACCTTTTAAAAAAATGTCAAAAAATGTACAGTACATGTAACCTGAAGCTGGTATTAATTTTAGCAAAGTCAGGATAATTCATTGATATCTATATTTATTTTTCAAAAAAAGATAAAAAAAAAACACACTACATTAAAACAGAAGTTGTTATTAACTTGAGCAAAGAAGTTACTGAGATCCATTTCGAAAAAATGTCAAAAAAATGTACAGGATATTTAAGTGTTATTGAGGTTAGCAAGTTTTATTTATTGATGTCTATTTGCGAAAAAATATCGAAAAATTTAAAGGATATATAAGGTGTGTCCTCACACATGGCATGTCCTCACATGTAGTGTGTCCCCAAGTATAGTGTGCATAGCATATCCCTCAAGTATAGTGTGTGTAGCATGTCCCTTGTTTGTCCTCTGAGTATAGCTTGTCCCCCATGCGTAGTGCCCCATGAATAACATGCATCCCCCAAGTGTAGCATATCCCCAAGGGCCTCAAAGTGAAATTATTGTATATGCAAGCAAAATAAGTAAATGACAGAGGGTTTACAATGAATATTAGAGATATAATTGCAAGCAGAGGCTTTTACTTATCATTAACTTTTAGCAAACTCAGGGACATGTATCAATATCTATTTTACAGACATAAATAAAATAGTAAAGGAAACCATATTTAAGCAGCTGCTCATTAATTTTAGCAAAGTCAGGATTATAGGATTATCTATTTTTCGTGTCAAAAAACTGTCCAGTACATGTAAGCTGAAGCTGTTATTAATTTTAGCAAAGTTAGGATTATCTATTTTTCGAAATCTGTCAAAAAAATGCACTGTACATTTAAGCTGGAGCTGTTGTCAATTTGCATAAAGTCAGGATAATTTATTGACATATATCTGCGAAAAAATGTCAAAAAAGTACAGTACATTGAAGCAGAAGCTGTTATTAATGCCCAGCCAAAGCCAGAGAAGCCCAGAGACTGACAGACAAACCCAGAGCCCAGCCAAAGCCATAGTAAGCCAGCCACCAGTATAGCCAGAGAGGAGTGCCTGGTAAGCAGCTTTACAGTAAATAAAACAATAAAACAAACCACATTTAAAAGCAGAATCTATTGTCATTGATTTTAGAGGAAACTTATTGATGTCAATTTTCGAAAAAACCCTGAAAAATATTGATATTAAAATACATTTTTTTCAGCAGTCTTTGGATGTTATTTAAAACTATTTTCGAAAAAAATCACAAAAATATAATGCACATGTGACAATACTATGATGAAAAAAAAAAACAATAAAATTACCACTACAAATAAAATAAAATACATGGCAATGCATAAAAAAAAACATATTACCTACCAATAGAGGGCCAGCCAAGCAATAGACAGGCAGCCAGCTAAAGGAGGAGACAGCAGACAGAGCACAGAGCAGACAGTGGACAGAACACAGAGCACAGAGCACAGAGCAGACAGAGCACAGAGCAGACAGAGCACAGAGCAGACAGCGGACAGAGGAATCGCCGGTGGGGCAGGTTCCTAGCGTTCCCTCCTTACCGTGCGGCCTTTATACCGTGCGCGCGTCGTGCACGGACCATGCTCATACGCTGTCGCGAACGGGTCACGTGACCGCTGACCAGCGTTCATACTCGCGGCTGCGCCGCTCGCCGCTGACCTAAAGAGAGAGCCCTGGAGCCGGCAGACCGGCGTAAACCGGTGATAGGGCCAGGGGCTCGCGGCTGCGCCGCTCGCGCGCTGCGCTGACAAACTGGTGACCAAGCACTGGTCAGCAGCGCCCACAACCCACTGAGCGCGTTTAACTCTTAGACTAGGTGGATACCCGCGCTTCGCGCGGGGGTGCAAGTCAAACGCCTCGGTAAGGTCAAACACATCAGCAAAGTCAAACACCTTGGGTAAATCAAACTTGGGATAATTCAAACACATTCAGATAAGTAAAATGCATCTTATTGATTAAAAGTAGCTCTAAGTAACACATTGAGGTAGGTAATGTTATGACCATGCTGCTTGACCAACTCTGGTACCTCTGCACCTCCTCTGACTCTATTCCGCAATGTCCACACTTCGACCTTTTGATCTCCTTGTTCTTTCCTATTCACATACTTCCCCTTATGACTCTATTCACCAGCCTTCCTTACTTAACCCTTAACATAGCAATTCCGGAGCATCAGGAGTTCCATTTGTTCCGCTATCAATTCCCTAGGTGGGTACCCACACTTTGCATGGGGGTGCAAGTCAAATGCATCGGTAAGGTCAAACGCATTGGGTGAATCAAACTTGGGATAAGTCAAACACATTCGGATAAGAAATTTTCATTCAGATAAGTAAAACCCTTCTTATTGATTGAAAGTAACTCTAAATAACACATCAAGGTAGGTAATGTTATGACCATGCTCAACCAACTCCGGTACCCCCGCACCTCTGACTCTATTCCACAATGTCTGCACTTCAACCTTGTGATCCCCTTGTTCTTCACATATTTCCCCTAATGACTCTTTTCACCAGCATTCCATACTTGACCCTCAGCACAGCAAGTCCAGAGCGTCAGGAGTTCCATTTGTTCCACTACCAATTAGACCCTTGGTCTTTTGCCTATTGTTCTTAGTTCTACACTGCACCCCCTTGTAGTTCCTCTTGTTTCGCATTAGGTACTTTTATTCTAGTTACTTGCACTGGAATTGCTTACCTCTACCTTCTGACATGTTGTCTCAGCTCTTTGTATAAAACCCAGTCATGTGTGCCTCTGTTCAGCAATCAGATAATCGACTTTGATATGTCACTCCCTTTGCACTGTCTCCGGTTATTAGACCTGCAAGGCCTCTGTCTCTCTGACCTCCGTCTTCCAACTTGATTTCTCATATCCAACTTAACTCAATTCTTGAACCCTTACTACTTCAGTTACAATACTCAACCTCTTCCAACTTCCAATCTCAGATCTCCAGAATACTTAGGATGATAGTTGGGGGTGCAACATATAAGTTGGAGCTGCAGTCCTTTTAGATCCAAACCTGATACATAACAGGTAATGACTCTACACATTTCTCCCATGTCTCATGTCCCCTACCTCACATGTAGTGTGTCCTTGCCTGTAGTGTGTCATCACACTTTATCTGTCCTCACACGTATTGCATCCTCACATGTGGCATGTCCCCACACGTAGTGTGTCCCAAAGCATAGTGTGCGTAGTGTGTCTCCACATGGAGCATGTCTCCATATGTAGTGTGTCCCCACATGCAGTACAGTGTGCATGGCATGTCCCACATGCATAACATGTCCCTCAAGTATTTTGTGTGTAGCATGTCCCTGGTTTGTAGCATGTGCCCAGACATAGTGTGTCCCTAAATTATAGCATGTGTGTCCCCCATGCATAGCGTGTCCACATGTGTAGCATGTCCCTGCATGTAGTGTGTGTAGCGTCTCCCTCAAGTATAGTGTGCAAAGTGTGTCCCCAATGCATAACATGTCCCCCAAGTATAGTGTGCATAGCATGTCCTTTGTTTGTAGCGTGTCCCCCAAGTATAGCTTGTGTAGAATGTCCCGTGTTTGTAGTGTATTCCCCTGTAGTGTGTCCCTTGTTTGTACCATGTCCCCCAAGCATAGTGTGTCCCCACATATAGTGTGCACATCCCCATGCACACCATGCTTGTCCCCATGCATAACATGCGTGTCTCCACGCATAACATGGGTGTCCCCAAGCATAGCGTGTGTGTCCCCATGCATAGCATGCATGTTAGTGTGTGTAGCATGCCCCTCAAGTATAGCATGCATAGCATGTCCCAATGGCATGTGTAGCACATCCCCAAGGGCTTCAAAGTGAAGCGAGCAGGGGCTGTTACTTATCATTAACTTTTCGCAAACTCAGGGACATGTATCAATATCTATTTTGTGACATATACAGACATAAATACAATAGTAAAGGAAGCCATATTTAAGCAGCTGCTGTCATTAATTTTAGCAAAGTCAGGATTATCTATTTTTCAAAAAATGTCAAAATGAATGTCCAGTACATTTAAGCTGAAGTTGTTATTAATTTTAGCAGAGTCAAGATTATCTATTTTTGAAAAATGTCAAAAAAATGCGCTGTACATTTAAGCTGACAATTTTCACAAAGTCAGGATAATTTATTGACATCTATCTGCGAAAAAATGTCAAAAAAGTACAGTACATTGAAGCAGAGGCTGTTATTAATACCCAGCCAAAGCCAGAGAAGCCCAGAGACTGACAGAGAAACCCAGAGCCCAGCCAAAGCCATAGTAAGCCAGCCACCAGTATAGCCAGAGAGGGGTGGCTGGTAAGTGGCTTTACAGTAATTAAAACAATAAAACAAACCATTTAAAAGCAGAATCTCATTAATTTTAGAGGGAACTTATTGATGTCTATTTTCGAAAAAAAACCTGAAAAATATTGATATTAAAATACATTTTCTTTAGCAGTCTTTGGATGGTATTTAAATCTATTTTCGAAAGAAATCACCAAAATATAATGCACATGTGACAATACTATGATGAAAAAAAAAAGAACTAATAAAATTACAAACACAAATAAAATAAAATACATGGCAATGCATTAAACAAAAGATATTACCTACCAATAGAAAGTCAGCCAAGCAATAGACAGGCAGCCAGCTAAAGGAGGAGACAGCAGACAGGGCACAGAGCAGACAGCGGACAGAGCACAGAGCAGACAGCACAGAGCACAGAGCAGACAGAGCAGACAGAGCAGACAGAGCACATGGCAGACAGCAGACAGAGGAATCGCCGGTTGGGCAGGTTCCTAGCGTTCCCTCCTTACCGTTCGGCCTTTATACCGTGCGCGCGTGTCGTGCACGGACCACACTCGCATATGTGCGCTCTGGTCGCGAACGGGTCACGTGACCACTGCGCAGCGTTCTCTTGCGGCTGCGCCGCTCGCCGCTGACCTCATTTGGAACGCAAACGGTCACGTGACCATGCTGCGCAGCGTTCTTGGCTCGCGGCTGCACCGCTCGCGCGCTCTGCTGACAAACTGATGACCTAAAAGCTGACATAAGCTCGACGCCCACAACCCACCGAGCCGCTTTCACCTATAGGAATGACATAAGTTTTACGTAATATTATTTGTAAGCGCGCCCACAACCTCCCACCGTGCTACTTTCACCTATAGGAATTCGATTATGCACATCCTACATGTGCATTGCATCTATCAAAACGGCTACATTCGATCTGAAAGCGATCATGGGCCTTAATGAAGCTTTGCTTGTCTGGGTCTACTTGAAAGGAGAATGGTGTCTACATCAACTGGACACCAGTTGGCAAGTCATTCCTGAGCAACGCCTTCTGTATCGACATTTTGATGTTAACAAGGCGGATTGTCTGGATTTGGAAGAAGAGCTTATATGTCAGCCTGGAGGTAAGGCACTGAGAGTTGGGAAACGCAAGGGTGAAGTTGTTGCATCTCCGTTGAAAAAAGTTCAGAAGGTCGATGGATCGCAGATGCATACTCAATCAGCTAAGTCTCAAATGGCATGGGAAGACTCATCTTGCTCCCCATTGTCTTGTGCCAGCCAAGCTTTAACTACGCATGCTCAGGATCTCCAACGCTTCTCTTCATATCCTCCTTCTCCCTCACCAGTCACTACAGCTCAGACATCTAACACTAGCATGGCCTCTTCGACATCTAATGCTAGCATGGGCTCTTCAACATCCAATATTAGCAGCGTGCCAGCTTCATCCAAAGAGAACGCTATAGTGCTGAGTTCAAAACGCCGCTGGCCATCAAAGTGATTGTGGACGGCCTTGAGGAACTGGAAACACTTCATAAGTCAGGTTTTTTCTACAGAATGATGCATTCCTGGGGGTTTTTGGGACCAAGTGTGTGCAGGAGACACTTAGGAACAAACAACAGATACTTGAAACCGTGAAGAAGTCTTACAAAGAGTTGTACATCGATTTTTTAGACAAGGGTGACAGTGACGCAGTGCATTGGATGTTCTTTGAAGCACAAGTTACTGGGAAGAGATTGTGAGGTCGGGATGGGAAGGAGCTAAGGAACAACAAGTGCGTAAGATCAGTGGTAAACTACCCGTGAATTGACTGTCCTTCGAATGATCACTGCAGCGCATCTGACCTTGAGCTTGGAGAAGAACAGTGCAATACAAGGCTAGACAAATGTCCTAATTCTGCACCGGATGATGCTGCCAGTGAGTCTGATGTTGGGTGCATTGATGCTCCTGCACCAAAATCAAGCATAATATATCCAATTTGTTGTGTGCTTTCTCAATTTCTTCTCATGTTGTTCTTGTATCATGCATCCATTTCTCTGGTGATTTTCGAAATTTTCCACTCACTCCCTGTTTCTCTATTTCATTTTGTTATTCCTACTTTCACAAGCGGCTGCACCCAGCGGAGTCTGAAATGACTTCGACGCGCGAGCTCTTGGGCGCTAAAGGGCCGGATAGTAGTACATGCGCAGTGAAACAATTTCCCCCTCTCTCAGTGACAACTAAATTCACTGAGAGAGGCAAGTAAATTAGTCTAGCATTCTTTCGATTTATTGACCTAGAAATCCTCTGTAGTGAATTAATTTCTAGGTAGTGTATAATATATTTATAGTGACAACTAAATTCACTGAGAGAGTGAATTAATTTCTAGTCTATTCTTTTGAGCAAGAAGTCCATTCCTACTGCCTATAATTCCTGTCCTCAACAGGGTTATGGGCCCCGGAGACACTTCTGAGAAGCTATTGGGTGTTGAGAAGCTTGCTACTGATGGAAGTAATTGGCCATTGTGGCGAGCCACTCTCATCAGCTATTTCGAGTCCAAAAATCTACTCAAGCATGTAGAAGGGAGAGTCACTCGACCTCCTGATCCTCCAGTTATGCCCCCAGGCCATATTCTTACAGAAGCTGAGGAAACTCAGATGGATAAGGCTGAGGAGAAGCTGGAGAGATACCTTGCTAGAGAAGGACAAGCCAAGACCCAAATCATCGTCTCAGTGTCAGAGTCATTAGCCCTGATGCTACAGAAGCAGAAGACAGCAAAAGAGACTTGGGATGCACTGGTCAATGAGATGACCAAAAAGCCCAAGATGGTCCTCACCAGCCTGCAGAGACAACTCCGCAGTATGAGATGTCCTGAGGATGGAGACTTGAGAGATCATTTGGACAAGGCCCAAGACCTATATGCTCGTCTTAATGAGATGGGAGCCAGAGTTTCCGAAGAAGAATTTATGGACATCATCCTTGCGTCACTTCCACCATCCTATGAGGCAGTCATGAATGCCCTTACCACTTCGCTTGAAGAATGCGGGATGCCATTGGTCCCTGATAATATTATTAGGGTACTAAAGGCTCAGTATGACAGGAAGAAAACACTCCCGCAAGAAGAGCAGGTGTTTATTGGTTCATCTACTAAGAAGGACCAGAAGGGGCAGAAGGCGCATATATGCACCAACTGCAAAAAGCCTGGACATTCTATCGAAAATTGCTGGGCTAAAGGAGGTGGTAAAGAAGGTCAAGGACCACGTCAGAAGAAAAAAGCCAAAGCCAAGAAGAAGAAGAAGGGTAAAGCAAAAGCGAATGTTGCCGAAGAAGAGTCCTCTTCTGAGGAAAGTGGTGATGGGCATCTTGCCTTCACCAATTTTGACGAGTGCTCTAATTTCAATCTGAGCACATCCTCAGGAGTTATAGTTATACTCGACACCGGAACGACATCGCATATGACTCCTCACAAAAATTTATTGAGGAACTACTGTCAATTCTCACAGCCGAGGACTATCCGAGCAGCCAACAAAGGCACTTTTGATGCCTTCGGTTCAGGACTGCTTGTATTATCCAATAAGGTTGGAGATAAAACAGTAGAAGTCACGTTGCAAGATACATATTATGCTCCAAAAATTGCTGCTACCCTCGTCTCGATCGGTCGGTGCGATGATGCTGGCTACGACATTCGACTCGGTGGCCAGAAATGCACAATATCTAACGCTACTGGAAAGGTATTGATGCAAGCACCGAAGGTCAATGGTTTATATCGACTAGACCTCCAGTCACCAAGTGCTCAAGCCCATATGTGTTTGTCTGCTATGGAAATTCATCAAAAAATGGGGCACATCTCACAGAAGTCCCTACAACATCTATTAAATCATGGCATGATATTGGGCATTGAACTGAGCTCCATAGGCGATAGAATTGTCTGCGATGCGTGTATTCAGGCCAAGATTGCACGCAAACCTCTTCCTCGAGAACCCAGAGACCGAACATCAAAATTCAGTGACAGAATTTATTCTGATGTCTGGGGACCTGCAAGACACCTCACGATCGATAAGAAGTCATATTATGTCTCCTTTATCGATGATTACTCAAGAGAATCGGTGATCTATCTCATGGCGAACAAATCAGAAGCATTCTCAAAGTACAAGCTCTATGAGGCTTTAATGCTTCGACAGAGAAATGTACACATCAAGGCACTTGTTTCTGATCGAGGGGGCGAGTATACGAACTCTGAATTCGAACAGCATCTAGCCAAACAAGGCACGAAGCATCAGTTGACGGTACACGACACACCAGAGTCTAATGGTGTTGCCAAACGTCTGAACCGAACTCTCACTGAGAGAACTCCTGCCATGCTGTTAGAATCAGGCCTTCCTAAGATATTATGGGGCTATGCAATACAGCATGCCAATTATCTTAGGAACAGGACGCACACAAGAGCTCTACCGGATAAAACGCCCTACGAGATGATCCACCATGAGAAACCGAATCTCAAAGACATTCACGCGTGGGGAACTGAAGTCTATGTTAAGGTCACTCAGGGAGATAAATTGGAAGCTCGTGCCAAGAGAGCTCGGTGGATAGGAATTTCTGCGCAGAGCCATGGTCATTATATTTATTGGCCTGACTCGCACAAAGTTTCTGTCGAACGGAACGTTGTGTTTGATTCAGAGATGAAGAAGGGAAAGATCCCAATCATTTCTATTGAGGAATCTAAGCTACCTACGTCTAGAGAGGAGAAGAAGGCCATTCCGGCATCAGTGCCTGTACCCGGTCGCTTAGTCAGCGAAGAGGCAAAGATCGAAGAAATTGATGAAAATGCACCAGAGGAATATCTTGAAAAGCTGCAACCTATTCAGGGAGTTGATGACAGACCTAGAGAAGCTGAACCGATAAGGAGAAGCGAAAGGATCCGTCAACAACAAGTGCAGCCGGCCCCATCAGGTCCCGTAACAAGATCTCAAACCCAGAGACAAGCTGGCGCACATATGACTACGCTAGCTTACGAGGACGTTGAGGACCATAAAGAAGTTTTATTCGACCAAGAATTATCCTCCGAGATTGATGGCATCAGTAGCTATGAGTGTGCCATCAGTGCGTTTCTAACCGACGGTCAAAACAATAACAAGGCGCCGGATTTGAGTCAAATTGAACCTAGCAATGCAGACGAAGCTCTGAATAATCCTATATGGAAGAAATCAATGGACAAAGAGTATGAGGCCCTAATCGACAAGGGAGTGTGGGAACGAGCCAAACCACCTCCTGGAGCCAATATTGTCGGTAATAAATGGGTCTACCTTTGGAAGCGTAATCCAGAAGGGAAACCAATAATGCCTAAATCAAGAATGGTCGCCCAAGGCTTCACATAGAAGTTTGGAGTCGACTATGATGAGACATACTCACCTGTTGCTCGGTTATCCTCCCTACGGATCATATGCGCCATTGCTGCTAGGAATGACTGGCCTATCCATCAAATGGACGTGGACTATGCATACCTCAATGCTACACTGCCTGAACCTATTTACATGAAGCAGCCGTATGGATATGAGTCTGGAGACAAAGACGAAGTGCTACTTCTGAAGAAAGCACTCTATGGCCTCAAACAATCTGGAAGGGAATGGTATAAACGTCTAAGTGGTGAATTCCACAAATTAGGATTCACTACGTCAGCCACAGATGGGGCTGTATTTTATAGACGTGGCGGAAAGGGGCATGTGATCATTGCAACAGCTGTGGATGATCTCACCATCACAGCTGAGAATCAGTCAGTCCTGGACGAAGTCAAACGAGATCTTGCTCAGGTCTTCAGTATGAAAGATCTAGGCGAGATTCATTGGCTATTGAATCTCAAAATCGAAAGAGACTGGCAGAAGAAAACTATTGCAATTTCACAACCTGCATACATCGAGAAGATCATCAAAAAATTTAATCTCGAAGATGCAAAGACTTACGCTACGCCTCTTGATCCAGCCGTAAAATTATCTAAAGACCAATGTCCTTCTACAGAGAGAGGCAAGAAAGCCATGTCGAAATTTCCGTACAGGCAAGCTATAGGATCACTGATGTGGGCAGCTGTAGCCACTCGACCTGACATTGCATTTGCGGTGTCATTGCTTTCGCAATTCCTCGAAAATCCAGGTGGCACACATTGGAATGCAGTCAAACGTGTCTTCAAATATTTGAAAGGCACGAAGCATTACAAGCTCACACTTGGAAGAAATCGAGACGGCTTGATGGGGTACTCAGATGCAGATTGGGGTTCACAGAGTCATAGGCGTTCGTATTCGGCATACTTATTTCAGATTGATGGAGGCACTGTTTCATGGAGTTGCCAGAAACAGTCGATAGTAGCCCTCTCATCAACTGAAGCCGAATTCGTCGCCCTGACCCATGCGGGCAAAGAAGCTCTCTGGATGCGCCATTTTATTTCTGAAATATTCCAACCACTGAACAGACCCATCAAAATTTATTCAGACAATCAATCAGCCATTGCCATCACATATGGCACTCAACAACACACGAGAACCAAACATTTCGACATCAGATTATATTTCCTTCGAGATATAATCAAAAATCAACAAGCCAAGCTCGTTTATTTGCCAACCGAACAAATGTTGGCAGATATCCTCACCAAAGGACTTTCTAGTCCTAGAGTGAAGATCCTCAACGAGCAAATCGGAATATATTAAGCTTGAGGGGGCGTGTTGGGTGCATTGATGCTCCTGCACCAAAATCAAGCATAATATATCCAATTTGTTGTGTGCTTTCTCAATTTCTTCTCATGTTGTTCTTGTATCATGCATCCATTTCTCTGGTGATTTTCGAAATTTTCCACTCACTCCCTGTTTCTCTATTTCATTTTGTTATTCCTACTTTCACAAGCGGCTGCACCCAGCGGAGTCTGAAATGACTTCGACGCGCGAGCTCTTGGGCGCTAAAGGGCCGGATAGTAGTACATGCGCAGTGAAACAATTTCCCCCTCTCTCAGTGACAACTAAATTCACTGAGAGAGGCAAGTAAATTAGTCTAGCATTCTTTCGATTTATTGACCTAGAAATCCTCTGTAGTGAATTAATTTCTAGGTAGTGTATAATATATTTATAGTGACAACTAAATTCACTGAGAGAGTGAATTAATTTCTAGTCTATTCTTTTGAGCAAGAAGTCCATTCCTACTGCCTATAATTCCTGTCCTCAACATCTGAGGTCTTTTATATTCTAATAAACTACAACAAACGTACAGCTGAACCACACCTGGACTGTATATATTGCGATGCACGCCTACCTGTCAAATGCTCCTCACGGCTTCAAGAACTAGTCAATTTAAGTCTGTCATATGAAAGCGGTGAGATTCAGATTAGTGAGGAATACTACGACACGTACATCAAAATGGTCTGCCGGCTTCACACAGTGGAGACGCATCCCGAAATGACTCAAGGCCATAAGGAACATTGGCCAACTACATTGGATATCAACTGGTTTGAACATACCATAGTATCGCTCCGAGACCACTGCCGTCAAGCAATAGCACATGCAAAATCTCTTGAGGGTTACATGGAGGTTCAAGAGGCATTTGCTGCCAATGATCCAGCTATTGTCAATACTCCACATATCCCATTTAATGTATACTTAAGTGGACAGGGATATCTTCGAAGTGCGGGATAGTAAGTTCACAGGCTTGGTAACGTGACATGCTTACTGACATTCATTATTTCCTTTATAAGTTTTGGCGAACAGGGCTTGGAATTCATTATCAAGAAGCTAAATGAGCTCTATCCTGATGAGAATGATCCAGTTGTGAAGGCTTGCATTGAGCCGATGGATAGGAATGTCTTTTTTAGACATGTTCTCGCGCCGCTCATCACTGTCGCTATGGTGCAACAACGGGATGGCGTCTCGTGGACCCAAGCAATGGAAACCATCTTACAGAGCTGTATTTGTGGTGTTGTTCACTTTCCAGTCATCGGTGAAGTTGCGGTTGAGCAGGCCGATTTGTTGAAGGGAAAGAGTGTTGATCCGCGTGAATATGGGAGGCCGGGAGTAAAAGAGGAGGAAGACATTGGAGTCGTCTTCTGCCCTGACGGTGAATTGCCAAGCTTTATAGATGAGGAGGGAAATGAGGTGATCGTCATAGGTTGAGGTATCGCAATGTGATAATGCCGCACATATCTTTATCTCTTGATAGCAGACTGAACCATCTGTATTTTTTGCTAGTAGTACCATGCTTTATCAAAATTGTTAGTTTTGAGCCAGTTATGTACAGTGGAATATAGGATCCATTGCGAAATACGGATGTCCCTCCTCGCCGCTGCCTTCCCACCGCAGACCAGGCCAGGCCACACCCCTCCATCCTGATATGGTCCCGCGTGCCGATTCACCAAAACCCAGTGAAAGATTTATTGCCGCTGACGTAGCTGTACGTGTCCACGAACGGCAAAGGAGGAGATGCGAGTGTTCAGCGAAGGCGGTGTTGTGGAGCAACGATGCACTCACCTTAGCTGTGATGCGAGCAGCCAGAAGAACACATCAAAATGTGCGAGTGAGATCCAAGAAGGAGGAGGGTATATCATGAGCTGAAAAGGGGGAGGCGCGAGTGTTCAGCAAAGGCGGCGGTGTGGAGCAACTAAGGCACTTACATTAGCTTTGATATGACGTTTTGCGTCAAGTGTGGATGTAGGCAGGGCATGTTGGTCACCTCCTTGAACAGCGAGGGGGATAGATGGAGTCTGGAGCAGTTTCTGCGGCGCGGAAGACATGGTGGTTGGAAATGGCTCCTATGGACCCTTATGGTCTCATAGGGTTAAGTGTCCATGGACGCGTCAGTGATGTGTCCATGGACGATGGCTTCCTGTGGCTGGGGTGCCCTCAACGCGCCATGACACCAGGCTGTTTGGCGGAGACAGAATTGCATTCCCAGGAGACATTATTCATTTTCCTTATTTTTAGCTGAGTGTCATACTATTATCCATGTATATACTCAAATCTACCACAAAGGCTCTACTTGTACTAGTTGACTGTCCTACAGTAACCGTGTCACATTGCATGCCATGTACTTACATGGTTTCTCCATTCTATTGATTTGATCGGCCAGTGCACTGCTTCCGGTACATTATTCAATCGCATGCTTAGCAGGCACATGAAATATTGACTGGGTACAGAGGTATGGAATTCAATTAGCACAGCCAATGGCAGAAGAATATACATCTATAGTACACACTAAACGATCAGTCCCGGTGAAAAGCAGTTGTGCTGGCATCTGTCGGCGTCGGGAAAGATCTGCTCCCTCAAAAAAAGTCCGGCCAGAGCAGATAAGTGAGACAATAGCAGCTGAGAGCAGAGCGTGAGCACCGGGAAACTACCGTTTTGCGCAGCTCAATCTGCGCAAATCTGTTAAAATAGTATTCTCACACAAACAGACCAGCACAGATTTAGAAATTTTACTGAAAGCAGATTAGAGCATATAGGGATATATCTATTATTAGCAACCGGCTACAAAACAGATTCTAGCAGTGTCTGTCTGCCGCTTGTCATCAAATATGACAAACAGCCGTAATCACCGAAAAACGTGCAGTCTACGCAAGGGCTGTTAACGGTGCATGCCTCTGATTAAGGCTGACCACTCAC
This sequence comes from Gautieria morchelliformis, assembly GCA_015179125.1. Taxonomy (NCBI): domain Eukaryota; kingdom Fungi; phylum Basidiomycota; class Agaricomycetes; order Gomphales; family Gomphaceae; genus Gautieria; species Gautieria morchelliformis. Next base: position 123,928 of record WHVA01000230.1, on the reverse strand, counting down.
CATAGCCAGACAGAAAGCAGCTGCGACACAGCACAGAGCTGTTACCTGAATGGTCGCACCTGGTTTTGGTCTTTCTGCACTGATCGCAAGCTGAACGATAGCGTTAACTACGATATGGTCAAAATAATTATGTCGAGGAAAAATGCTCACCCCTCGACGTTCGCTGATGCTTGACTTTGTCCCCACGGTACGTCTGGAATGAGTCTCCATCAGTGGCGTGGTATCGGTGGGCTGTATGTGTACGGGAAGTGCTCGATCACCCTGCGGCCCCGGACGCGTGTCCATATCCAAACCTTGACCTGTGCATGGGTACGGGTGCAGGCGGGCACGTCAACACCACGACTGGCTACCAGCTTGTTGGGGGCACTGGGATTGGGGATATCGGGACTCAGCCTGCCACGCGAAGAAGCAAGGCCACTGTCGGGAAGCTTGCACGCCGCAGCGGGCGCGATGGGCGGGCTGCATCCTCGGCTGCAGCTGTGCAGGTGCGCTGCTGGGTGACGGTGCATGGAGGGAGGACAGCGATGTTGATGTGAACGTGTGTGGGGAGCGCTGGACCAGGCTCTCAGCTGAATGGGTATCTTGTGGGCAGCTCTAATGGGGAGATACAGAGGAGGGTGGTGGGCAAGACCATGGTTGAACGTTGATGGGGGGATGGAAGAAATGGGGGATGTGGCGAGAGGAGAGAAAGAAAGAGCCTTAGCGCTGCATATATGTGATTTTCCTTCTGTTGGGGTATTGGTACTTGTCGTGATCAATTGCTTGGGGTTTTTCTGGCGCCAAACATTTTTTTTCATTGATTCTTATAGTTGCTGCACTGATTACAAGCGAGCAAAGTACGGGCACAGCAAAAGCTAGCAAAAGCAAAGTAGATTTTACGAAATTTTACAAATGTTAGTCCCCAAGTCACAGTCCCAGTCATTTCAGGTAGCTGGATTTCAGTTTTTCGAGTGGGTTTACCAAATACGCAGATTTGAGAGCAGATACTGCCCGATTAGCGCAGTTTGCAGATTTTGCGTCTGACAGCGTCCGATCCCAGCATAACCTCTTTCACCGGGGATCAGTACTGTACTCTTTTATCCCCCTGAGGACTTATACTTATCCCCGCCTCGGTCAATGAACAGTACACTCTCCTCCCCACCCGACTGAAAACCTTTCGGAGTGTGTCCACTGTAGAGGATCACGGGGATATTGGTAGTGAGGGGGATGCAAGTTGAGAGCCGGGGGATTTAATAGGCTCTAATTCGATCTCCCCGTCGTTGGATGTCGAATTATCATGCATGGTGACTTGTTGGGTGGTGATATGGATCCCTGAGGCAGGAGCATTATTTCCTTGTTGAAGTTCTTCCGTGTAGTGAGGAATAATATTGTATTTGATAGGCCTTAAGCGTCAAGGGTGACTCTTGATACAAGCACAGAATAATAATGAAGATACTTACCACTACTTCTGAAACATATACCGGCGAAGACCAAAAGACCGAATGGTGGCTCCCAGCCAGCCGATACACCCATTCGGCATACCAAAACGGGTATCACCACCACAGCGTATACTATTCCATGTCCATGCATGAGAAACAGGGCATACAGTAATTATATTACTCACACACAGGATACCACATGATCCGGTGGGCAACTCGTTTCAACTGCGCATTTGTTGCAGGTACTAAGGAACTCTCGTATACTATGGACTCCCTGATGCTGCCAAGGTAGGTCGATGCCAGACGGCTTTCACCCATGACCAAGTTGGCACGATGAAGTCTTCCCATCTCGCGAGGCTTTTCATATGCAGGACATTGCCTTGTGGGCAAAGAAACTTGTGATGCAGACAAATAAAGGGGAGGCGGACGACGGAAGTGAAATCAGACTTTTCCAGCATTATCATAAGTGATGAAACCGGAGAAGCGTAGTGAAATGAGTGCTGATCGCATAATGAATGGTCGTATGTGCGCGACGAACAGTGCAAGAGCGGCGTACTGTATATGATGAATGATGAACCGAGAGCTGCGAAGACCCAGCCCTATGAATAAGTCAGTACAACAAATCAGGGTATATACAGCGGACATATCAGAACAGTGCAAAATACTGACGTAAAGAAATATCAGTCGTTCTGCACTGTATCCTGTCCCAATCCAGCACCATGCACCGCTGAGTCCGTAAAACGACCCGCGGGCGGGTGTCTGGATTACTGTCGGTCCAAGGATGGGGGCAACTATCAGCATCGCCACTGTAGAAACAATAGGCGCTGTATACCAGCGCTTTTCAAGCCAACGCCGCTGACACGCTCCTTTTTGCACTTGCCAGGCGCCCCCAAAATTTTCAACATAATCAAAAGCTGAGGTACTGATCCTAGGCTTGGATTAGGACTTGTATCAAGGTACAAAAATTTCAATGTACACAAAGTAAAATACATTTTATTTGTATACACAAGAACTAGTGAAGGTAAACCGCTGTTTACCTATTCCTCGTCGTCTACCGCATCAACTGTACAAGAAAAACTGCCACTTCGGTCGATGATCCCCCACTTGCTCCCACATTGAACTTGACCCACGACGCATTCCCTACCAATGCAACCAAGTGCGAGTGCGAGTGCGAGTGCGGGAGTCCGAGTCCGAGTCCAGAGGGCGAGCACTGGAATGGGAGAATTTGAGTGCGGGAGTGTGAGCATCGTGCGAGTGCACTTTGGCAGAATGAGCGTCAGAGGGGGCCGAGTTGGAGCAGAGGGTACCAGCTACTCAGAGGTCGCGTTTATAAAGCAGGTTGGCCGGTGAAATATCCTGAAGCTCGCGATTCAGAACAAAGATGAGCAGAACCATGGGCACTCGACTGGAAGCTTCATGCGAGTCCAGTGCCGATATCAGTGGAGCATAGATATGATGACTGTGTAAGTATACCACCAAGTCTGTTCACATGGCTCGAACAGCCATACAAACCTAGTCTACATGTAGAGCATGATCGCTGTTCCACTAGTACACGGTCATCTTGTTATCAGGGGAAGCTAGCATGCACATGGCATCTTCGAATGCTATGCTGTTTTCGGACATCTGTGACATTTATGAAGGTCAAAGCAAGCTCACCACACATCCAATATCCAAAGTCGGCACGCTGCTAACTCGCTACGGCAGTTTTCGCCTTTCTGGGAAGTCTAGAGGCCTACCGACCGATGGGGATGTTAGACTGATATTCCAGCCGGTATGATACGGAAGTCCCTGCTGGAACGCCACTAATTTGCGCAGGGACGTTAGTTGCTCCCATTTAAGCTAAAGGTAATTGTACTCACGCGCGCTTGAGTCACTGAGCTGGAAGGGGGGTATGATATCGTCGATGCCTAAGTCCTCAACATTTCCAGGTTTCAACTAAAGTCGAGTACAGCCTCTTAGAATACTGAGTAGACTTCACTAGAGAGCCTCAGTGTTGGTATTATCCTTGGGGAGCGTGGGAATGTGTCTGAGCTGTTAGTACCGGAGATGAGATCTGACGTTGAACCGGGGAACCATCATCTTGATAGAATTCCCCGGGAATTGAGTCGAAGTGCCTGTCGGCATCCAGATCTCTATTGGCACTACTAGCATCCGACGAGTCGCTTGCACGGCCTAGTGCAGCTTGCACCCACTTCCAGTGATGTCGACATTGAGCTCGTCCGAGTTCCTTGGTGCAAGAGGGTACGCAGAGCCCTGCCATGGATGATAGGCCTGGTGTAGGACTAAAATGCACTGTGCGGGACTAGAAAACAAGGCTCATGTCATTTCGATTTCCGCAGGCTTATATAAGCGCGTTCTTTCCCCGCACTCTCATCTTCCTCACCCAAACCACCCCTCGCACTCTCACCTTTTCCGCCATGATTCACTCTCACAGTCTCTGCATGCGTGAACCTACTGTATCCACTCACCATTGCCTCTTCGTTGTCAGAATGCATCCCAGACTTTCTTTCATCTCGCTCCTCAATTGCCGACACGATCTCCGTTTTTCGCCACACTCGAATTGCTCTCGATATATTCCCTGCTCGACATATGAACCTCAGAACGTCGTCTCTTGTACGTCAATCCTATTATTCGGACATCCTCCTAATGACCCAACCCTTTGTTTAGATGTTCGGAATGCTGCTCGACTGGACATTGTTTGGCGTTCTCCCTGTACAAGTCTGTAAGCCTGCGCCTCTTCCCTTCAAGGCTGCACCAACCACTTATGCCATGCAGATATTTATTACCTTTGCTTCCCTTCGGATAAGCGAGTGTTCAAATGACTTGGTATACATCCTTCTCTTGGATTCGTTGGGTCACAAACCTCACTCCCTTCTATGGCTCAGTTTACACTGTATTCATCTTTGAGACAGTACAGACAATTCTCTGTGGGGTTGATGCGTGATATCGGTTTTGTGCTGGATACGGCAACCTGATCAAGCTTTCCAACGCGTACATCTCCGCATCCTATGGCCTGATGATGAGTGCAGTCATTTCCGTCATTGTACAGTGGTTCTTCTGTTACCGAATCTGTTCATTGAGCAAATCCTGGTTGCTCGCTAGCCTCATTGCTGCGGTGCGTATATGCTTCTCGTCAACTCACATTGTTCTAAGACATGTCCAGATTTCTCTGATGCAGGGTGTCGCCTCACTTATTATTGGCATTCGGGTTTGTAGTTTTTTGGCATTTGTCCTATTTAACTCACTCATGTCGACAGGGCCATATTGTTGGGAATTTCTCTGTGGCCTGCGCTCACATTGATCTGGTAGCACTATATGTACGTGTCCCAGCAGTCGTCACTGAATTGTCACTCAAGTTACCTTGTATGCAGATTTGGCTTATCGTTCTATCCCATCCATAGATTGTTTATTCCGGTGGGTGCAGATGTTAAGAAGTAACATCGTATCGGTTGTCCATCTGCGTATTCATTTCGAGAAACGAGTACTGTCGGAGAGTGGGAGTGGCGACCTTGGCGGGTCTGCTGCAGTGGGTTCAAGTTCGTACCATTTCTTACAGCATGATTTGACCATAATATTTCATTAGGAGGCTGAATTTCTGGAAAGAGATCAAGTCGGCCCATCTCCACTCCCTACTCACTTCGATTCCTGGAACATTTGACAATGATGCTTGACTCTGCATGCTCGACTTTGGACACCCGATTATTGCCGTCTAGCTATGAGTTTTCTCTCTATTCTGTACTCGATGTTCGCGCCTACGCTTTGCTATGCAATAGCCCGCCCTGTATTTATGACCTGAAATAAAGTTCATTTGTGGCTATATACAAGTCCCAAAAGCACTTGAATACCATGCTAAGACCGCTGCCAGCAAGCCACAAAATGCGCTAAAATGTTCATGATCACTACTGAATTTCAGCCTGTGCTGATCGGAGGAAAAACTTAAGGTAGCCTGTTCCAAGCTCCTTTTGAACTTCTTAGCAGTCCCTTATGAACTGATTCTCCAGGCGCCAATTGTACTGATTTTCAGGGGGTGTCTTCCTGCAGTGATATCGACCACCCGGCAACAAGAACACCCAGGACACTCCAGCGGTGTGGCTGTTTGATTAGGAAAAGAAGCCTAAGGTAGGCACGTGTCAGAGACGGTGTGAGGAAAGTTGCTTGTGAAGCAAGCTAAGATGACACAGGACAACGCAGCATGCTTGGTTGACCGTCAACCAAAACGTGTGAAATGCAATCGCGGTGGACCAAATGGCTGCTCCTAGGTCACCGATTTGTGACACCACTCCCTGTATCATGCATATTATCCTGTCATCCATCATACCTTTTGCTGCCCAGTCAAAATTGAGCGCAAATGCCACCCCTTGACGGACCGAATGAGGCAAGACTACCAATCTTATGGTGGGGCGTACCTTGCAAAAAATCACTTACGACTAAAGATATCAAATACCAACCCAGGGACGATAATGTAAATGTACGAAGGCCACGGCAGAACGGTTTCGATTTGTTGCCCGCCGAATACGCGTTCCACTACATGGCGCTGATCAGCCAGCCCACGATGCAAAGACAGCAGCTGACTGACCCCAATGTAGGACAGAAAGGCGAACGTTGACAGGGCAGAGACAAGGCCGGCTGAAGCAACGAGCTGCGTGACAGAAGGATAAGTTTTCAAATAGATTGAGGATGCGGCCTATTGCTCGAGTCCGAGTTAGATATAGATCACAAGAGGTGAATATAGCTCGAAGTTCAACTAATAACTCGAAGTCAAATGGAAAAAATCAGAAAGGTTCGTGTTCGTTAATCTTCAGTCATACACTGCGTACTACTTATAGCTACTCGGATAGGGGTCTCGGTACGTGGGGATGAACAATGGGAATAGTGGAATGGTGTGTATGATAGGTGCGTACATACCGCCGCTACCGTACATCCGTGCTGCGGATCGCCTGTTCGGTCTGGCCTGGACATGAGGCAGGACTGAACATCCTTATGTGGTGGCTCGAAGGATGAGGCGGGATGGTAGGAGGGACTGGGTAGGAATAATGTGTGCGGCTCGAGGGTAATGGAAAATATATGTCGCGTGCCCTGATCGTGATGCGTGATCGACTCGTTCCATCCTGGTACTCGGCTCGTCAACAGTGCTCGTGCCTCGACTTGACTCGTGATATGGATATAGGTGCTCGGGAGTAATATGTTGGTCTCGACTCGACTCGGTGAGTATCGGTGTGTGTCTGTGGTGTCGTCTCGTGTCTCGATGACTCGGGTGTGTGCATATGTATCTCGTGGTGCTTGGGGTGAGGTTAGATAGTGAGAGAGATAGGTCGTTAGGATAATCGTGAATAGAGATCGTTGTAGTAGACATTACGGGTCATAATTTGTGTGTGCGAAGTCGTGAAATAAACCGAGTGGCATAAGAGTCCGTAACCGTTAAGTCTTTCCTCATGACACTGCATAGGGTCAACGTGAGCATGACTTCGATTGGACTTGGTAAAGAGACTTGTCTTACCCCAAGGCCGACTCTGTGGCCTACGCTTGGAAAAGCCTGCCATCGTTCCTGCGTAGACATCTTCTGGCAGGTGGATTGGAACCGACTGTTCAAGCTTCAAAGTGGAGAGACAAGAGACATGACACCCACGACCACGAAGTGTGAGTGCTGAGGATCGGCGCTGAGACGGTGCTACTAGTATACCGGGGGCCTGTCCTCATTGACACCGCCACGAAATTTGACCATCCATATGGCAGTAAGTTCGGCTCCCAGGGACCTCGAGCACCAGTGCGGGGTAGGCGGTAAACACCATTTTCCCCATGTGTCAACAGTGGACTGAAACCATCATCGCGCAACCTTTTCGTGTGCTCACTCCGTGGAGGAGTGTGGAGACGTTTCTGTTCTACATTGTTCTCGCCATCTTCCATCCTTTCTTATTTTGAGTTTTAATTCTTGTTCCTCTCCACGCACGAGCTGATCCTTCTACGACAGGTACCACTCAGGTTTGTTCCTTCCTGAATTTATTTATTTATTTTTTGTCCATCACATGACTGTTCCTGCCGATCTGGGTCGCTGGGTGTGGGACCCAGAAATGCTTCTTATATCACCGAGCTTGAGTAGCCGATATATATATACTGAGCGCACGGCACCATACTTCCACACGCCGATCAGGGCAGGTATTGATGAGTGTGGCATGATCGTGATCGCGTGGCGTAATTGCGTGCGGGTGGCCTAATCGTGATCGGTTGGCACGTGCCTGATCGGGGTCGAGATGCGTCACGTCATCGTGGCTCCCGTGCGTAACTGGCAATTCTCAATGGCCGTCTATTGCTAGAGCCTTTCTATCGACCCTAGAGTATATCTGTCCTGAGACTCTCCGTCCACCTTCCACCGTTGTTCCCTCTTCCCACTTTCCGGCCCCTGGTAGTGTGCGTGTGCGTACCATCTGCCTCTTGGAACTCCACCTTTCCTGTTTTTCTCTCGTTCTCGTTGCTTGCCTGTCTCTCTCCATGCCGCTTGCCCGTTCTGCCTCCCGTTACATCACGCAACTCCTCTCAATATACACACTGCTCTCGCCTTCACCCACCCCTCCACCACACGACATCATCACATCTACCTGTCGAACGCAAGAGCAAGTGCGCAATCTACACCATGTGTCGGGTGTGTCATTGTATGTCTTGGGTCCCGTGTTCCTTCAGGCCGGGCATCCTCCCTTCCCATATTCGCATCCCAAAGCCATCTCGTGTTCTGTATAAGCGCTCACCCACACTCTCCAACCATCGCATCCCATCCTGGTATCCAGCTCGACGGCATCGACGGCTGCTTCACGTCCACCTGTAATTTGTCAGCATGAAGGTCTATGACCTTGGAGTTGAGACCTGATGAGGGTTAAATGGTGCTGATGGGTGTTGCGGGAGCTAGAGGATGTGTTGCGGGCGACGGTGAGAGAATGAAACGACACGGTGAGAGGACAACACGAGCCAATGAGGAGTGGGACGACTCGTATGGACGAGCACCCACGCTCGCACCCACGTGGACTCTGAGACAAGGGAGAATGACGGGGTGGGACGATGAGATGAGAGAACGACAGGATGATAATGAGAGGGAAGGATGAGATGGAAGGATGAGAGAATGGATGACACATGTACGCTTCAGTGTGTCAAGGACTTGATGAGTCAATCCTGAGTCAATTCAGCCTACTCCACCCGGTGTGAGTCTGAGGTATGCGGCCGTGGCGTGGTTAGTGTTGAGCGTAAACAGTTTGCATTTGACACATGCTTGGAGGGAGGCCTTCGGTGAGGCACATGCCTTAGGTTTCAAGTGTTCCACCCTCCCGCATATTCTTGAATTGACCCTTGTCCACGGTCCGTTCTGGTCAACGTAAGCCAAGCATTGACTGAAGGAATGATAAGGAAAACCAGAAAATGCCTCGATGCCTACGTCAAAGACAGAATCATTCTTGAAGGCTGGAGAATGTGATCTACCGTGGAGTTACCGAAGCCAACCGACCAGCCCACTCTCCGCCGGCTGGTCTCGTCGCTCCCGACCCCGCCAACACATGTTCCCGCAGGCCTCGCCTCTTCTACCCCGCCTCATTCCGTTCTCTCTCACGTGTTGAGCCCATGCTTCTGCCAACGACGCCCAAGCCCCTACTGCCCCTCCCATATTCCCCGTTCCCGCCCTGAGCAGATTGCCTTTATCAACCTCCGCACCTTCTCGCCCGCTGCCCCCACACCCGAACCTGCATACCCATCCGGCTCTCCGCTTCGATACCCCCACGGCCCGCCCAACAGGGTAGCTCACACACCGGGTCCACTCCGCCCGAGCGAGGCTATCGGTGGTGTCATTTAATCCTAGAGCCATGGCGGTAAATTGTTGTTAACCGTCAATACACAAGATTCGTGAGACGAGGTCAGACAGCGTCACGTGCTCCTCTTTTGGGGGTATAAAGGCGCTCCGCGGGATCAGCGCCAGAAGAAAAAAAAAAAAAAAGGAAAAAACTGCCGCAGCGCTGCTGCTTCTACAAAACGGCACCAGGAGCTTTCTCACGCCTACCACCACACCCAAAATCCCAAAACACCCAATTCCGAGCCACACGCTCACAAAAACACCTCCAGCTCATCGCTGACAACAGTCGGCGATAGCATCCAGCTTCCTCCAAAAGAAGAAGTGACCAAAACGATGCCCCAGAGCGTCGAACCACAAGTGCTGGCCACGTCACAAGGCCGAACGAGAGCGAGCACCACTCAGCAGGCTAGCAAAAAGACCAGAGCAGAACTGCTGCTAGAACCCAACACATCCATCCGCACGAGAGAGCAAGCGAGACAGCACCTGGACAAGCACGGGTACTACGAGAAGGAAGACCCACTATCCACAGAACATCTCAGCTACATGCTGCTGTCCCTAGCGTACAACGTCAGCGGCAAAACTCTGCAAGAAGGAGTGAGGGCGGTGGCAGTTCTAATGATGGAAGAGGCAGCGAGAACGGTGGGAGTAGCGGTGATGAGGCATGTCGAGAAAAACCTCGAACAAACCCTCTATAAGATCCAAAGAGCAACAGATGAAGCAAAGGAGGCTGCAGAGAACACAAAGGCGGCTATGGAAGGATCCGGAAACGTTATTGAGCATCTGAATAGCATGAGGCAGCAGAGTCTACAAGAGGGGGAATGCGGAACGAGAGCAGTAACGTATGCAGCTGTGCTCAGAGGTAACGTACCGTTATCACACCTGCACAACTTAGCGAAGGCGAAAGCGAAGGCTAGACAGATACTGATAGACGCAGACACACAGGGTGAGCAAAACACGCTCACCAGCTTGACATAACAAGAGCTGGTGGCCAAGGCAAATGAAGTGATCAACAATTTAGAAGAAGACCAAGAGCGCACCGACATAGTGTTCATCGGGGCCAAGAAATTAGCCAACGGGGGGATAATATTCGACCTCGAAACAGAAAGCGCAGCAAAATGGGTCCAGGACAACAGACGAACCTTCTTAAGCAAATTCAGCGGATCTGCTACCATAAAAGATCGAGCGTTCTCAGTAATAGTCGAATATGTACCACTAAACCACTTGCCTGACGCAATGTCGGAGATGAGGAAGATTGAGCGAGACTCAAAGCTACCCACCAACACGCTGATATCCACCCGCTGGATAAAGCCCCCACACAGGAGAATGACAGGACAGAGGTCCACCCACATCACATCGCAAAGCTATCCATCACGGAGGCGGCAAACCAATGCATACGGGACGGCCTCGTCATAGCAGGGAAAAGAACATGGGCTAGAAGGATGAAAAGAGAACCCCGAAGATGTCTAAAGTGCCAGAAGTACAATGCGCAACACCTGGCGGCCGACTGCGAAAGCCAAGACAGATGCGGAACGTGCGGAGGAGAACATAAGACAGCAGACTGCGAGGAGGATGACCCGAGCAAGTTCAAATGCATAAACTGCGACACGATGGGCCACGCATCATGGGACACAACGTGCCCAGTCTTCAGAGCGGCATGCGAGAAGGCAGAAAAAAGTGACCCGGAACACACATACCGATTTTTCCCCGACGAAAACCCCTGGACCTGGGAGCAACAAGGCGAGGCGGAGAGAGCAGTGGACGCAGGAGACCTGCTGAAACAAGTCAGGGAACAGGAAGAAAGGAGGTGGAGAGCAGCCGAGGTGGAAGCCCACACGAGAAGGCAGACAAGAGAAAGAGGAGACGAAGAGCGACAGACAGAACTAGAAAACCCAACGAGGAGGGGACGAATGGAAAGCCGAGGAAGCGCAAGGGGCAGGGGATGAGGAGCAAACCCGCGGGTAGGACACATGGACCAGGGATGGCAAGAGAGACAACAAGGGGAAGGATGACAGAGCCGACTAGACGACTACGGGATCGGAACACACCGAGAACAGACACAGATAGAACAGCACAACGAAAACAACAACGCCCATCACCACGATGACTAAAAACGACCAACGAATCTACAATTTGAGAATCAGACAACAAAATGTAACAAATCACTCACGGCAACGGCGGAAATGCTAGCTAAGTGCTCGCCTGATCATTATGACATTATTGCTATCCAAGAACCGTACCTTGACTTCCTGGGAAATTCTAGGGCCACACATAGCTGGTACTCAGTGTACCCGGAGACACACTACCAGAGCAGAGGGGCAAGAACAAGATCGATGATATTAATAAACAAAAAGATAGCGACGAGCACATGGGGGGCAATGAACGTCGGGTCACCAGACATCACGGCAATAAGGATCAAGACAAATATGGGTAATGTCCTAATCTACAACATATATGAAGACTGCACGCGATCAGACAGCATTAGGGCGGTGCGTAAGCACGTACAAGAAAAAGCAGCGGAAGGAGTCACACAGGGACGGGAAGCAGGGGGAATGCTGTGGCTGGGGGATTTCAACAGACACCACCCCCTGTGGGACGAGCTCCACAATTCGCATCTGTTCACCAGGGCCAACCTCAACGAGGCACAGGTACTCTTGGATGCCATGGTGGAACACGACATGCATATGGCGTTACCCAAGGGAATACCGACACTCAAAGCGATGGCCACGGGGAACCATACCAGAACAGATAACGTGTTTGCATCAAATCAGCTGATAGAGAGGCTAATCACTTGCACAACAGTACCAGAAGAACGTCCACCAAAAAGCGATCATTATCCCATAGACACCAGAATAGATCTTACAGTCGAAGCCAACACACACAGCCCAAAGCACAATTACAGACAGGTGGACTGGAAAGCGTACAACAAAGCACTGGAAACAAGACTAGAGCAGCTTATAGAAGATCCCATCCCGATAAACCAGATGCAGTTTCACCTTCGCCTAGAAGCGCTCTTCACAGCGATCCAGGACACCACAGAGGAACTGATACCGAAGAGCAAACCTTCGCCATACATAAAGCACTGGTGGTCGCTTCAGCTGACACAGAAGAGGAAGGAAACGAGGCGACTGGGGAGAAGGGCCTACGCAGCAAGGAACGACCCAACACACCCCTCACACGAAGAGCACAGACAAGCCAGAAACAGCTACACCGAGGCAATAGACGAATCGAAGAAGGAACATTGGGCCGATTTCCTCGCGAACATAGACCAGAAAACGGTGTGGACGGCACACAGGTATGCCTCAGCAGGCACATCAGATGGGGGGCTAGCGAGGGCGCCAACGATGGTAGCACAAAGGAGGAACGGCACGAGAGAGGTGGCAGAAACGAACGAACAGAAGACAAACATGCTCTTCGACACATTTTTCCCCAGAACAAGTGAAGCGCCAGGGCAGATCCCGACAGATTACGAGTACCCGAAGCCGGCATTCGAGTATCAGCCGGTAACTGATGGACAGATACGGAGAGCAGTAGACAAGCTCAATAGGTTCAAAGCGCCAGGGGAAAATGGTATCCCAAATGAATTTATAAAGCAGTGTATTAACGTGCTCTTACCCTACATAGGCCCCCTCTTCCGAGCAACATTCGACCTCGAAGTGTACCCAGCCGTATGGAGGGACTCCATCACAACAGTCCTGCGAAAACCGGGGAAAGCAGATTACACGGCCCCAGGCGCATACAGGCCGATCGCTTTGCTCGACACATTAGGCAAAGTGTTATCAGCGTGCGTAGCAGAAGACATTGTGAAAATGGCAGAAAAGCACCGATTACTGCCTGACAATCACTTCGGATGTAGGCCAGGCAGGACAACAACCGACGCCATACACTTCGTGGTAGGACAAGCAAAGGACGCTTGGAGGAGAGGGAGAGTGCGAGGGGTGCTATACCTGGACATAAAGGGGGCTTTTCCCAGCATCGTGCTGGAAAGACTGACCCATAACATGCGCAGGAGAGGAGTACCACGCGAATACACAGATTGGATATGCAGAAAGGTCCAGAACAGACTCACAGTCGTCAGCCTGGATGACTACACATCAGCGACCAGACCCATAGAACGAGGCATGGATCAGGGCTGTCCCCTCTCGGCGATCGCCTATCAATTCTACAACGCAGACCTGATAGACATCGCGCAGAACAAGAGAGGGGAGGGCTGTGTGGGATTCGTCGATGACACAACCCTAACAGCGGAAGGAAGGACTTACCGGAGGCGTTTAGAAAGTTGACAGACATGATGAAAAGGCCCAGGGGAGTGTACAACTGGGTGGGGCAACATCAATGCCAGTTCGCGGTGGAGAAATTTGGGTTAATGGGGCTTACCAGAAGAAGAGAGAAAGACCCAGCGAAGCCGAGAAAAACTAGGCCGATGGCGAGACCATCCATAAAAATAGGGAGACACGAAGTGCGGCCCATGGTGACACATAAATTCCTGGGGGTGATAATGTACCAGGAACTGAGGTTCAAAGAGCATGTCAACTACGCTCTAAAAAAGGGGGAAGCATACGTCGGACAGTACAAAAGGCTAGCGAAACCATCAAAGGGAATACTAGCTAAGTACATGCGGACATACTACCTAACAGTCGCGATACCGAGAATGTTGTATGCTGCTGACGTATTCCTCACGCCAGCAACGAGCAGAACCAAAGGTACCAAGGGCTTCGTGAACAAGCTGGCAAGGATCCAGAGACAAGTAGCGCTAGATATCACAGGCGCGCTCAGAACCACGGCCACCGACACACTCGATGCACACGCCAACCTCTTACCATTCCCGTTGCTAGTGACCAAAACAATACATAGAGCCGCAGTACACCTGGCGTGTTTGCCTCAAGAACACCCGCTAGCAGAGAGAATAAGGAAGGCGGCAAAGAGGTACGTCAAGAGACATAGATCCCCCCTACATGAGATGATGCACGCGTTCAAGATAAACCCAGATGCGATGGAAAAGATCCACACGGTGATATTTGGGCCCAAATGGGCTCCGGCGTTCAGCGCGAGGATCCCTCCAACCAAAGAAAAAGCTAAGGAAGAAATAGAGGTGGATGGAACAGGGGTGGTGGTGTACACAGACGGGTCGTGCATAGAGGGCGGAGTAGGGGCAGCTGCCATGATGTACAGAAACGGAAGGGAGTGCAAGACGGCCAGACTGCACATGGGCACAGAGGGCGAGCACACCGTATTCGAAGCGGAGTTAGCGGGCACAGCCTTAGGAGCCAAGATGCTGAGCACAGAGCGGGGCGGGAAGTACATGATAGCCCTGGACAACCAAGCAGCCATACAGATAACTAGGAAGGAGTGCGCAATCCCAGGTCAATACCTTGTCAACGCAGTCCACGAGCAAATTCAAAATGTGGTACAACAGCAACCGGGGGTCAAGGTCATCATGAGGTGGGTACCGGGGCATGAAGGGATAGCAGGGAATGAGAGAGCGGACGAGGAGGCGAAGAGGGCGGCAAAAGGGGAAAGCAGCGAGGAGAGAGACATACCGATTGAGTGTCGGGGAATGATGCCAACAAGCAGAGCAGCGGAGATCCAGAGGCTCAACACGAGCCTGAAGCAGAGAGCGAGAGAAATCTTCGCTAAGTCACCCAGAGCTATGCGAGCACACGAGATTGACCCAACCATGCCATCAACAGCTTTTGCGAAAGTCACGAAGAACATGCCGCGTAAGCAAGCCAGCCTACTAGTGCAGCTAAGGACGGGACACGTACCACTGAACAAATACCTACACAAGATAGGAAAGGCAGAGTCGCCCCTGTGCCCGGCGTGCAGGAGTGCACAGGAGACAGTACACCACTTCCTATTCCAGTGCCAGGCGTACAAGAAGCAGAGGGAGAGGCTGGAGAAAAAGTTGAGAAGGGGCGCAAAATCCGCAAGAATACTATTGGGAGGGCACAAGGCACTAGAACATTTATTCGGGTACATACAGGACACGAAGTGATTCGAAAACCAGTATGGAAATGTCGAACTACCACCGGCAAAAGAGGACAAGGGGAAAAGAAAAAGTGGCAGATGGCGCAAGGAGAGAAGACACTAAATTTACACCTCGCCCACAAAGGCACGGACACGCTCGGGGCCAAGCCCCTTGAGCACAAGCAGAGAACAGAGGTCTAAAGGAGAGAAGGGGAAAAAACAAAGAGGAAACTGTACATACCGTCTTACATAGGGCGCTTCCCCAAAAGACGTAAAATGGGAAAAAAAAAAAAAAGAAAAACGGCACCAAACCCACTTTTTAAAGCCCCGTCCCCATCTCCCCTTGTCCCACCATTCCATCACCACCTCACCTCCTGGGTCCGCCTCCTTCACTTCGGCCCAGCCATGCCCACAACAGCCAGCAGTCCCAGCCTAAAACGGCCCCGCTGCATGCCTGTGCTACCGACTCCATGTACCCAACGGCGCGCCTGGAGGCGGGTGCGGGGGAGGAGGGAGTGATGATGCCCGCACCGGGTCTGGCATTGGCGCGCCCGCCGTGTGGGACAATGGCGATTCGGGTGAGGATGGGTTGGGGCTGGAGGAAGATAGTGCGGCCTCGTTCTTTGTCGTGCGTGTTGTTTCATTGTGGTCGCAGTTTGTTGCTTGGAGATGCCTGCATACTATTCAGGTCAGACGTGCTTCTTGAAAGGCCGTTGGGTACATGGCCTACTCCGAGTCTGCGCTCTTTCTTTCTGTCGTCACCTTAACAATGTGCGACATGTGCCAACATACCCTTGCCATTCCATTGTGTCCGTTCTTCCGGCCCTCTTCCCCTTGCGTCGGCCCTCTACCTCCTCCGCCTGCGCGCCCGCACCCTGTGGTCCCTGTCCGTCTACGTGCACTGCCGCGTTAGCGTAGCGTGCTGTGTGTAGTGGATGGGAGTGGGCAACGTTGTGTCAATGAAGGGGATGGATACGCTATGAGGAGGCAGACTCATACCCCGTTGTCCTGGCCCTTGTTCTGTCTGCTCTGCGTATCCGAGGTTCTGCCACGTCCCCCGGTTGCTCCCACGTGACCCATCTGGTGCTTGAGAGATGAATATTGGCCGCACAGCGCCACGTCTTTACCGTTGCTTCGCTGCGGGTTCCTGAGTTCGGGTTCCTGGCTTCGGGTTCCTGGCTACTTCACTTCTTGTGCTTCTTCCTCCTGATCTTGCCAACTTGCTGCTGTCCCTGTCTTGCTTCTGTTGCCAATCGAAGTTTGGCGCTAGAGGCTTCCATTGATTGCCTTTTCTAGTGTTTCCATCGTTCCGTGCGCCTGTTATACTCCGGTCCCCACTTGCTGTACGGCACAACCTCCTTCGCGTGCCCATTCCGTGGAGGAGTGTGGAGACGTTTATGTTCTAGTATTTTCGCCGTCTGCCATTCTTTTCGATTTGTAGTTTTAATTCTTGCTGCTCTCCATGCACACCAGATAGTCGCTGACACCTACCTATTCACAGGGATGACGAGAGGCCTTCCAAGCCGCGCCGCTCCACGTACGGGTGGAGTTTGGCCAAGATCACGGCCGTGTCGCAACGTGTGCTGCACCGGACCGCCTCGGGAGATAGTACGAGCAGCACTGGGACGGGTGCTATCTCTGCATCAGCCATGTAAGAGATAAGGGAGAGCCCTGCGCTGCCGTACCTTAAGCCGCAGCGCAGATAGAGGAGAATATGTATGAGGGCCCTGTGGATGGAGGGGACGGGGTGGGAGTGGGGCTGCAGCCGCATCAACCGTGGTGACCACCTTAGGTGGTTGCCCTGTGTACGCTCAATTGCCCAATAAGGCAACCGGACCTGCTGCCGAGGCCGGATTGGCATGTTTGCATGGCCGCCGACCGGTCTTTAGCTATCAGTCACATGCTGATGGTGATCGGAAGTGGGACTCAGGTGAGATTGCAATTTAGTACTTTGGGTTCACTATGAAACTGCTGAAGCACAAGACAAGCTTCGTTCTTCAGTGTATTTACATTCTATCTCACCCACATCCCTGCCAACACAACGCTTACTGAGGGACTGTACCTGGAAGAAATAAAGGGGCAAGGAGAAGTGAGCGCGAAGGAAGCGACGAGGAGATGATGCGAGGAGAAACGATGGATGAGTGGCTTGGCACAGGCTGTAATGTAGTGTGTAAATAATGGCTAGCGCCGTTGTAATTGGAAAAACCAAATGTTAGTATGTTCTGAATGCTGAAAAGAGTCTATGCGAAGGGGAACATCTGTGCAGCAACCGTGCGCCACGGCTCGTGCTCCCTGTGTTCAGACTACGCACCATGGACAAGAACCGCCACCATGCGCAGCTCGTTCCGAACAAGTTCAATCACTGGTTCTCCTTCGCCCACCTTACACGCACCGCCACCATGCACGCGGGGAAGCGCAGGAGCGGGGGGACGCACGCGTGCGTGTACAGCGCGTTTGCGAGCGTCGTGAGGGCGAGGAAGGGGTCCCCTCATGTAGCGTCGTGGGCGTGGGGTTTGCCAGCGGTGGGCGATGGTTCCTGGGGGCGCACGTTGGCCTGCTCAAAGACAGCGTCGGCAGCAAGGGCGAGGCGAAGAGCCTTGCAGCGCCTTCCAGCCAATCTGCCGCAAATGCGCTTCATCCTCCATGATCTGCCGCGTCTGCGCCTAGCTCATCCTGGTCGGGTAAGTAATGTTTGGCACGAGGCCGCTCGTCTGCATATTTCGCGTATCATAGACCAAGCGCAGGTACTGTGGCAGACACAGCGCAGTGATGATGAGGAGACGGCCGGCGTGTGGACATCTCTTCGGCAACGGCTATGCGACCGTCAGCTGCGGGATCTGGTAACGAGACTCGGTCTATGGATGGCGCAGAGACCGACACCGTACCAGAAGGCGCTACAGTGACGGTTCGCATACTATTCTGTGATTCTGCGTGGTAAGAGATCGCTGGGAATAGGCCATGCTTGTCCCACGATGACCAGATAACACTGGAGCTGGTACTTGACTGGGTTGCTCATGTTTCTGATTCGATGCTTGTGAGAGTTTGGAAGGGGAGATGCGCGCGGCAGATTCAGATGAAGGGGGAGAGGCTGGGGACTGCGGCGAGCGAGACTCGTTCGGCGTATCGGTGTCATAGCCACTGATACTACCTTCTTCGTCACGTTCGTGTGGAGAATCTTCACGCGGCGTAGGAACCTTCAACAAGAGACTGCGAGGCGGCGCGGGATCACAGGGTAGTTTGGCTATGGCGGACGACGAGGCCTGCGGTCCTCCTTGTGAGCCAGCCATGTCGTGGGTGAGACTGGTCTGCGCGGGTGCTGACCCCTCAGATCTACTGCTCGACTCTGAGTCGTCCAGAGCGCCTTCGTCAACATGCGCATGCTGAAAGGCCATGGGTTGTTCATTGACGACAGATCCCCACCGGTGCTGGGGGCCGATATCGAGGCCCGACGCATGGGTGAGAGAATGACATGGGACGATGAAACGTAAGACAATGCCGTGCAAGAACGATGAAGGAGGACGAAACCTCTGAGCCGCTGTCCCCGCACCCCTACCTGTATACACACCCAGTTATCTGTTTCGATACTCCTCACCCGACAGGGTAGCTCACACACGCCCTCTCCGCTCGAGCGAGGCTATCGGTGGTGTCATTCCTTCCTTGAGCCGTCACGGTAAATCGTCGTTAACCGTCAATACCGAATTCGGTTGTGAGTGAGACCAGGTCAAACGGCAGCATGTGCTCCTCTGCTCCCTGTTTGCTCAACTGTGCTTATTATGCCCACTGGACCCAACCTTTCCTTTGACTGTTCCTTTGATTGTTCCTTTGATTGTTCCTTTGATTGCTCCTTTCACCCGCCCTCCGTTTACCTTCCTCTCACATGACCTTCCTTTCACTTTTCCTTTCACTCGCCCCCATTCGTCACCGTCGTCCTGTCGTTGTCCTATTCATTCGTGTATCACACCCCACCCCGCTGCTCAATCCCCCTTTTGATGTCCGCCCTGGTGCCCATGTTTTATCAACAAGAGCCCAACCATGATTCGTGATCATTCCGCCATCTCGCCAGCCTCCTCCAAACAGGATTCTCACAACTACGTTCTGCCCTGTCTTGCCTACGACTACGCCGGCACGGCCATACTCCGAACCATAGCCTCTCCTCGACGGATTCCGCATGGTCCGCGTCCTCTGCTTGGAGCCATGCCGACAGGCGTCCCGCGCACCCCACATATGCGCCCGCCCGCGGCCTCGACCTCGCCCTCCGAGCCAACACGGATGGGGACATGGACCTGGACACGGCGTCCGTCAAGACCGCACCAGGGCCGAGCCTGCCCATCGTATCCACGCTGTCATGCGCCCCACTCTCACCCACGCCTTCGGCTCCACGAGGCTCCAGCCCACACGCTTCTGAATCACGTGCCCAGGTGTCCGCCTCAGGCATGGGCTCCAGCCTGAATGAGAACGCACATGTCCGGGAGATGCGGGCTCAGACCCTGAACCGGCCGCAGGATCCCGCGCAACGGCCACACACACACATTGAATGGAACACAGCATGGTCTGGGGTATAAAAGCACTCCATGGGGGAATAAGGATGGTACCGATTCCCTCGGCGCCGTGCAGACGATGAGCCCGGGATCAGCGCCAAAAAACAAACGGCCACAGCGCTGCTGATTCCACAAAAAGGCACCGAACCCACTTTTAAAGACCCCATCCCTCTCTCTCCTTCGCCAACCGCTCCATCACCACGGCACCTCCTGGGTCTGTCGCGGTCACTTTTACTGGGCGCTCCCCACAACGGTCAGCAGTCCCAGCCTAAGACGGCTCCTCTCCGCACCTATGCTGCCGTCTGGCGCCTGCTCCGTATAACCCACGGCGCGCCCCGAGGCGAGTGCGGGGGAGGAGGCAGGGGATCATGCCCGCACCCGCTCTGCGATGGCTATGCCATTACTCTTTTCGTCAGATGGGTTCTTCCACTGGGTGATCCGACCATCTAAAAACGGGTGGCTTGGCAGTGGATTTCTATGTGTACCGTGGATTCTTGCCACCCCTCTCCACCATATGGTTTCTCACCTTGAGCCCCTGCAAGCGACTCATCTATACTATCCCAAGCCACACCCTCGAGGTCCCTGACATTAAAATCATGTGAAAGCAACACATTGTTGATGAGATCCTTAAACCCTGCCTTTGATTTAGTATCACCGCTCCCCCAGAACCAGCTTCCCAGGCGCCAGGAACTAATATTCGGATATGGCCACAGTGACGCATCGAGGGAGGGGGGCCACGAAGCAGGAGGGGATGCAGCAACCGTCTCACAGGCTGCAACATATTCGTCTGGAATGCGACTCGGTCGTCCATAATAGAGCCGTGAAAGCCTGAAAGCATTGATGGCCGTGCGGACTGTCTCTGTCAACACCAGGGGCAGATTTCTCCCGATCTGAAGGAACCGACGTGGACCAGGAACGCCACTATCATCACTCTCCTCGGTGGGTGGCTGTATGGGAGAGGGTAGTGGAGCCAGTCCATCGGGCAGCACATCTGGGCGCAGCTTGGGAGCAGGCCTCTTCTTGCGCATGCCTCGACCCATTGCCACTTCGCCTGTGCTCACTTGCAGACCTTCCATGTGTGGCAGGTCGCTGTCAGGGGACACCCTTGATAAGAGTTGCTGTAAATGTATTTGGGTTTTATTCAAGCTTCGAGTGGAGCTGAATCGAGTAGAGTTCTGAATTCTGAGAGGACTGTTTGTACTACGGGGACTATTTCGCTCAGGAGTCTTGAGACGGTGGAGAGGTGAAACTGTTATTCTTCTTATTCGACAGTTACATTTGTTTATACTATTTAACTACTGGAAAGGACTCGGCGTCCATGCGATACGTACGGTATGTGATGCAGAGATATAGGGGGGTGTGGAGTATAGTCTGGAGTGAACTCTCGAATGAATGTTACAAGGGAATGCTAAGGATTTGTTATACATAAGGCGATGGTGTGGAGGGACATGTGCGTGATATATAGGGGAAATCATGGAGCTGCGGCCAGAGCCGTTCAGGGACGATTGGATGTATATCGTGTCTCGGTCCCAAGTGAATTGGTGCCTAAGCGGGTATCTGTGTCCCGGGTCGGTCTCTCGATCGAGATTGATGGGATCGACATATGTAATATGATGCTGATCGACTTGGCGTGCCCTGTGCGCGTGCGTGATAATGTATTGGTCCGGCGTCGTGTATATGCGAGTCGGGGAGTTCGGGGATATCTGTGTGTGGCTGAATATAGACGAAGGCATAGGTTCTGGGGATCGTGATTGGGTCACGTCGGCATATCTTAGATACTGGTCTCGATGATGTCATTAGTATCGTTTCTGGAATATCATAACAACCCTGTTTTCCATTTCCAGTTCCGACACCGCACCCAGTTCCGACTCCATTTCTGACTCCGCTTCCGGTTCCGATTCCATCTCTGCCTCCACTTTCAGAGATGATTCCGCTTCTGGGAGAACTTCCACCAGTTCTGTTCGCCTTGCCAGTTCCACTCCAATTTCCGACTTCCACTCTCGGAACAGTGTCGGAAATCAAGCGACTCACGTAATAGGTGGTATCAAGGGTCGATCAAGGGTCAGGGTGGTCAAGGAGATGCAGGGTTGATGGCGGGTGCCAAGTGTTGTCCCTGGCTGCGCAGCGTAGTATAATACGGGCTCGCTGACATTGGGGGTCCTTAGACTTTTCTCTTTGGATTTCCCCTTGTCAGGTGAGAATCCCCTCTTTTGTATACTCTGTTCATTTATACATACTTTGGATTTCCCCTTGTCAGTTGTGTGGTAGTGTGATCTCCACAACCAGCCAGGGTTGCCCTTACAGCAGAAAAGTCTCTCCCCTAGAGGACCGGCGGTCATACTGCGTGTTGCATTCGCCATAGGTGTGTTCAGAATTGGAGACAGCGACTCGGAGATCGCAACCTCTTCCGCACACACAGCATACGACAGCCCCTATTCTTACGTCGAGCTCCCAACCCTGGAAATCCCGTCCCATATTTCTCCTTCCGGCATGGATCCGGACGATCGTCTTCGGAATATGGAGGAGGAATTGACGCGGAACCGGATGAAGACCGACGCGATTGAAACAGCCTTGCAAGCGATTTTGGCTAAGTTAGATATTCCACAAAGTGGTGGAAATGAAATGCTGGACGATCCGGATTTCGGAAAAGCGGAAGTAGCGGAAGAGAGGGTCTCCGCGAAGTTAGCAAAGGTCAAACCCGCAACTCCGGCGGACTTTGACGGAGATCGGGAGAAGGGACGCGCATTCTTCAACACATGCAGCATCTACTTCGCAATTGTCAGAGACCTCTTTCTGAACGACCAGGCTCGGATTCACTGGGCATTGTCCTTTTTCAAGTCAGACCGCGCAGCCCGTTTTGCAAACAAGGTGATCCGACATGAAGCAAAGGGCAAGGGGAACTACTTCCGGGACTGGTATGCCTTCGAGAAAACATTTTCCGACCAGTTCGGCCCGAAAAACGAGCAGCTCACAGCCCTTACGAAGCTTGAGGGAACCAGCTGGTACCAGGCCAAGGATCCGGTCGATGACTACATCGATCGCTTCCAGGAGCTCATCGACCTTGTGGAGTATGACGACGACAAGACGATCGTCATCAAATTCCGACGAGGACTTGATCCGACACTCCAGAACCAAGTCGCGCTGCTTGGGGATGGAGCTCCGGATTTCGATGACCCGGAAGGGTGGTACCAAGCTGCGCAGAGGGTGTCCCCGAACAGGGAAGCAAATGAGGCCTTCGTGGAGACAAGCCAGAACATGACACGCAGTTCCACTCGTCCTACTCCACCTGTGCCAAAACCCGGAAGCGCATTCATTCCCACACAGAAAATATTTCCGACGCTTGCTCCGCCTGCTCCTATTAGGAACCATATGTTGGGTGCATTTATGCTCCTGCACCAAAATCAAGCATAATATGTTCGATTTACTGTATGGTGTTCCAATTCTTTCTCACATTGTTCTTGTACCATGCATTCATTTCTCTGATTATTTTCGAAATTTTCGGGTCACTCCCTATCTCTCCATTTCATTCTGTTATTCCTATTTTCACAGGCGGCTGCACCCAGCGGAGTTTTAAATGACTTCGACGCGCGAGCCCTTGGGCGCTAAAGGGCCGGGTGCATGTATATGCCTTCTGAGACAGGATTGTACTCCTCTCTCAGTGACAATAAATTCACTGAGAGAGCCGAGTAGTATTCTTTGTATTTTCATAGCATGTTGACTGAAAATCATGTAGTACATTTGATTCTAGGTATTGTACTAATATATCAGTGACAATAAATTCACTGAGAGAGTACATTTGATTCTAGCTTTCTAAGAACTCTACCGAACCTTCCCTGCCATAGCCCCTAGTTGCTAACACCATAGCCATCCTCCGTCGAAGAGCGGCCCTGCCCCGATGGATGTTGACCGCATGCGTGGAAAGGCCGCGGAACTATCACCTGCTTCCGATGTCGACAACCGGGCCACTATGCTCGCGAGTGCCCCCAAGCCTTTGATATCCGGCTTATGACCACAGAGGAGAAACTCGAGCTCCTTCCAGAGTTCCTCGCACTTGCGGACATAAGCGGAATGCCCACTGCGGAAGAAGTTTCCGAAAATGCAGAGCATGGTCCACCGGAAGCGGAGGATGCGTCGGATTTTGTGACGCGCAGCGGGTGAGATGTGTGCCCCTGCTGCCTGTACATAACCGGTTTGCCTGTCTTGAAGTAGAGAATGAAAAGCCCCCACTCCCCTCACTTCGTACAGACCCACCGGATAAAGTCACACAAAAACCGAATCCGACACCCCATCCACCCCGCATCTGCCCTTGGGAGAAACGCCTTCCGAAGCGCTATGTTGTTGCTGCCACCCCTGGCCCCAAGTCACTAGTCATTAAGGTGGAGATCCAGACGACAGATACGGCGGAAGTCAAATCCGGACCCGCCCTTGTCAATTGCGGGGCCACTGGTCAGTTTATAGACCGGGACTATGTGGAACGGAACCGACTGACCACGCGGAAGTTGCAACGTGCAATCCCAGTGTTCAATGTGGATGGAAGCCCCAATGAGGCAGGGTCCATCACGGAGATAGTAGACACAATTCTCCGCTATGATGGACACTCAGAACGCACTTCCTTTGCAGTCACCAGCCTGGGGAAGCAAGACATCATCCTCGGGTTTACCTGGCTTCAGGAGCACAACCCGGAGATCAATTGGCAGACTCGGAAGGTACTGATGAGTCGATGTCCAGCCAAGTGTCACATGGGCTGGTCGGAAGTGCGGAAGGAGCGCCAGGAGCAGCGGAAGACCGAACGGCTCATACAGAGATGCTGTTCTGGCCCCCATCCACTGCTTGCAGAAGAAGACTCAGAAGCGGAATTTGAACCGGATCCCACTTCCAATTCCGATTCCGATTCCGACTCCGACGTCATCCGACTCCACCCGGAAGACACTCTGGCGGAAGGGGAGCGCTTGCTGTACGTAAACCTTCCGCCGGAAGCGGAACACATCCGCGCCACCGGAAATATTTCGCAACGCCTTGCTGAAGCCTCCAAGAGGCATGATAGAGTGGAGGCGGAAATTCCGGAGTACCTGCGGGAGTTCGAGGATGTCTTTTCCAAGGAGTCATTTGATGCCCTGCCTCCACGGAAGCTGTGGGACCACGCCATCGAGTTGGAGCCTGGGTCAAAGCCCACCAACTGCAAAGTCTACCCGCTGTCACCCAAGGAGCAGGTAGAGCTCGATGCATTCCTTGCGGAAAACCTCCGTACAGGGAGGATCCGCCCCTCCAAGTCGCCCATGGCATCTCCGGTGTTCTTCATCAAGAGGAAGGATGGCTTGCTCAGACTTGTGCAGGATTACCGGGCCTTGAATGCGATCATGATCAAGAACCGGTACCCCATTCCACTCATTTCTGAACTGATCACACAACTCCCCGGGGAGAGGTACTTCACTAAGCTGGATGTCCGCTGGGGCTTCAATAATGTCCGGATCCGGGAGGGAGACGAGTGGAAGGCCGCATTCCGCACCAACCGAGGACTCTTTGAGCCACAGGTCATGTTCTTTGGCCTCACCAACAGTCCTGCCACGTTCCAGACGATGATGAACGACATTTTCTGTGACATGATAGCAGAAGGGGTTGTCTGCGTCTACCTCGATGACATCCTCATCTTCACAAGAACAATGTCCGAACATCGGGAAGTCGTGCGGAGAGTGCTGGAACGGCTCCGGGAGTACAACCTGTGTCTCAAGCCGGAAAAGTGCGAATTTGAGCGGACGCGGATAGAGTATCTTGGGGTGATTGTGTCGGAAGGAAAGGTGGAAATGGACCCAGTCAAAGTTTCCGGTGTGTCGGATTGGCCCGTGCCGCGGAACAAGAAGGAGGTCCAGTCCTTCATTGGGTTTGTCAATTTCTACCGGCGGTTCATCAAGGACATCTCCTGCCACGCCCGTGCCCTCTTCGACCTCACCAAGAAGGAAGTTGGATGGCGGTGGGGAGAGCCAGAACAGGCCTCCTTTGACAAACTCAAAGAGCTGATCACTTCCACCCCGGTCCTGGTCTTTCCCGACGACTCTCACCCTTATCGAGTCGAAGCTGATTCTTCCGACACAGCTACCGGAGCGGTCTTGTCACAACAGTCATCGGAAGATGGTGGGGGGTGGCATCCGATTGCCTTCTTCTCTAAGAGCCTTAGTCCGGTCGAGTGGAACTACGAGATCCACGAAAAGGAGATGCTGGCAATCATCCGAGCGCTGGAGGAGTGGCGACACTTCCTCGAGGGTGCTCTATGCCCATTTGAGATCTGGACAGACCACAAGAACCTCGAGCATTTCCGCACGTCTAAGAAGTTGAACCGACGACAAGCACGGTGGTCCCTACACCTGTCCCGGTTCGACTTCATGCTCCACCACCGCCCTGGCCGCACCATGGGCAAGCCCGATGCCCTATCCCGCCGTGCGGATCATGGAAGCGGAAGTGGAGACAACGCGGATATGACACTGCTCTGCCCAAGTCTCTTTGCAATCCGCACCCTAGAAGGAGTGACTGCAGTTGGGGCGGAAGCGGAAATGCTCCGGGATATCCGGAGGCAGTACCGGAATGGAGAGAAGGAGGAGTCGGTGGTGAAGGCAGTGGAGGAACTTTGGAAAGGGCACTCACGGTCTGTACAGGCAGCGGAATGGCAGGAACCCGGCGTTGGTTGTAGTACCTTGCCATGTCATCCTTGGCCTTCGCAAGGGCTGACTTGGCTTCCGAAAGGGTGGAGTCCATGCGGTCTCGGAACTCATTGACGGTCTCGAGTTGGGAGTCAGCCTGGTGTGGTTCGAAGCCCATCCGCGGGTGTCGTCCGGAGTCAAGGATGAAGGGAGTCTGTTGTGTGGCGGAATGGACATGGTTGTTGTATTGGAATTCCGCCAGTGGAAGTAACTCATCCCA
Organism: Gautieria morchelliformis; assembly: GCA_015179125.1. Lineage (NCBI taxonomy): Eukaryota > Fungi > Basidiomycota > Agaricomycetes > Gomphales > Gomphaceae > Gautieria > Gautieria morchelliformis. The sequence goes on along the minus strand of WHVA01000230.1, from coordinate 97,271 downwards.
GTCGTCCTGCCTCTCATTGACAAAGAGGCGGAGATATTGCTCCAACTCCTGATTGACCCATTCCGTCTGTCCGTCACCCTGCGGATGGTACGCTGTGGTGGTAGCCAGCTTTATGCCGAGCAGGCAGTAGAGCTCCCGAGTCAATTCCGCGACAAATTGCGGACCTCGGTCGGAAACAACTTGTTTCAGGAGCCCATGCAACTTCCAGACATGTGCAAGGAACAGGTGGGCCGCTCTGAGGGCTGTGATCATCGTGTGCATCAGAATGAATTGGGACACCTTGCTTACCGAATCCACGACGTTCATGATCGCGTCGTAGCCATGAGACTCTGGGAGTTCAACGATGAAGTCGACACTGATGGTGTCCCAGCGGGATTCGGGAATCGGGAGCGGAACAAGTTCTCCGACGGGCGGATGTCGTTGTGCTTTGGTTCGGAGACAAAGGTCACATGTCTTCACATACTGTCCAATGTAGCGGGACATCTGAGGCCACCAGTAATTCCGAGCCACTAACTCCAGCGTCTTCCACCTGCCAGCATGCACAGCGACTCGTGTGTCATGGTGCTGGGACACAATGCGGCGGCAGAGGTCCGCCCCACCTGGAACATAGACCTTGCCTCTGAAGTGGAGCAGTCCATCACATTCCGACCCCAGAGTACCAAGTTGGAGACAAGGTGTATCTAGATGCAAGTGACATCCGCACCACACGCCCTTCGCAGAAGCTTGCCCACCATTACCTTGGGCCCTTCACAGTGACGCGGAGGGTTGGACGGAATGCATACCGCCTCCGACTTCCGATGTCCATGTTCCACCTCCACCCCGTCTTCAACGTGGTGAAGTTACTCCCCATGCTTGAGGACCCAATTCCAGGTCGGAAGGCTCATCCACCACCACCGCCGGAAATTGTAGATGGGGAAGAGCACTATGTGGTGGAACGGATCCTGGACAGCCGGTTTGTGCGAGGACGACTCCAATTCCTCGTGAAATGGGAAGGGTATGGGTACGAGGAGAATTCGTGGGTCCCGGAGCAAGATGTTTCCGCTCCAGACAAACTCCGTGAGTTCTATAGGACACACCCCGGTGCCCCTCGCCAAATCCGCTCGCTGGCATTTCAATCCCTCGTGTCCCGTGCTTCGAGGACGCAGCACGCTAAGGGGGGGGTGATGTCAGGGGACTGTGGAGGACAGGAATTATAGGCAGTAGGTATGGACTTGTTATTCAAAAGAGTAGACTAGAAATCAATTCACTCTCTCAGTGAATTTAGTGGTCACTGTAAATATATTATACACTACCTAGAAATCAATTCACTACAGAGGATTTCTAGGTCAATAAATGCAAAGACTACTAGACTAATTTACTTGCCTCTCTCAGTGAATTTAGTGGTCACTGAGAGAGGGGGAAATGTGTTCCACTGCGCATGTACTACTACCCGGCCCTTTAGCGCCCAAGAGCTCGCGCGTCGAAGTCATTTCAGACTCCGCTGGGTGCAGCCGCTTGTGAAAGTAGGGATAACAAGATGAAATAGAGAGATAAGGAATGAGTGGAAAATTTCGAAAATAACCAGAGAAATGGATGCATAATACAAGAACAATGTGAGAAGAAATTGGAAGGCCACACAACAAATTGGATATATTATGCTTGATTTTGGTGCAGGAGCATAAATGCACCCAACACGCCCCCTCAAGCTTAATATATTCCGATTTGCTCGTTGAGAATCTTCACTCTAGGACTAGGAAGTCCTTTAGTGAGGATATCTGCCAACATTTATTCGGTTGGCAAATAAACGAGCTTGGCTTGTTGATTTTTGATTATATCTCGAAGGAAATATAATCGGATGTCGAAATGCTTGGTTCTCGTGTGTTGTTGGGTGCCATACGTGATGGCAATGGCTGATTGATTGTCTGAATAAACTTGGATGGGTCTGTTCAGTGGTTGGAATATTTCAGAAATAAAATGGCGCATCCAAAGAGCCTCTTTGCCCGCATGGGTCAGGGCGACGAATTCGGCTTCAGTTGATGAGAGGGCTACTATCGACTGTTTCTGGCAACTCCATGAAACAGTGCCTCCATCAATCTGAAATAAGTATGCCGAATACGAACGCCTATGACTCTGTGAACCCCAATCCGCATCTGAATACCCCATCAAGCCGTCTTGATTTCTTCCAAGTGTGAGTTTGTAATGCTTCGTGCCTTTCAAATATTTGAAGACACGTTTGACTGCATTCCAGTGTGTGCCACCTGGATTTTCAAGGAATTACGAGAGTAATGACACCGCAAATGCAATGTCAGGTCGAGTGGCTACAGCCGCCCACATCAGTGATCCTATAGCTTGCCTGTACGGAAATTTCGACATGGCTTTCTTGCCTCTCTCTGTAGAAGGACATTGGTCTTTAGATAATTTTACGGCTGGATCAAGAGGCGTAGCGTAAGTCTTTGCATCTTCGAGATTGAATTTTTTGATGATCTTCTCGATGTATGCAGGTTGTGAAATTGCAATGGTTTTCTTCTGCCAGTCTCTTTCGATTTTGAGATTCAATAGCCAATGAATCTCGCCTAGATCTTTCATACTGAAGACCTGAGCAAGATCTCGTTTGACTTCGTCCAGGACTGACTGATTCTCAGCTGTGATGGTAAGGTCGTCCACAGCTGTTGCAATGATCACATGCCCCTTTCCGCCACGTCTATAAAATACAGCCCCGTCTGTGGCTGACGTAGTGAATCCTAATTTGTGGAATTCACCACTTAGACGTTTGTACCATTCTCTTCCAGATTGCTTGAGGCCGTAGAGTGCTTTCTTCAAAAGTAGCACTTCGCCTTTGTCTCCAGACTCATATCCATACGGCTGCTTCATGTAAATAGGTTCGGGCAACGTAGCATTGAGGTATGCATAGTCCACGTCCATTTGATGGATAGGCCAGTCATTCCTAGCAGCAATGGCGCATATGATCCGTAGGGAGGATAAGCGAGCAACAGGTGAGTATGTCTCATCATAGTCGACTCCAAACTTCTGCGTGAAGCCTTGGGCGACCATTCTCGATTTAGGCATTATTGGTTTCCCTTCTGGATTACGCTTCCAAAGGTAGACCCATTTATTACCGACAATATTGGCTCCAGGAGGTGGTTTGGCTCGTTCCCACACTCCCTTGTCGATTAGGGCCTCATACTCTTTGTCCATTGATTTCTTCCATATAGGATTATTCAGAGCTTCGTCTGCATTGCTAGGTTCAATTTGACTCAAATCCGGCGCCTTGTTATTGTTTTGACCGTCGGTTAGAAACGCACTGATGGCACACTCATAGCTACTGATGCCATCAATCTCGGAGGATAATTCTTGGTCGAATAAAACTTCTTTATGGTCCTCAACGTCCTCGTAAGCTAGCGTAGTCATATGTGCGCCAGCTTGTCTCTGGGTTTGAGATCTTGTTACGGGACCTGATGGGGCCGGCTGCACTTGTTGTTGACGGATCCTTTCGCTTCTCCTTATCGGTTCAGCTTCTCTAGGTCTGTCATCAACTCCCTGAATAGGTTGCAGCTTTTCAAGATATTCCTCTGGTGCATTTTCATCAATTTCTTCGATCTTTGCCTCTTCGCTGACTAAGCGATCGGGTACAGGCACTGATGCCGGAATGGCCTTCTTCTCTTCTCTAGACGTAGGTAGCTTGGATTCCTCAATAGAAATGATTGGGACCTTTCCCTTCTTCATCTCTGAATCAAACACAACGTTCCGCTCGACAGAAACTTTGTGCGAGTCAGGCCAATAAATATAATGACCATGGCTCTGCGCAGAAATTCCTATCCACCGAGCTCTCTTGGCACGAGCTGCCAATTTATCTCCCTGAGTGATTTTAACATAAATTTCAGTTCCCCACGCGTGAATGTCTTTGAGATTCGGTTTTTCATGGTGAATCATCTCGTAGGGCGTTTTATCTGGTAGAGCTCTTGTATGCGTCCTGTTCCTAAGATAATTGGCATGCTGTATCGCATAGCCCCATAATATCTTAGGAAGGCCTGATTCTAGCAGCATGGCACGAGTTCTCTCAGTGAGAGTTCGGTTCAGGCGTTCCGCAACACCATTGGACTCTGGTGTGTCGTGTACCGTCAACTGATGCTTCGTGCCTTGTTTGGCTAGATGCTGTTCGAATTCAGAGCTCATATACTCGCCCCCTCGATCAGAAACAAGTGCCTTGATGTGCACATTTCTCTGTCGAAGCATTAAAGCCTCGTAGAGCTTGTACTTTGAGAATGCTTCTGATTTGTTCGCCATGAGATAGATCACCGATTCTCTTGAGTAGTCATCGATAAAGGAGACATAATATGACTTCTTATCGATCGTGAGGTGTCTTGCAGGTCCCCAGACATCAGAATAAATTCTGTCACCGAATTTTGATGTTCGGTCTCTGGGTTCTCGAGGAAGAGGTTTGCGTGCAATCTTGGCCTGAATACACGCATCGCAGACAATTCTATCGCCTGTGGAGCTCAGTTCAATGCCCAATATCATGCCATGATTTAATAGATGTTGTAGGGACTTCTGTGAGATGTGCCCCATTTTTTGATGAATTTCCATGGCAGACAAACACATATGGGCTTGAGCACTTGGTGACTGGAGGTCTAGTCGATATAAACCATTGACCTTCGGTGCTTGCATCAATACCTTTCCAGTAGCGTTAGATATTGTGCATTTCTGGCCACCGAGTCGAATGTCGTAGCCAGCATCATCGCACCGACCGATCGAGACGAGGGTAGCAGCAATTTTGGGTGCATAGTATGTATCTTGCAACGTGACTTCTACTGTTCTATCTCCAACCTTATTGGATAATACGAGCAGTCCTGAGCCGAAGGCATCAAAGGTACCTTTGTTGGCTGCTCGGATAGTCCTCGGCTGTGAGAATTGACAGTAGTTCCTCAATAAATTTTTGTGAGGAGTCATATGCAATGTCGTTCCGGTGTCGAGTATGACTATAACTCCTGAGGATGTGCTCAAATTGAAATCAGAGCACTCGTCGAAATTGGTGAAGGCAAGATGCCCATCACCACTTTCCTCAGAAGAGGACTCTTCTTCGACAACATTCGCTTTTGCTTTACCCTTCTTCTTCTTCTTGGCTTTGGCTTTTTTCTTCTGACGTGGTCCTTGACCTTCTTTACCACCTCCTTTAGCCCAGCAATTTTCGATAGAATGTCCAGGCTTTTTGCAGTTGGTGCATACATGCGCCTTCTGCCCCTTCTGGTCCTTCTTAGTAGATGAACCAATAAACACCTGCTCTTCTTGCGGGAGTGTTTTCTTCCTGTCATACTGAGCCTTTAGTACCCTAATAATATTATCAGGGACCAATGGCATCCCGCATTCTTCAAGCGAAGTGGTAAGGGCGTTCATGACTGCCTCATAGGATGGTGGAAGTGACGCAAGGATGATGTCCATGAATTCTTCTTCAGAAACTCTGGCTCCCATCTCATTAAGACGAGCATATAGGTCTTGGGCCTTGTCCAAATGATCTCTCAAGTCTCCATCCTCAGGACATCTCATACTGCGGAGTTGTCTCTGCAGGCTGGTGAGGACCATCTTGGGCTTTTTGGTCATCTCATTGACCAGTGCATCCCAAGTCTCTTTTGCTGTCTTCTGCTTCTGTAGCATCAGGGCTAATGACTCTGACACTGAGACGATGATTTGGGTCTTGGCTTGTCCTTCTCTAGCAAGGTATCTCTCCAGCTTCTCCTCAGCCTTATCCATCTGAGTTTCCTCAGCTTCTGTAAGAATATGGCCTGGGGGCATAACTGGAGGATCAGGAGGTCTAGTGACTCTCCCTTCTACATGCTTGAGTAGATTTTTGGACTCGAAATAGCTGATGAGAGTGGCTCGCCACAATGGCCAATTACTTCCATCAGTAGCAAGCTTCTCAACACCCAATAGCTTCTCAGAAGTGTCTCCGGGGCCCATAACCCTGTTGAGGACAGGAATTATAGGCAGTAGGTATGGACTTGTTATTCAAAAGAGTAGACTAGAAATCAATTCACTCTCTCAGTGAATTTAGTGGTCACTATAAATATATTATACACTACCTAGAAATCAATTCACTACAGAGGATTTCTAGGTCAATAAATGCAAAGACTACTAGACTAATTTACTTGCCTCTCTCAGTGAATTTAGTGGTCACTGAGAGAGGGGGAAATGTGTTCCACTGCGCATGTACTACTACCCGGCCCTTTAGCGCCCAAGAGCTCGCGCGTCGAAGTCATTTCAGACTCCGCTGGGTGCAGCCGCTTGTGAAAGTAGGAATAACAAGATGAAATAGAGAGATAAGGAATGAGTGGAAAATTTCGAAAATAACCAGAGAAATGGATGCATAATACAAGAACAATGTGAGAAGAAATTGGAAGGCCACACAACAAATTGGATATATTATGCTTGATTTTGGTGCAGGAGCATAAATGCACCCAACATCACGTGGGAGGAACCGTCGTTCATCCGTATACTTTGGGGACCTAGAAGAGCCTCGGATACACAAAGCAGACAGAACAAGGGCCAGGACAACGCCGTACGAGTCTGCATAGCGCATCAGGCCACCTCATTGACACAACACTGCCCACGCCCATCAACTACACGCTACGCAGCACATAGACAGACAGGATAGTGGGCGCGCTGGCACGGGGGGTAGAGGGCCGACGCACAGGCAAGAAGCGGGGGGAATGGCTCCAATGGAATGCAAAGGTGAGTGGGTCAGACCATGTCGCGCATGGTTAAGGTGATGACAGAAAAAAAACAGCGCAGAGTAGGCCATGTACACAACGGCCGTTCAAGCAGCGCGCCACCAAGCGCCCTGACCTGAATGGTATACAGGCATCAAGGCAACAAACAGGGGCCCCAATGAAACAACAAGCACGACAAATCACGAAGCCGCTCCCATGCGCACGCTGCCACGATGAACCCCGCGCAAAAAACACTACACCAATCCCACTCGCAAGGGCCTCGCCAAGAAAGACAAGGGTGTAATGCAGCAAGAGCGGCGCACGAGACATGCTCCATGCAGTGCAAGAGCGACAGCGGCTGAATAAGCTCGTCGAGCGGCTCAACAAATCCCCGCACAAGCAACCGCACCCCGGCCCCACAGGGCCACAAAAATGCATCCCCCACCAGCCGCCCATGTGGATACCACCCCCGCCGTCCATGCGAGACAGGCAGAGAGGTCCAAGACAGATATAGAGACAGAGACGCAGAACCATCCGTGGCGGGTGCGTGGCAAGACTCGAATCCCGCCTTGAACCAGACGTACTGATCGAATCTAGCATTTCCAACTGGAGTGAAAAAGAAGGCCGCCGGCAGCCATCAGTTCGAAAGCAAACAAAGTTTTGAAATCAGGGGATGTGGCATCGTTCACTGACAGCTCTCATTCGTTCTGTTTTTCAAGACAACCTGGCAGCTCAGTACTTCCATTTTAACCCTTTCAAGCAATTCTGGAAAGATGGGACATCGAAACTCCAGCGTGTCCGAGATGAGCTATTCAACTCAGACGCATGGCTCCGGGAACATGAGGCTATCCAGAATCTGCCTTGAAAGGTAGGGGACAACTTCCCTCGGTGGCTGGCGGCATTGATGTTTTGGTCGGATGCAACCCATCTGGCCCAGTTTGGTCAGGCCAAGCTATGGCCGATCTATTTGTTCTTTGGTAACCAGTCCAAATGGTTGCGTTGTAAACCATCTGCACAGGCATGTCATCACGTCGCATATTTGCCAGGTGTGCGTGACTTTTGTTGTTGTTTTGTCAAATTGGCTCTAATCGAAGGTTCAGCTTCCCGACAGCATTCAAGACTTCATTCGCGCCTGCACCAAAGGTCGTGCGCTGGATCCCTTGATGACGCATTGCCGTCGTGAGGTCTACCATGCCGTGCTCAGGGTCCTGTTGGACGAGGATTTCATTGAGGCCTGGAAAAACGGTATGCTAATTCGGTGTTATGATGGTGTGGTGCGTCGGATATTCCCCCGCATCTTCACATGGTCTGTGGACTACCCGGAGAAGTGAGTCCAGATCATATGCCGGCCCTCAAACTGACAGGACTCATATCAGGGTTCTACTTGCGTGCATCCGAGATTTGGGCCGCTGTCCGTGTCCGCGGTGTATGGTATGCAAAGAGCATATATCTAGACTCGGGATGGCTCAGGATTGTCAAACTCGAGCACACCCAAGAACAGATAATGAGCAGCACCGTTACGATGTGCAAGCAGCCTGTCGTATTATTTATAAGGATGGGTACATAGTTAACAGCAACGCTGTGGATGCAATTCTCAAGGCAAACTCACTTACGCCAACGGAGGTACAACTGATTAAACTCCATCCTAACAAGCTGTTGACAGGGTGTGTTGGTATAGAATGCTTTCTCGCATGCCCTCTCTTGGGCCAATTTCAATTTCTTCCAAATACTCGCATGTGATCTCATGCATGAGGTCAAACTCGGGGTCTGGAAGGCCCTCTTCACTCACTGGGTATGGATCTTGGACAGCGAGGGTGCTTCAAAGGTTCAGGAACTCAATGAGAGGTAGATGTCATCTCAACATATCTATGTCTTTTCATGTGCTTCCAGGTTCCGGTCAATTCCCACATTTGGTCGAGCCACAGTGCGACGCTTTGCACACAATGTCGCCAACATGAAGAAACTGGCTGCCCAGGATTTTGAGGACATCTTACAGGCACATCAATGCTAAGATCAAACATATATGTGCCCTTTTGACACATTGATAGTGTGCTATGCCCCGTTGGAAGGGCTCCTACCTGAGCCATGGAATAGCCATATCCAAATTTTACTGTTTAACCTGGCCTGGTGGCATGGCCTTGCGAAGCTCCGCATGCACACAGATGACACACTGGAAAGGCTTGATGCCCAAACTGTCGAACTTGGCAAATCCCTGCATTTTTTCGCTGAAACAATTTGTCCACAATTTGCTACTAGGGAGACACCCCGCGAGGCGTCTGCACGTGCTCAGGAAGCCGCCAGGAAAGATGTTTCCAACCACGCCAAGGGTAAACAGCCTGTTGGTACCGCTCCATCTTCCCACTCTGCACGCCGCCCTCGTACGTTCAACTTGAAAACCTACAAGTTACACACGCTTGGACATTATGTTCGGGACATCCGTGAGTTTGGTACTACAGATTCATATTCAACCCAAATTGTAGGTTGGGCCTGGCACCATGCGCGGTTGCACCATCACTCACCCCGGGATCTCTTATGCAGGGTGAACTGTCTCATCGTAAGGTCAAATCATGATATCGCAACCGGACAAACAAAAATTTATTCGTGCGCCAACTGGAGAAACTTGACCAACACGCCACTCAGATGCGCCACAGTGCGCAGAAACTGCACACACATAACATTGCAGTCCCAGAACACCAGGTCGGGCTCGAAGGTCGGTCTACCGAACTGTCTGAGCCCGTGTCTGCGGCACAGGCATATCATATCGCACAAGATGTTCGAAACCCACTATGTCTTGGGCCGTGGTTGGCCCAATGTATTGGGGATCCAGCCACCCAGGTAAGAGATAACTTACATTCCCGCCATGGATTTCAAGTGACACATGCGGGGGTTAGGATTTTATTGTGCAACTGAAGGACCACCTTCTGTCACGGATTTATGGCCATCCGGGGGCAGGGGAAGAGCAAGAATTCTCAGAACAGGAACGTGACACCCTTTTTTTCCAGAATGAACGCATATACAAGCATGCATTCCTTCGGGTCAACTACACTTCTTATGATGTGCGCCGTGACCAGGACATTATCAGTCCTTGCACGGCGAAATGCGATGTCATGGTCTGCTCCAATGAGGATGCAGCATCCTCGGCATTGTATCCATTCTGGTATGCGCGTGTCCTGGGTGTTTTTCATGCCCAGGTATTTTGGCGTACTCATGCAGGATTCACCGCCCCCACACGAATGGAATTCCTATGGGTTCGGTGGTTGGGCCAAGATCCTAACTACTCATCTGGGTGGAAGGGGCACCGACTCGAACGTGTTGGATTTGTCCCACACGTCGACCCAGAGGCCTTTGGGTTCTTAGACCCGAAGGCGGCCGTGCGCGCGGTGCACCTCATTCCCGCTTTTGCTCATGGCTGCACTCACACCCTTTGTCCCCCTTCCATAGCCCAGGATGTGGAGGGGGACTGGGAGTACTTCTATGTCAACAGGTGTGTGCACATAGACTGGCAGCTGGAGCACTGGAATAACTGAAATTGATCTATGTCACGGTGTGCCTGACAGATGGGTTGATCGCGACATGCTCATGCGATACATGGGTGGCGGCATTGGGCATGTTCACAGTCAAACAGGTAATATAAATGAGGGTGCCCAGGCTGAAGTGTTGGTGTCCAGAGGACACCAACACCTGCCATCCGAGCCCGATCATGATGCTGATGAAAATCAGTCTCACGATTTGGAGGATGATGGCCCCTCATCGCCAGGTGAGGACAGATGCTCAGGGGAGGATGGCAGCAATGGGTCTGAGTTGTTCAAATTCAGTGACCACGGCGAAGTGGAGGATTACTTGCAGTATGGGGATTAGATAGATGCAGAATGTGCTTATTGAACAAAGCCTGACACTATCGGCAATATATTGGAATAGTGGACTTATTACACAAAATTCGCGGTCTGCATGACTATCGAATGGCTGAAACATTCTGGCTCGACAAGGTTAGGGCATATGACTGAGCCTGGGGCAAGTTCAAAATTTTTCTATCACGTGACCATTGAGTTAGAAGTTATAAGACACAGCGGTGTCGGCCATGGAATACGTCTCTTTCTCTATACCTGAACCCCTCCATTGCGACCCACCATGCCCTCATCACGCTCCTGCATCAAGCCCCACTCATCCAGGCGCCGTCCTCATCACAGGAGGCCCAGTTCACGCTCACCAACCAGGCCTTCCACTGCCGCCTCTGCAACTTCGAGTCGCAGCGGGAGTCTGCAATTCTCCTCCCCATTAAGTGAACCTACGTGGGGAGGAGAATCGCAAGGACATGCGACCGCCAGTGCAGGCAGCCCCGTGTCACTTTCCGGCACTGATTCTGAAAATGAAGCTGGCCGCAAGAGGTATCGCTCCTCCTATTCTGAGGGCACCTCGCGCAAGAAACCGTTTGTATCCCCTTCATAACACATGGATAATTGCTAATCATTCATTGCATTTATGATAGCAAACGCGATGCTCTTTCCAGACCGGCATGCCATTTTGGTCGCACGGTCGAAATGTGGCGCCAATTCCTGCCCATCATGAACAAAGGTCAGCGTGACCCTGCTGAAGCCGACCTTGATGATCCCCAGTAACTCTTCCTCTTCTTCCTCTGGCCTCATTGCTCATTTTGTATCCCAGGGTCCGCACAATCCAGCACCAATACGAGCAGCTCCTCGAGATCTGCCCTCGTCTCACAGAAGAGATTCGGGCGCATAGTATTGAAGAGGTAGCCAGCGTTGTAAGAGTCTCTTTTCTTTGAGACTCTCTGGAATCTCGATAACCCATTGTGAGCCAGATGGAGAATGCCCGTGCCAGCGGACGTGGTGAAGATATCAAACGTGTCAAAGATCTCATGCAATCACTTCGCTCCTTCCACCCTGCTCTGAAGGCGAACACCAAGGAAAGCCGAGGTTCAACCACCCTCAGATCGGGCGGCTGCTCGTGAGTGCCCCCAAAGTCCAGCAGTGGGATGACGATGAGGAGTACATAACACCCTTTGACACCACTGTCCATTGCCGTACTCACTCACATCTAGGTTTCGTCAGCGGGTTAAAGAGGGCATTGAAACATTCCGCCCCCAGGACTTTCCCGTGTTCTTATACGAAGATGACAGCATCGATCCTAACGACTTATTGTCAGGTTTCTTGCGCAGCGATATCCTCATCCGTGTGCGTGTATCACTTATCTCTTACACCGTGATGTCCCCATCGCTGTTGCCGTTCTCCAGGCATATCGCGCCATCATGATCGGCCCCAGTGCCATTGAAGGCCGAGGAACATCATCACGTGCAACGAAGAAGGGCAATGTGCAGCTTAATAACATGACTGATATTTCCATCCCATCCTTAGCACGAGACAGACCTCGTTCTTCTGCTTCTGTGTATTTACACTCTATCTCGCCCACATCCACACCAACACAACACTTACTGAGCTACTGTACCTGGAAGGAATAAATGGGCATGGAGAAGAGCGAAGGGAGTGACGAGGAGATGATGCGAGAAGAAATGAAGGGTGAGTGACTTGGCACAGGCTGTAGTACGCCTACCACAACCACCAAAATATGCAAAATCAATTTTCTCATGTACACAATAGATACACAACACTCTAGTGTGTCGCTGCCTACTACCAGCGATACCATACAGCCCCTGCAAAAACAAAACAGGCGAAAAAACGATGCCGCCGAGCGTCAACCCACTTTTGCCCACCACGTCACAAGGCCGCATGAGGGCGGGCGCCACACAGCAGACCAGCAATAGATCTAGAGCTGAACTATTAGCAGAGCCAAATGCGACAGTACGTACAAGAGAGCAGGCCAGGAACCACCTCAACACATATGGCTATCTAGCCAAAGAGGACCCCCTCTCAGCGGAGCAGCTCAGCTACGTGCTGCTGTCGCTGGTGCACAACGTCAGCGGAAAGACGTTACAAGAAGGAGTACGGGCGGTTGCAATCTTGATGTTGGAGGAAGCGGTGAGGGGAGTAGGGGCAGCGGTCATGCGACACGTGGAAAAGAGCCTCGCCCCAGTCATAGCCAAGATCGAAGTGGCGGCCAAGACGGCGAAGGAGGTCACGGAGATCGCAAAAGACACGACAGAAGGAGCCAGTAACCTTATGGAGCACCTGAGCATTATAGGCCAGCAGAGAGCGCAGGCGAGGGAGGAAGGACGTGGGGAAAGGACATACGCAGCGGCGTTGAAGGTAATGTACCTCTGTCACACCCGAACAACCTGGCAAAAGCAAAAGTGAAAGCGAAAGCGAGGCAAATACTGATAGATAAGGACCCACAAGGAGAGCAGGACCCCCTCGGCGGACTCACAGAACAGGAGCTGGTAGCGAAGGCGAACGAGACGATTAGCAATCTAGAAGAGGACCACGGCCAAGCCAACATGACATTTGTCGGGGCCAAAAAACTTGCAAACGGGGGAATAGTGTTCGACATGGAAATGGAAGAGGCAGCAAGATGGATCCAGGCCAACAGGAGGGCTTTCTTAAGCAAGGAAACAGTGGAGCAGCTGTAATAAAGGACCGGGCAATGACGGTGATAGTGGAATACGTGCTCCTGAGCCATTCACCCGACGCACTCGCGGAGATGAGAAAAATCGAGCGAGATTCCAAGATCCCCGCTGGCTCCCTACTATCAACTCAGTGGATAAAACCCATACACAGAAGAACAACTGGACAAAAATCCGCTCATGTCATCACCAGGTTCGCCACAACCGAGTCCGCGAACCAAAACATAAGGGACGCACTGATAATAGCCGGCAAGAGGACATGGGCTAGAAGAATGAAAAGAGAACCATGCCAATGCCTCAAGTGCCAAAAATACAATGCGAGACACATCATGGCCGAGTGCAACAGCCGTGACAGGTGCAGAACGTGTGGAGGTGAAAACAGGACAGTGGAATGTGAAGAGGTCGACCCGAGCAAGTTCAGGTGTGCAAATTGCGATGTACAGGGACACGCGTCCTGGGACAGGACATGCCCAATATTCAAGGCGGCATGCTTGGCGGCAGAGAAAGGAGACCCAGAGCACACATACAAGTTCTTTCCAGACAAGAATCCGTGGATGTGGGAGCAGAACGGAGCAGAAGAGGAGGTGGAAGATGCTGGGGACTTGTTAAGGAGATTCAGCGCACAGGAGGGCAGGAGGAGACAAGCGGCAGAGGAAGAATATCAAAGTGAAAGACAAACGGACTACAGAAGTCACGAGAGACAGCAGACAGATGAGGACGGCCCATGGCACAGAGAAGGGAGACAGCGCAGGGGAAGCACAAGGGGGCGAAGAGGCGGGGTCAACCCCCAGATAGGGCATAGGGATCAGGGGTGGCAAGGACAGGAGCGAGAGGCGGGAGAAATTCGCCAAAGCCGACTAGATGAATACGGAATAGGAGACATGCACGGACAGGAGCAAATGAGAGAACGTGAGGAAGGCGGCAACAACACACATCGGGGATGAATAGGGAAAGCCTGCAGATCAAAAAATTGAAGACTAGACAACAAAACGTTAACAAGTCACTGACCGCAACAACAGAGATGCTAGCTAAGTGCTCACCTGACAATTATGACATGCTTGCAGTACAAGAACCATATGTTGATTTCCTAGGAAATTCTAGAGCGACGCCCAGCTGGTACACGGTGTACCCCAAAACGCACTTTCAAGAAAAGGGTAAAAGGACGAGATCAATGATTTTGATAAGCAAAAGAATAGCCACAAGCGCGTGGGAGGCAGTATTAGGAACACCGGACACCACAGCGGCAAGGGTCAAAACGAACATGGGTAATGTGCTCATCATTAACATATACTGTGACTGTACGCAATCTGATAGCATAAGAGCCGCCCAGACATATTGTTACGTATCGAGATTTCCACTAAGTCGGAACTGGAAAGGACAGCGGCTTCAACTTGTAGGTTGCGCCCCCAATGAACTATCGTCCTAAGTATTTCGGAAATGAGTCGGAAGTCGGAAAGTACTGAGCTAGAGGTTGGTCGGAATTTGAGTCAGAACTGAGGCGGAAGACGGAAGACGGAAGGCGGAGAGACTGAGGTCTTGCTAGACTCGCTGTACTAAGAACAGGAGATGGAGCGAAGGAAATCAAGTATTGAAGGTGATTATCTGATTGCAGAATAACAGACATACATGAGGGGGTTTTATACAAAGCGCAGAAACAACAAGTAATGGTATGATACTAAGCAAGTTCCGGAGAGTGCAGGAATCGGATAGACATACGGGGTAAGTAACTAATACGGAACAATGGTTGACAAGGGGGGTGCAGGGTAGGGTAGAACAATGGCAAAGAACAAGGGGTCGGGAAAACATATCTGACAACGAACTACAAGGGTGACCGGATATATGGTTTTGATGGATGGCGAGGTGGGTCCGGTGGGTCCGAGTAATAGAGTCGAAAGAACAAGGGAAATGTACAAGGGGCGGAATGTCGGAAATGTCGGAGGGGCGGAACGTTGTGCGGAACTATTAGAGGGGCGGAAGGAGTGGCGGAACTGAGGGTCGGAAGTCGGAAATGAACGGTCGTAACACATATCTCCAAAGACAGGCGGCCAACGAAGGGATGCAGAGGCAGGGACAGAACGTAGAAGGGATAATATGGCTGGGGGATTTCAATAGACATCACCCGACATGGGATGAGCTGAGCAATTCACACCTGTTCACAAGGGCTAACCTGGATAAGGCGCAGATACTACTCGATGCGGTAGCCGAGCTAGACCTACAGATGATCCTACCAAAGGGGATACCCACACTGAGAGCAATGGCCACCGGGAACTATACACGCACAGATAATGTCTTTGTGTCTTCACTGCTAGCTGAAAGACTAACCAGCTTCAGGGTGGTGCCGGAGGATAGACCCCCAAAGAGCGACCATTTCCCCATGGACACCACACTCGACGTCACAGTCAAAGATAGCACACAGATAGCGAAGCCCAACTTCAGACAGGTGGACTGGTGGGTGTCATGATTCATTTATTCTGCGAATCATCCCTCAGCACACAGCGAATGACCTCCTGAACCAGCGAATGGCTTCCCGAACCAGCGAATATGTTGCCAAAATATTCGTCGCCATACTGCTTTCGCATTCACTATTCGCATCATTCCTGCCAGGACGCCAGGTGTTGGAGCTGTCATGACCAGTTTATTTCTCCTACCGCGCTACCTCTATGTTCCCCCTCGTCACTCCCTAGCATCTTCGTCAGAGTTCACCACACCTACCGACCACTCCCCCTCTACGTCCACTCTACTCGCTGTTCGCCCCATTCTCCGAACCGCTATTCGCTGCTCATGCATTTCGCCAGCAGGCACGCCATCAAATATGATTGATACCATTCACCCGGCATGATGGTTCATCATTAGCCCCATCATCTTCTTAATCCAACCCCATTGGGTGTTCATATGGACAAAGTGTGTTCGCAGGACGTCCCTTCCATAGGTCGTGCGGGATCAACCCAGGAAACGAAGAGTCCGTGCAGGGTAGCATGTATGCAGGTCCCAAGACATGGTTTTGTCCATAAGTGCCTTCGCCCCCTTTTACTCTCTGTCGTTTCATGTTCGCATTCTCCCCTCACTCTATTGTATGTTTATTCCATCTACTTAGTATCATGACTGCACACCCCTATCCGGCCCTAACTCACGACGGCCTCTTTCCTATTCGCCAATACCTTACGAGCATTCGATATAAATAGTTTACATTCGCATGTATATTCCCCAGTTCAATTATCATACGTCGTTCATCTTGTGCAAATTTGACCTCGCTGTGGTCATCGTCTTGAGCCTTCTCTTGGAGACTTCTATCTTTGACTAGCAGAGGACTTAGGCATCACTGGTGAGTTCTCATACTTCATCTTCGTTACCTTAGCCTTCGAACCATTTTCTGTGCTGTTGGCAAAGGGCTCCAAAGGAGCACCTTCGCCGGCAAAGGGATTGTCGAGACTTAAGACAGCCCTTCCGTGATACCTTGCACGTTACATCGTCAAGTGCCATGGGCTATTTCGCTACGACTGTAGATAGGGCGAGCCCCATTCAGGAAACCCTCTTACCTTGTGAACATTCATTGGTTCACCTATTCGCTGAACGGCATACTTATTCGCACAAGTTATTCGGGCATTCGCTGTGTTCACTAATACATGACAATAATGCCTAGAAACCAATCTTGACAGTGGGCCTACACAGAGCAGCTCAAAGAAAGGCTCGAACAAGACATAAGTGCCCTGACACCGGCCACCCCTCAGCAGTTCTACAGACACCTGAGGACACTGACAGAAGCAATCGCAGACGTGACTGAAGAGTTGGTACCTAGAAGCAGGCCGTCGCCATTCATGAAATGCTGGTGGTCACTACAGCTCACACAGATCAGGGCGGAGACGAGATGGCTGGGCAGAAGGGCGTACACGAGGTGGAACGACTCAGCAGACATGGCACATGAAGAGTATAGAGTAGCCAGAAACCAATATGCTGAGGCCATCGAGGGATCGAAAAAGGATCACTGGAAGGATTTCCTGGCCAACATTGACCAAAAGACAATTTGGATGGCGCACAGGTATGCATTGTCAGACGCGACCGACGGGGGACGAGCGCGAGTGCCGACACTGGTGATGACACGCGAAGACGGCACATGGCTGACAGCGGAAACAAACGAACAAAAGGCAGACCTGCTCTTCAACACGTTCTTTCCACAACCAGCCGCCGAGATAGAACAAGTCCTGAGAGGCTACGAATATCCCACACCAGCATTCAAATACCAATCGATCTCAGACGAACAGATAAGGAGGGCAGTAGACAAGCTGAACCCATTCAAGGCCCCAGGGGAGAACGGTATCCCAAACGTCCTCATTAAACAGTGTATTAAAGTCCTACTCCCCCATATAGGCCCATTATTTCGCGACCTTCGAGTTGGAGGTGTACCCAGCGGAATGGAGAGACTCAATCACGAGAGTCCTGCACAAGCCGGTGAAGGCAGATTACACAGTCCCAGGGGCGTACAGACCCATCGCCTTACTAGACACGATAGGAAAGGTTCTGTCAGCATGCGTGGCCGAGGACCTAGTAAAAATGGCGGAAAAGCACCAACTACTGCCCGACAACCATTTTGGATGTAGGCCAGGGCGGACCACGACCGACGCCATACACTACATAGTAGGAGAGGCCAAAGTCGCATGGAGGAAGGGGAAGGTTTTGGGAGCGCTGTTTCTGGATATCAAAGGGGCTTTCTGTTGGGTGCATTTATGCTCCTGCACCAAAATCAAGCCAAATAGATTCCACCATTCGTATTTCTTTTGATTTTGACTTGAAACCATGCTGACATTCATTCTATGATTTGTCAAATTTTTCTTTGATTTTTCGAAGCTGTATTTCTACTTCTTTTCATGTTCTGTCCAACCGACCCTTTGTGGGTGGTTGTGGACAAGTTTCCTTTTTGAGCTGCGGCTGTTCACTACCGTGCTACGTTCTACGGGCGCTTAGCATGGCACACGGTGGTACCACGGGCGCTAAAGCGCCGGCTAGTAGTACATGCGCATGAGACACATTTCCCTCCTCTCTCAGTGACAACTAAATTCACTGAGAGAGGCAAGTAAATTAGTCTTGTTTCTTTTCGATTTGTTGACCTAGAAATCCTGTAGTGAATTAATTTCTAGGTAGTGTATAATATTAAGAGTGACAACTAAATTCACTGAGAGAGTGAATTAATTTCTAGTCTATTCTTTTGAGCAACAAGTCCATACCTACTGCCTATAATTCCTGTCTACTACACTTTCCCAAGCATTTGTTAGACAGACTCACTCACAATATGTGCAGAAAAGGGATACCCCAAGAATATACAGACTGGATACGCCGGAAGGTGCAAGGCAGGCTCAGGACAGTCAACTTCGACGATTACACTTTGATGACCAGGCCAATAGAACGCAGGATGGATCAGGGCTGCCCATTGTCAGCAATCGCATATCAATTCTATAATGCGGACCTGATAGATGTGGTAAAGGATAGAAGAGGGGAGGGCAGTGTAGGCTCCGTCAACGACACAACGCTGATAGCGGAAGGGGCCACACTCAGAGAGGCCTTCGACAAGCTCGCGGACATCATGAATAGGCCTGGGGGTGCAAGCTGCTGGGCAACAGAACACAACTGCCAGTTCGCCATCGAGAAGTTCGGTCTACTAGGACTCACCAGACGCAGAGAGAAAGATCCAACAAGACCAGGCAAAACCAGGCCAGTCCAGAGGCTGTCAATTAAAATTGGACAGCACGTGATAAAGCCAGCAGCGACACACAAACTGTTAGGAGTAATCGTCGACCAAGAACTGAGGTTTAAAGAACATGCGAACTACACACTAAGAAAGGGAGAGGCATACATTGGGCAGTATAGGAGACTAGCGAAGACCACAAAGGGGGCCACAGCTAAGCACATGAGAACCTATTACCTGACGGTGGCCATGCCGCGAATGCTTTACGCAGCTGACATTTTCCTGATATCAGCCACCAAACGTGCCAAGGGAACGAAAGGACATATGAATAAGTTGGCTTAGATACAGAGACAGGCCGCCCTGGACATAACAGGGGCCCTAAGGACCATGGCAACTGATACGCTCAATGCGCACGCCAACCTCCTGCCGTTCCCGCTCCTAGTCTCGAGGCTAGTGCACAGAGCGGCGGTGTGGCCTGCTTGCCGCACGGCCACCCTCTCACCACGAAGATAAAAAAGGCTGCCAAAAGATACGTAAAGCGGCACCGCTCGCCCCTCCACAAGATCCTGCATGCTTATAGCCTGAAACCAGACAGTATGGAGAAGATCCACACCGTAGTGTTTGGGCCCAAATGGACCCCGGCTTTTCGCAAAAAATCCCGCAGAGCAAGGAACACGCAATAGCGGAGATCGCAGGGGAGAGTGCGGACGTGATGGTATTCACAGATGGGTCATGCATAGAGGGCGGAGTAGGGGCGGCAGCGGTACTGTACAAAAACGGGAGAGAGTACAGAGCGGCACGACTGTACATGGGCCCAGAGAGTGAGCACACGGTGTTTGAGGCTGAGCTGACCGCAGCGGCTATGGGAGCCAAAATGCTCAACGAGGAAAGGGGCAGAAGATATGCGATAGCTCTGGACAACCAGGCAGCGATCCAAACGACCCGAAGGGAGAGCACCATATCAGGACAGTACATATTCAACGCTTTACACAGACATGTCCAGAGAGTCGTCGAGCAACAGCCAGCAGTGAAAGTCGTCATGAGGTGGGTACCGGGGCACGAAGGCATAGAAGGAAATGAAAGAGCAGACGAGGAGGCCAAAAAGGCAGCAAAGGGGGACTCCAGCAGAAACCAGGAGATACCCATCGAATGTCGAGGGAACATGCCGATAAGCAGGACCGCAGAGACCCAGAGACACAACTCAGAGCTCAAGCAGATGGTGAGGGATACATTTGCTAAGTCCCCCAGAGTACAGCGTGCGTTTGAAATTGACCCAAGCATGCCGTCAGCAGCATTCTCAAAGACCACCAAAGACATGCCACGCCGACACGCTAGCCTACTCGTACAGCTCAGGACAGGGCACATCGCGCTAAACAAGCACCTGTACAAGATTGGCAAGGCAGATTCACCCATGTGCCCAGCATGCAGAAGCGTGCAAGAAACTGTCCATCACTACCTGTTCCGATGCCCGGCGTACAGCGAACAAAGGAAACGCCTGGAGAAGGAGTTGAGGAGAGGAGCGAAGTCTGTGAGAACGCTTCTAGGAAGCCACAGTGCGATGGAACACATATTTCGGTATATAAACGATACAGGAAGGTTCGAGAGGACATACAGCGATCTATCCTTACAAGTGAAGAAGAGGGACAAAAGGAAGAAGGCAGAGATGGGAACAAGGAACTAGAAGAGGAGGCATGCAGCCGCACACACAACCTCGCCCACATAGGCATGGACAAACCCGGGGCTTTGCCCGCCGAGGATAAGTAGAGGTTGAGGACAAAAGGCGGGAAGGAGAACAGATAGAACGAAATTGTACACACCGTCTTACATAGGGCACGGCCCCAAAAGACAAAAAATTGGATATAAAAAAAAAAAAAAAAAAAAAAAAACAGGCTGTAGTGTAGTCTGTAAATAATCGCTACCATCGTTGTAATTGGAAGAACCAAGTGTGAGTATGTTCTCAATGCTGAAAAGATACTATGCGAAGGGGAATATCTGTGCACAAACCGTGCGCCACGGCTCGTGCTACATGTACTCAGACCTCAGACTACGCACCACGCCCGCCCCGCTCCATCTGCGGGTGCAGCGCTCCTTCATATGCTCAGCGCAGGCATGACCCATACGGGCACACGCGTGGAAGGGTTCATGGTCGGCCGGGGCGCCGCACTGTCCCATGCACAGCGTCAGCGCTTCCGCAGCACGTTCATCATGATCTACGGCTGTGTGAGCGCCGCGATCACAAGGGAGAACGACCCTGTGCATTGCGGCACGAAGCACCCTGTGCCCAGCATGCCGGCGGACACGGAGACAGAGCGGGCAGTGGACAGGGGGGATGACATGAGTAGGTTGACCTTGGTCGCAGACAGTGGGCGTGGATTGAGGCAGGGATGGTGGTGGAGCGGTCGAAGGAGGAGCCGGATGGGGTGGGGCGCAGGCGGAGGTGAGGGTCAGCGGTGTTGGGGCGCAGGGGAAATGACGGCCAGGGTGGGTGTGGGGGGAGGGGTGGGGGGGCAGGGGTGGGGAGGACGGGCGCGGGTGCGTGGGCAGGGACCGGCCCATTGAATTCCAGGAGGGTGCCTGCATGAAAGTGGGCCACGTCAACACGAGTGTGTAAATAATCGAGGTTAAAAATGAGGAATTGAAATACGTGATGTGGGACATTGGACACACAGCACACACACAATGCAGCTTGTGGACGTGGCGAGCCGCTTGAGCACGGGGAGGTGGAGTGCATGAGCTGCGCGCACGGGGGTCTGGTACGGGAGGTCTAGGTCTGTCCACGTGTGTTATGCCCCTGCCACCGGACGGCGCTTCATGGCTCCAAGGCCGACGCCGGGGGCACATGCATGCGGGATGCTGATGGTGTACTTCTGCGCGACGAGAATCGCTGCCATGCGCAGCTCGTTTCGCACAAGTTCAATCATCCGCTCGGCTTTGCCCATCCTAAACCACGCCGCCACCACGCACATGGGGAAGCGCACGAGCGGGGCTGACGCACACGTGCGTGTAGAGCACCTTTGCGAGTGTCGTGAGGGTGAGGAGGAAGGGGTCCCCCTCATGGAGCGTCGTTGCCGCGGGGTTTGCCAGCGTGGGCGATGGTTCCTGAGAGCATGCTTTGGCCTGCTCGAAGACAGTGGTGGTGATGGGGTTGAGGAGAAGAGCAACTCTGGGTCATCGTCGTGCAGAATGGGGGGACCCGCCCCGCGTGCGTCTGCTCCGCCATCTCCGGCGCAGGGGACACGGCTGGGATGCACGCGAGGGGGTTGGACACGAGGAGAGGCAGGCCCCATGGGGCGTGCGCAATCGTGGGGCACGCCACAGGTGTCGCCTCAAGGTGGAACAGCGCGGTTGAGTGCGACGTCCCTGACATCATGTCCGGTGCCTCTGCTGCGCCTGACGCGTGCGCCAGGTCACATGCGTTCTTGAAGCTTGACTTAGTGATTCTCCCAGCTGTGACTCCAGTAATGGAAACTCTCAGTCCGGTGGGACATAACGCCTGTTGGAGTCATGGGACCTTGTTCAGAAATTATGTGCGGCAGTTGTCAGGTCATAGCCCTTTTAGACATGGAAAATACGGACGAAATTGAGCTGTGAGTCCTCTGCTTGCTGCCAGAATGCCTTGTGAGACAGATCTGTATAAGTTCCTAAATTTCGGATACCCGCCGGACGCCGCCGGTTACCCGGGTCTGCACTGTGCAGTTTGTACATTGTCACGTGAGATCATGTAGTGTCCGTGCCCACAGGATCGCTATCCCAGTATCCAATAGCTCTCTCTTCGACACCAAAACAAAAAACGCGAGGAAATGAAAGTATCCGCCTATCATGTAACCTAATCTCCTCTGAAGAATCGAATGGTCCTGTATTTCCTTCCATCCATGTACGGTATATCCTTCGCCTAGCGGCCTAAGAACAGCGACCGGGAATCGAAGTCCATTCCTCAGCATGTGGCCTGTGACCAACACCCTCCCTGTTTACCTGGCTTGTCTAGCATTTCGGCTGATGAGGATGAAGCCGACCCTGAGCGCTTGCAGATAAAGCACTTTACCTTTACTCAGTATGACTTGTGGAGGATGACAACGCGCTGGCACCGCACATGCTCTACATCCCCTACATCTACTTGACACCTCCCTCGCTTCAGTGGACACACTCCGGTCCATTTCTTGTGGCAAAGGACCTTTTGACACCGTCACCGTGCAATCAAGGATCTTCATGCAGGGAATGCTCTCCCTCCTCGCCTTGCACGCCACGGGCATGGAATATAGCATCGAGCAGCGGGACCGCGAGGGGAAACGCTGCGCCGTGCGCGCTGGCGGGGCGGAGGCGCAGCACAAGCATGGGAAACGCTGCTAGTCGACTTACACAGCAAGCACTGTCCTGCAGAAACTGGAGAGTAATTAAAATGTCAGCAAAAAACCACTGACTGTTGAGAATAGCGGGAGCATAGACTCCAATCTTAAATGTATGGACCCTTGTCGTTTTCGCAGGGCAGCTTTGTAGATCCAGACTTTACAGTCATTAGACGCGGCGTACCACAGGAAGGTAATCGCGGGCATGGCCTTAATGTGGCCACTTGCACCCGCCACAATACATCCAGCAGCCAAGCTGACAAGAATACTGATATTTTTCCGGAAGGGAGACCCAAACGACTCCATGAGACCTATGGCTGAAGAATCAGATGCCGATGAAGTCAGGAGAGCCCCATGGCAGCAGTCGCAGTACAAGCATGGTGGGACATCTGAAATAGTCCCCTTGTGGGGCACCCGAGGCACCGACGAGAGAGCTGCCGATCAGAAGGACCACCATACCTGTAACGTATATGCCCGTAAGTAATATTGTTATTCGGTGGATGGAAGGTATTATATTCTACCTGTGATCGGTGGCACAGAGTGGTACCTGATGTAGAAGGATCAGCTTGTGCGTGGAGAGGAGCAATAATTAAAACTGAAAATATAAAAGGATGGAAGATGGCGAGAACAATCTAGAACAGAAGCGTCTCCACACTCCTCAAAGTGCGCACATGAAAAGGTTGCGCCATAAACTAGCAAGTCAGGGCCAGAGCTATGTACACAGGCGCATAGAACCAACAGAAGCAGCAGAAGCAAGCAAAAGAAGCACCCACAACTTCCGATTGACGACAGAAGCACGACAAGGACAGAAGCGCCGTCGCGCCAAGTTACCAAGAGAAGGGAAGAAGCAAGGAAGTTACATAAGATGTAGCCAGGAACCCGAAGCCAAACAAACAGAGCTTGGGACACGTGGCCGTCATGCACAGGGCGGAATTCACCTGGGACGCCGTGTGCGGGTCACGTGGGTCGTGGGAGAAACCGTCGTCACCTGTGGGCGGAGGCAGCAGAACCTCGGGCACGCAGAGCAGACCGAACGACATTTGTGTATATAAATAGACTGTTACGTATCGAGATTTCCGCTAAGTCGGAACTGGAAAGGACAGTGGCTTCAACTTGTAGGTTGCGCCCCCAATGAACTATCGTCCTAAGTATTTCGGAAATGAGTTGGAAGTCGGAAATTACTGAACCAAAGTTTGGGTCGGAACTTCAGTCGGAACTGAGGCGGAAGGCGGAAAATGGAAGGCGGAGAGAGACTGAGATCTTGCTAGACTTGCTGTGCTAAGAACAGGAGATGGAGCGAAGGAAATCAAGTATCGAAGGCGATTATCTGATTGCAGAATAACAGACATACATGAGGGGGTTTTTATACAAAACGCAGAACAACAAGTAATGGTATGATACTAAGCAAATTCCGGAGAGTGCGGGAATCGGATAGACATACGGGGTAAGTAACTAATACGGAACAATGGTTGACAAGGGGGTGCAGGGTAAGGTAAGTACAATGGCAAAGAACAAGGCGGGTAAGTACAATAGGCATCGGAAGAAATGGAACTACGGAAATGGTATCTTGCTGTGCTCAGGGTCGAGTACGGGGGCCGGTATCTGGAGGTGGCCAGGGGTACTGAAAGAACAAGGGAGGAGGGTTGCGGATATTGCGGATGTTGCGGATGTTGCGGATGTCGAAATAGAGTCGGAGGTGGCGCGGAGGTGGCGCGGAGGATATGCGGGGGTGGTGGAGATGATTGATCGGAACAGTCATAACATAGACCGATCGCGCCGCACGTCACAGCAGTGCCCACTCGCACACACTAGACCAAAGCCCCTGTACCCGGGGCTAAATCCAAATACTCCATATCTGTTCCACTCCTGCACCTCGGCCTCGGTCCTCCTCTGCGCGCTGCGCGATACTCACATATACACCCTTCTTGCGCCTCAAACAAGCCTGCCATTGTACTTTCTCCCCGTGTCCGAGAGTGTGGCGGCGAATGCGGGTGCCTGGCGCGCACGGCCCAGAAACGTCACTGCTTCCCCACGCTCATTTCCCAAGAAGAGCCCCCGCTCGATCAACTCGCTCGTGTTGGACACGTGCCAGGAGGTGGCGCAGTTCATATCACCATCGTGATCGAAATGATCGATCGACCGTGGATCAGATGTATTGATGATGTACCCATTTAGGGTCGATTCGCCTCAAGCGCGCAGGCCGTCAATTTGGGAAGCAGAAGCACTCATCGTGAGAAGCGGGCGGCTGCTCCGATCTTCGAATCCCTTGTTTCTATTCTCGGCACCCGGCAGCGCGCGGTGCCGCACTTACCTTCAATTCGGTTGCGACTCATCACACGTGGCGGTATAACTGTTAGGTACGCACCGGTGCATTATGTAAGGGTGGGTATCCTGAAGCGACCCCGTGCCCTGATCCGTGCGAGGTTGTAATGATGGTATACGAAGAACATTCATGGTGCTGACCTTCCATGGCAGAGACGTTGACAGACACGCACCATATGGGCAGGCAGGACATCGACAGTGCGACAGTACATCAGACATGCAACCCTCTCCTGACTGACAGTCCATCGCGCGCAACGGTCTGCGGAGTCCTGAATCGAAGCCTTCACATACTCACGTCTTATTATTGATAGGGACTTCCAGGGGTGGAGGGAATTGCAGGCAGCGGTGGAGGAACATACAAGCTGCGAGCAAGCCCTAAGATGATACCGATGGAAGAAACCAACATTAGGCTCAATTGTCGTGGGTAGGGCGCATGTGCAAGGGTGGTGGATGTCAGGTACGATGGTGCCATAATGTCATACCTGTGGTCGATGGGGGTGCGTTCACCCTGCATTACTTTTTCAGCGCCTTGACCATGCGGACTCGCATCTGGAGCAGAACAACGTTGCTTACCACTTAGCTGGTTGAGCTTGGCTACGGAGCTCCGAAGTATCACTGACACTCAACACTCAGTGCCCCTTCCATCACTTTAGCTTGTCCGCATACCATTCCCGCCGAAGACAGCGCCCCAACAACCGCTGAATATTACCGCTCTCCAGACCAGTACAAAGTAATGGGATTTGAGGGAACCGGAGATAGAGCTAGAGCGCAAATCCCTGTGGGGTGGTATACTTTCATAATGGAAGATGGCGGGCTCCGGAGGTCCTAGAGCGCGAAGCAGGTCACAATACTGAGAGTTTGGCAGACGGTAAACGTTACCCATAAGCACAGGTGCCCATCCTGCGAGCCACTCGCAAAGAGGTAGAGCAGGAATGGAGAGATAGCTAGCTTATTGACTGCGCGTTTCTGTTCCTTTATCCTCGTTTCTGGTTGTGTTAATGTGAGTCTCTCTGGGTTACGAAGGAACCCACGCGCACGCACCATACTTGGACCCCGACTTGTTAACATCCCAATAAATGATCTCTCCGTTCCTCGCACTAGTAACAATCTTGTTGTCGAATGCTTTGTGCGTGTCACGCTGGGACGCGTCGCAAGCTGACGAGGAGCGAAACACTCACTTCCGCGTGCCCACACAACATCGGTCGGAGCACTGTCAATCCAGCCTGGAACCGGTCCACACGTTGGTCACAATTTCGATGCTCGCACCGTCTTAATTAGTGCATATTCTGGCATCCGTCGAGCTGCCGCTAGAAATCGGCATAATATGGGGTCGAGATGGCGACTTCCGCGCACGAATGGGGTCAGTTATGTGTAGAATTCGAAGTACTACATACGGAGGTCATAGTATCAGGTACGTCAAACACATAGACACAGGATGACTATGTCGGAAACGAACGCACCACCTTCCCAGCGACAACACATCTCGAGCCATCTTCGGATGTGGCAAATTGAAATGTCCCTCCACCGACAGTGCATGCGTGAGGATATCGTACTGTTCTCGAGGGGCCGCGATATTCTGGCTGTCTTTGGTCGGGATGGACCTGAGGTAGCATCGCACGGTCCAGTAATTGCAAGGATCGAGATACTTATGGTCGCCAAATTTGCCGGCGTTTGCTGCCGCCGCGTTTTGCCGCCCGCAGACTATCCCACGGTGAAGGCACGTGACCTCTCGCATTTATGCGGGACGGTACAACGTGCACGTACTGAGAAGCGGGATACGGTCACCGTATGTAAAGGCCTAAGGACTGTCTGCGGCAGAATTTACGACCCACACAAAGGATGTCCTTTTCGAGCGACACGCAAAATATTAGCAATCAGCCCCACCGAGAATCCACCCATACCTAGTGATGGGCACGGCCTGGCTTGGCCTGAAAGCCGTGGCTTTGGCCTGGCTCGCCTCGGCTTTGGCTTGCTAAAAACCTGAGCCAGGCCATTAGCACTTGGCCTGGCTTGGCTCGGGCTTGGCCCTGGCTTGGGCCGTGGCCTGTTGGTGGGGGAATAGCCTTGTAGAAAAGATATCATTCTTATATTGTATGTAGCGTACCGAAAGGTATTAAAGCTCTTCCTCGTTGTCGATGATATCATCGGGGCTGTTTTGTCTCCTGCACCTGTCTTCTTGGTGCACTGCCGGGTCACATTTAGGGGATCACTCAACGCCGCACTGGGTTTCACCACACAACCGGTGCTTGTGACTGCGATGCATGCCCGGGCCCATTGCGCAGAGCACAACCCCATGGTCCGGACAGTGCGCATCCGCGACACACGGAGCGCGGCGGGGCGCCGGGGACGAGCCACGAGCTGCTCAGGGCCGCAGAGGCCGCGCGCGGGGATGCGGACGGCAGGCAGATGAAGCGCATGCAGATTAGCACTGTGGAGCATGGCGACGCGCGGCTAGCCGGGCGCTGCAGGCGTGGGCATGGACATCGACGCGTCCAGTGCGGACGAGGAGGACGGGGAGCGCGGCGAAGGCGAGAACGAGAAGACTGGTGAGCAGCGCAAGAGGGAGCGCCCAGCGATTAGGAAGAAGCTCGAGGTGTCGCGCGCGCGGAGGAGAAGCAGCATGGGCTGGGTGAGCGGGACATTTTTGATCGTTAGGGGATCACGCAACACCGCACTGGGTTTCACCACACGTCCGGTACTTGTGACTGTCGGCGCCGTTAGCTGCCTCAATTTCGCTATCAGAATCAGCAATGCAAGGGCGGGGCATAGCAAGTGGGTAGTAAAGAGTAAGGGATAAGGAGACTGTAACTACGCTATCATCGAAAATTTTTATATTCGCTGCCAGTATCAGAGCAGACATCCTTTTTTGTGACCGAAGATCTTGTATTTAGGCGCTCGCCAGGCCACGGCTTCCTGGCTCGGCTTTGGCCTGGCAAAACCTGAGCCGGGCCATGGAGCCGGCTGCGCCAACGGCTTTGGCCTGGCTTGGTCCAGCCTATTGGCGGCTCTGCCTGGCTCGGCCCACGGCCTGGGCCAGGCCATGCCCATCACTACCCATACCCAGGGAGGTGGCACCGGGTGGGAGGCATAGTTGATGTCTTGAGGCGTGGCGACGTTTCGATTAGGATCGCTCACAAGATGATGAGCAGGACATTCTATTTTTATAGAGATACAATGAGTCAGGCACGCGAAGATCATAGTCTCCGTGCATAACACAGCCATTGCGTCGCAGCTGCCCAAGCTAAACCGTACGATCTGATGGCGGGCCGCGGCGCCCCCGGTGTCAGGATCAACACATGTAGACCGATGGGGGTGAAGTTAAGTCGACTCCCAAAGATTTTTGTTAAATGTCCCATTGCTATATACCCATGGCACAGGTCCCCAAGCTAAGCCGTCCTGATGAGATGTGTACTACCCATCCGGGCTACTGCATTCCTTCGGCTTCGGGGTCCTGGCTTCGGGTTCCTGGCTACTTCACTTCTTGCGCTTCTTCCTCCCGATCTTGGCAACTTGCCTTTCTGTTGCCAATCGGAGCTTGGAACTGGATGCTTCCGTTGATTGCCTTTTCTGCCGCTTCTGTACTTCCGTGTGCCGGTTATAGCTCCAGTCCCCACTTCGTGTACGGCGCAACCTTTTTTTGTCCATGAGCGCGGAGACGTATGTTCCATCAGGTGTCTACTCGGTAGCATTCCCTCCAGACGGCAAGCGCATCGTCTCGGGCTCCGATGACGAGACGATCCGGGTCACCGGGTGTGGGACCCAGAAATGCTTTCTTATATCACCGAGCTTGAGTAGCCGATATATATATATACTGAGCGCTCGGCACCCTCCTTCCACACGCCGATCAGGGCAGCGATTGATGAGCATGGCGTGATCAATGATCGCCGCGCGGGGCTATGCGTTCCTTCGGCTTCGGGGTCCTGGCTTCGGGTTCCTGGCTACTTCACTTCTTGTGCTTCTTCCTCCCGATCTTGGCAACTTGCCTTTCTGTTGCCAATCGGAGCTTGGCGCTGGATGCTTCCGTTGATTGCCTTTTCTGCCGCTTCTGTTCTTCCGTGTGCCGGTTATAGCGCCGGTCCCCACTTTCTGTACGGCGTAACCCTTTTTGGTCCATGCGCGCGGAGAGATATGCTCCACCAGGTGTCTACTCGGTAGCGTTCTCTCCAGACGGCAAGCGCATCGTCTCGGGATCCGATGACAAGACGATCCGGGTCCCTGGGTGTGGGACCCAGAAATGCTTTCTTATATCACCGAGGAGTAGCCGATATATATATAGAGAGAGCGCTCGGCACCCTACTTCCACACGTTGATGAGTGTGGCGTGATGGATGATTGCCGTGTGATCGTGATCGCGTGGCGCGTGCCTGATCGGGGTCGAGATGCGTCACGTGATAATGGCTCCGCGTAACTGGCGATTCTCAATGTCTATTGCTAGTCTTTCTATCCACCCTTCAACCCTAGAGTATATCTGTCATGAGGCTCTCCGTCCACCTTCCACCGTTGTTCCCTCTTCCCACTTTCCGGCCCCTGGTAGTGTGCGTGTGCGAGTGTGTTCACCCTGAGCTGGTACTCTCTGCCTCTGGGCGCTCCACGTTTCCTGTTGTTCCCTCTCGTTTCCTTCCTGTCTCTCTCCATGCCGCTTGTTCTGCCTCCCTGTCCATCACGCAACTCCTCTCAATACACGCACTACTCTCGCCTTCACCCATTCCTCCACCACACGATATCATCACATCTACCTGTCGAACACAAGACCACGTTGTTGGGTGCATTGATGCTCCTGCACCAAAATCAAGCATAATATATCCAATTTGTTGTGTGCTTTCTCAATTTCTTCTCATGTTGTTCTTGTATCATGCATCCATTTCTCTGGTGATTTTCGAAATTTTCCACTCACTCCCTGTCTCTCTATTTCATTTTGTTATTCCTACTTTCACAGGCGGCTGCACCCAGCGGAGTCTGAAATGACTTCGACGCGCGAGCTCTTGGGCGCTAAAGGGCCGGATAGTAGTACATGCGCAGTGAAACAATTTCCCCCTCTCTCAGTGACAACTAAATTCACTGAGAGAGGCAAGTAAATTAGTCTAGCATTCTTTCGATTTATTGACCTAGAAATCCTCTGTAGTGAATTAATTTCTAGGTAGTGTATAATATATTTATAGTGACAACTAAATTCACTGAGAGAGTGAATTAATTTCTAGTCTATTCTTTTGAGCAAGAAGTCCATTCCTACTGCCTATATTTCCTGTCCTCAACACACGTGCGCAGTCTACACCATGTGTCGGGTGTGTCGTTGTGTGGCTTGGGTCCGGCGTTCCTTCAGGCGGGGCGTGCTCCCTTTGCATATTCGCGTCCCAAAGCCATCTCGCGTTCTCGCGTAACAGCCTTGTCAGGTTGGCGTGGCGTAGTATGGCATTCTGGAGTGCGTCCTTCCATGGCAACCTTGCACATGTCGACGGCCAGTGGTGCAGTACAAGCTCTCACCCACACTTCAAACCCTCGCGTCCCGTCCTGGTACCCGTCGCCAGCTCGACGGCATCGACGGCTGCTTCACGTCCGCCTGCCTTTATGTCAGCATGATTGTGTAGTCCCTTGTAGTCGAGGGGAGTTAAATGGTGCCAATGGGTGTCGCTGGAGCTAGAGGATGGGATGGTGATGATGGTTTGAGAACGAAACGACATGGTGAGAGGACAACATGAGGCAATGAGGAGCGGGACGACTCGCATGGACGAGTGCCCACGCTCCCACCCGCATGGACTCTGAGACAAGGGAGAATGACGGGGTGTGACGATGAGATGAGAGGACAACTGGTTGGGGATGAGATGGAAGGATGTGAGAATCACCTGGGACGAAGAAACGGTAAGACAATGCCACGCACAAACGATGAAGGACCGACGAAACCTCTTGAGTTAATGAGTACGATGGATGACACATCGACACTGCAGTGCGTCAAGGAGCCAATGAGTCGATCCTGAATCAATTCAGCCCACACTCATCCTCACCCACCCGGCGTGAGTCTGAGGTATTCCGCCATAGTGTTGAGCGTAAACAACTTGCATTCGACACATACTTGGAGGGAAGCCCTCGGTGAGGCGGATACCTGATATTTGAAATGTTCCACCCTCCAACACATTCTTGAGTTGACGTTCTGGTCAACGTAAGGATAACATTGACCCAAAGAAAGATGGGGAAAAACCAGAAAGGCCCTCGACGCCTACGTCCAAGACAGAACCATTCTTGACAGGCGGGACAATGCGATCTACCATGGAGTTACCGAAGCTAACCAACCAGCCCGCTCTCCGTCGGCTGGTCTCGTCGCTCCGTCGCTCCCGACCCTCCAACACGCATTCCCGGCAGTCCCACCTCTTCCACCGCGCCTCATTCCCTCCTCTATCACGCGTGGAGCCCATCCTTCTGATCCCGACGCCGACGCCCCTACCGCCTCTCCCATATTCCCCATCCCCTGCCAGTCTATCTGAGCAGATTGCCTTTATCAACCTCCGCACCTCCTCACGCGCTGTCCCCGCACCCCAACCTGCATACCCGCCAAGCCATCCGTTTTCCGCTCGAGCGAGGCTATCGGTGGGGTCCTTCAAGTTCCCACCTCGAGCAGTCGCAGTAAATCGTGGTTAACCGTTGTGGAACGAAGGAGATATAATGATTTGATATTCTACGATCTGTACAAGATCATCTGTCCTTATATACTAATTATGATGTTCCTATATTACCAATCTCTTCGAGCTGCTGTGCCGATGCGATGCCGGTGCACCAGCAACCCGGGGTCGAGAGCGATCTCGAACCTCCGGCTAAGTGCGTGCCGGCTCTGCCTTGGCGGTGTCATCGTCCCGATTACTAACAACCGTCAATAGCGGGGAGTCGGTTGCAAGTGAGACGTGCTGCGTCTCCCAAACATACGGGTGACGACGGTCACTCCCACGTGACCCATCGGGCGCTTGAGAGATGAATTGGCCGCACGGCGCCTTCGTGGTTTCGGTTCCTGGCTATGCACTCTTCTTGCGCTTCTTCCTCGCGATCGACAACTTGCTGCCGTCCCTGTGACGCTTCTGTACTCGGAGTTTGGCGCTGGATGCTTCCATTGATTGCGTTTTCTGCTGCTTCCTTCGTTCCGTGCGCCGGTGATACCTCCGGGCCCCGCTTGCTGTATGGCGTAACCCTTTTCGTGTGCGCATTCCATGCAGGATGAGTGTGGAGACATTTATATTCTATTATTTTCGCCATCTGCCATTCGTTTTATTTTTATGTTTATTTTAATCCTTGCCCCTCTCCACGCACACCAGATAGTCGCTGACACCTACTCACAGGGATGACGAGAGGCCTTCCAAGCCGCGCCGCTCCGCGTACAGGTGGAGTTTGGCCAATAGCACGGCCGTGTCGCAACGTGTGCTGCATCGAACTGCCTTGGGAGATAGTACGAGCAGCACTGGGACGGGTGCCATCGCTGCATCAGCCATGTAAGATATAAGGGAGAGCCCTGCGCTGCCGTACCTTAAGCTGCAGCGCATACGAGAAATTGGTGCTTTGGGTTTACTATGAAAGTGCTCAAGCACGAGACAGGCCTCGTTCTTCTGCTTCTGTGTATTTACACTCTATCTCACCCACATCCCCGCCAACACAACGCTTCTACTGTACCTGGAAGAAATAAGTGGGCAAGGAGAAGCGAGCGCGAAGGAAGCGACGAGGAGATGATGCGAGATGAAACGATGGATGAGTGACTCAGCACAGGCTGTAATGTAGTATATAAATAATCGCTACAGCCGTCATAATTGGTAAAACTAAGTGTTAGTATGTTCTGAATGCTGAAAAGAGTCTATGCGAAGGGGAACATCTGTGCACCAACCGTGCGGGCCGTCTCGTGCGGCCTGTACTCAGACTACGCACCACGGACAAGAACCGCCGCCATGCGCAGCTCGTTCCGCACAAGTTCAATCACCGGCTCACCTTCGCCCACCCTACACGCGCCGCCACCACGCACACGAGGAAGCGCAGGAGCGGGGGGACTCACGCGTGCGTGTACAGCGCGTTTGCGAGCGTCGTGAGGGTGAGGAGGGGGGTCCCCCTCATGTGGCGTCGTGGGCGATGGTTCCTGGGGGCGCGCTTTGGCCTGCTCGAAGACTGTGTCGGCAGCAAGGGCGAGGAGAAGAGTCTCGCAGCGCCTTCCAGCCAATCTGCCGTAAATGCGCTTCATCCTCCACGATCTGCCGCGTCTGACCCTCGCTTAGCCTGGTAGGGTAAGTGATGTTTGGCACGAGGCCGCCCGTCTGCATATTTCTCGTGTCATCCATATTAGATAGACCAAGCGCGGGTACTGTGGCAGACACAGCGCGATGGTGGTGAGGAGACGGCCAACGTGTGGACATGCCTTCGGCAACGGCTATGCGACCGTCAGCTGTGGGATCTGGTAACGAGACTCAGTCTATGGATGGCGCATAGACAGACGCCGTATCAGAAGGCGCTACAGTGACGGTTCGCATACTATTCTGTGATTTCTGCGAGGTAAGAGACCGCTGGGAATAGGCCATGCTTGTCCCACGATGACCAGATAACACTGGCACCGGCACCTGACCGGGTTGCTCATGTTTCTGATTCCACGCTTGTGAGAGTTTGGAAGGGGAAATGTGTGCGTCAGATTCAGATGAAGAGGCTGCGGACGGCGGCGAGCGAGACACGTCCGACGTATCGGTGTCATAGCCGCTGACACTGCCTTCTTCCTCACGTTCGTGTGGAGAATCTTCACGCGGCGCAGGAACCTTCAACAAGAGACTGCGAGGCGGCGCTGGATCACAGGGTAGTTTGGCTATGGCGGACGACGGCCTGCGGTCCTCCTTGCGAGCCTGCCATGTCGTGGGTGAGACTGGCCTGCGTGGGTGCTGACCCCTCAGATCCACTGCTCGACTCTGAGTCGTCCAGAGCGCCTTCGCCAACATGCGCATGCTGAAAGGCCACGGGTTGTTCATTGACAGACAGATCCCCGCCGGTGCTGGGAGTCGATATCGAGGCCCGACGCATGGCGAGGCGGTGTGTAGGAGGAAGGACGGGAAGAGCGGTGGAGGCGGGGTGCGATACCGTGCTCAACTTGGTGGAGGATGGCATGGATGTATCGTGCGACGAATTCGGGGAGAAAGGCCGTGATAGACGGGAGGAAAGCGGACTTGGTTTCGAGCGGGGGGATGGCGACGAGGAGGAAGGCGTGCCTTTTGTCATCTGATCAGCTCTCGTGCGGTACGATAACGGGCTTATTTCTATGGGATGTGTATCAATGCGTGTACTCCCTGACGTAACTGTAGCGGGCGCGGTATGGCTATTGAAAACGTCGCGGCCACGGAGGGAAGAAGCTTACACAGATGTGGGAGACAGCTGGCTCGGCGCCTCTATATGCGACGACGGCTTCAACGAGTATTCAGAAGTCGGTGACGTATCTTCCAAGTCCACAAGCTGGGACAGGAGCAGCAGCCACGTCTGAGCAGCATGGAACTGTCCAGCCTCCCTTGCTCGCTGCAGACTCCTTAAACACCGTGAAAAGTATGAAAGATAAGGACCTGCCTCCGCGTTAATCTCGCATACTCTTAGTCTATCTCCATCGAAGACATACGATTTTGCCAGGCGTTCGAAGGCCGAGTGGTCAAAAAGAGAAATGTCTTCGACGCCAAGGGTTTGTTGATAGGGCACATAAACAGGATCACTCGTTGCTTTGGGGCGGAGGCATAGCTCTTGCAGCGTGTCCACACCGTATGGGTTGCTAATAAGAGCGACATAAACATAGCACAGCGTGCGTGGGCGATATATATAAGCTCACACATCATCATACGGCAGCTCGACGACTGGCTGGTTGTTGGCAGCAAATGCGAGACTGCCGTACGCAGTCCAGGACATGGCCACTGTTGGATGGCGTCGAGTGGTCTGAAGCTCTCCCGGAGGTCGTGCTGTGCAAACGTGCCGTTGACGTTTTGCGCCCACAGTTTGTGCGAGCCGGCAAAGGCGATGTCTGCCTGACAAGTCTGCACACGAACACAACTGAATATTTTCGCCGCGTACCGGTGATGCCGCCCTCTGCGTCATCCAGAGCCCACTTGCCGATCCACGCACGACGTATGTCCCATATTTCGACGGTCTCGCTCTCAGACCCGTTGTTAGACATGATCTGTACGCCATTGAATAACAACCGAAAACGACGGATGAGTAAGCTCAATCCACACGGCAACCTCGCAATCGTAGCCCGGTCGCCAACACACATTCCGCACGGGAAGGGCGTGTGAAGCGTACGGAAGGAACTCGGGCCCTCTTCTTATTCAGTAGCATCGCGTCGTGATCGCTCATATGTGCGGGAATGGAAGCCCCTGGCGGCAAGCAAAGGTCCCAAACCTGGAACGACGCGTGAGACTCAGACTGCGCAGTGCTGATTAGTTACAGGAGTAAATAGCTTCACTTGGCGATCCATCTCACTCGTTACGAGCCACCCAAGCCTGTCTCTTTCATACTGGGTGACTGCCAGTCCATTGACAGTACGGACGATGAGTGCGCGAGCGTGATTCGTTCCAGGGGTAGTGCTCTATCGCGGAGGTCCCATCTACAGCTTCAATGATGAACACGACGTGGACTATGGTACGATTGAATCCACCCACCACAGAATATTACCGCTCTCCAGACCAGTACAGACAATCATGGGATTTGAGGGTACCGGAGATAGAGCTAGAGCGCGGATCCCCGTGGGATGGTACACCTTTATAATGGAAGATGGCGGGCTCCGTAGGTCCTAGAGCGCGAAGCAGGTCACAATACTCAGAGTTTGGCAGAGGGTAAACGTTGCCCATAAGCGTAGGCGCCCGTCCTGTGAGCCACTAGCAAAGAGGTAGGGCAGGAATGGAGAGATAGTTAGCTTATTGACGGCGCATCTGTGTTCATTTATCCTTGTCTCTGGTTGTGTTAATGTGAGTACTCCTCTGGGTTACGCAGGAACCCACGCCCACGCACCATACTTGACCCCGACTTGTTAACATCCCAATAAATGATCTCTCCATTCCTGGCACTAGTAACGATCTTGTTGTCGAACGCTTCGTGCGTGTCACGCTGGGACGTGTCGCAAGCTGACGAAGAGCGAAACACCACTTCCGCGTGCTCACACAACATCGCTCGGAGCACTGTCAATCTTCAGCCCGGAACCCGTCCACACGTTGGTCCAAATTTCGATGCTTGCACCGCCTGAATTAGTGCATACTTTGGCATCCGTCGAGCTGCCGCTAGAAATCGGCCTAATATGGGGTCGAGATGGCAACTTCCACGCGCGAATGGGGTCAGCTATGCGTAGAATTAGAAGTACTACATAGCGAAGTCATAGCATCGGGTATGTCAAACACCACATACACACGGAATGACGTCGGAAACGAACCGTCCTTGCCAGCGACAACACATCTCGAGCCATTTTCGGATGTAGCAAATGTTCCTCCACCGACGGTGCATGCGTGAGGGTATCGTATTGTCCTCGAGGGGCCTTGATATTCGTGATGTCTTTGGTCGGTGTAGACCTGAGGTAGCATCGCACGGTTCAGTAATTGCAAGATCGATATACTTATCGCCAAATTTACCGGCTTTTGCTGCCGCGGCCCTTTGCCGCCTGTAAGGACCCGGGCTAGCTTACTAACGTCGAGCCCTTACAGCTGCGAAAGACGAAACGGTGAACTATATGACAGTCTGAACCTCATGCATGTTCCCTGCCTTATCGGCTTTTTGCAGTTTGCGAGGAACTGCTGGTGTGTTCGATGAATACGCGTGCATTCCGTCGATGAGCGAAAAGGACTGACCTGCAGTTGGTCCTTCCGCAAGCAGCAACTCAATCCTCTCCCTCACGCCACCTATGTAGTAATCATGTGTAAAGATACGGTGCCCGTAGACATCGATTTCTAATACAGAACCGCCATTCAAGTCGTTGCTGGGCATGGATTTAAGATCTACGTGAAGATAACACTGGAATTAAACGCACTAATAGAGTGTCTCATTCCACGAGGCAGTATTGCCTCTCGCAGCTACCGCAGTTTTCTTGACAGCCTTATCGACAAAGAGTTTTGCGTAGTAGTTACCAGGACGTGTGCAGAACAGTCCGACATTGGGAAGGTGGTCCCATTTCAGGTCTGCTGTCGATCGCGTAGAGTCAGTATACAATAGGCAGCACAAACGAAATAGTCTTTCCAGCAACTTTGATTCCTACAGGAATACTTCAGGATGCAGAGTGAACAGTTGGCTCACTAGAGAAGTGATCATGGACTTACGGTGCTGTCATGTTGCCTTCAATGTTGTCCTCAGCGTCGCCCTCAACGTTGTTCATGGTAGCATGCGAGGGGTCACGTGCCCGCGGGGTAGTGGGCGGGCGGTGTAAGGAAGTGGGAGTCGGAGCTCAAAGTATAGCGACAGACTGTGGAAACCGAGTTCTTAAGAGGTGCAGCACTCGATATAACCAGTCTGAGTCAACCTTGGATAGGTGGGTGCTAAGAGTCTCGAATCTGTACAGGAAATTTGTTCTGATCTTATATATGTTTTTTCTAGTTCTATCTTTAGCTGGTCGGAGTCTGTAAGGGCTCGGCGTTAGTACGCTATCCCGGGTCCTTACACTCGCCCTCCTTCGCTACAAGGGAGTGAACACCTTATCCCTGAATCAAGCAAAGAAAGTGAGTACTAACCATGGTATCTAGTCGGCGGCGTCCAGCATCCTGTCCTCTTCGGTTCCAGTGGCCAATCCAGCCACGCCGTTGATGATGTTAGTAATCGGGACGATGACACCGCCGAGGCAGAGCCGGCACGCATTTAGCCGGAGGTTCGAGATCGCTCTCGACCCCGGGTTGCTGGTGCACCGGCATCGCATCGGCACAGCAGCTCGAAGAGATTGGTAATATAGGAACATCATAATTAGTATATAAGGACAGATGATCTTGTACAGATCATAGAATATCAGATCATTATATCTCCTTCGTCCCACAGGTTATGGGCCCCACGCATAACTAAACTACTACAAATCTAACTACGCTCCATACTCCAATAACTCAATACCGATCAACGATGTCGAGTAGCAATAACACGTACAAGATCGATCCCTTGAACGGGGATAATTACGCGGCGTGGCGCCGGCGGCTCGAGTGGATACTCGATGACTCAGATCTGTGGAACGTGGCTATCGGCAGGGAGACGGAACCGAGACCGGCAGATGCCGACAACGTCACTGCGACCGAACAGCAGGAGATCGACGATTGGAGAAGGAAAGACAAGAAAGCTAGAAAAGAGATTTGCCTCAGAGTTGCCGATGAACAACTAGTTTACATCAATCAGACGATGTCTGCGTTTGCTGTATGGACTAGTCTACAAGCAATATTCGAATCTAAGGGAGCAGTGGGGATTGTAAATCTCCGAAGAGATTTCTTCCGGACGCTTGCCGAGGATGGCGCAAACATGGAGGAGCACGTACGCAAGCTCCGCGGCATTCAACAGGAATTGAATGCGCGGGGGCATTTCATCAGTGACACCGAGTTCTCGAACACGTTGCTGACGTCATTACCAGATTCTTGGTCGGCGTTTATTACGGCAGTAAACGCCAGTGGAGCCGGGACAACAGCTGATATATTAATAGCTCGGGTCCTCGATGAGGATCGAGCACGGAAAGCTGGATCGGCACGGCAGACGGCGCTTAAGGCGCAACAACGTCACAGGTCCAAGAAAGATGACTCAGGAGCAACAAAGGGAAAGTGCCGAAATTGCGGCAAGAAGGGTCATTACGTGAAGGACTGTTGGGCGAAAGGTGGCGGCAAGGAGGGCCAAGCACCGAAATGGTTCAAATCAGGGAACAAAGAAACAGTCAAACAAGCAGAAGAAAAGGACTTCGCATTTGTATCTAAGGAGGTAGCATACAGTGCTATATCCGCATCCGACTGGTTAGCCGATTCAGCGGCAACAACACACATAGCTAGAAGCCGAAATGATTTCGCTAGCTATGCCGAGGAACCATCAGAAATCGAAGGAATTTCACCCGGTGCGGTACTACATACACAAGGCCGAGGCACTATATACATGGAATTCAAGATCGGCGCCAAGACGAACACGATCGAACTACGTGACGTCAAGCATGCACCGGATGCGCCGAACAACCTTATCAGCGTAGGGCATTTAACTGATAAGGGCAACACGGCCACATTTTCAGGCACCGGCGTCGAATTCAAATCACGCGCCGGAGTTACCTTCGCACAGGGACAGAAGCGCGGGCGGCTATTCTGTATGAAGGCACGGGTCACTCAATCAGTCGAGGCACGGGACTTTGCCGCAGCGGCAAAGGGGCGGTCATGGGACAAATGGCACAGGATACTAGGGCACGTCAATATAAACTCCATAAAATTGTTGAAGGCTAACGATCTAGTCACCGGACTTGAGATCGACGAGTCAAACGAGCCGAGCCAGTGCAAGGCATGCATACAAGGCAAGCGGCATGTGGAGCCGTTCCCCAAAAGAGCCGAGGACACTGTAGAACAGGTCGGTGACCTGACAGTATCCGATGTATGGGGACCTGCCCAGACTGAGGGACCATCGCGTGAGAAATACTTTTATTCTTTCACGGACATCAAATCGAGGTACACCGTAATCTATTTTGGGAGCACCAAAGATGAAGCGCTCAAACACTTCGAGACGTACAAGGCATTCCTCGAGACCCAAACAGGTCAGAAACTGAAGAGATTTCGCTCAGATAATGGAGGGGAATATGTCAATAAAAATTTCAAGGAATTTTGTGCAAAATATGGCATTATCATGGAGACCACAGCTCCATACTCCCCAGCCCAGAATGGAATTGCCGAACGACTCAACCAGACCTTACTCGAGCACGCATGTGCAATGATATTTGCCAAGAACCTGCCAAAAATACTCTGGCCCGAGGCCGTGGCTTACGCGTGTTATATCAAAAATCGATCACCCACGCGAGCGCTTGGAGATGAAGCAACGCCGTTCCAAGCACTATTCGGCAAGAAGCCGAACCTAGCACGTCTAGAGGAATTCGGGACAAATTGTTGGGTTATGGTGCCGGATCAACGTCGAGCCAAACTTGATCCAAAGGCAGAAGAGCATATATTCGTCGGAGTAGCAGAACATGCAAAAGCCTGGAGGTATTACAATAAAGCCTCAAAACATGTTCAAATTTCAAGAAATATTACATTCGACGAAAACGACAACAAACTCTACCCTATCCCAGATAACGACAATGACGACACGGCACCGCTCGAGGGGGAGCACTCACCGCGCGAGCATGTGCCGGACCCGATCACATCTACCCCACAGACGTCATCACCCCAGACAACACCCGTTCCTGATCCACCTGAACAAGCGCCAGCTCCAGAGATCCGACGGAGCGCGCGTATCACTCAAAGACCGGATTACCGGAAGCTGAATAATTCAGGACGCACCGAGCAGGTTTACATAACGAGAGAAATCGTCACTGAACCTGAGAATTACAGAGCGGCGGTATCACGTGATGATGCGCCGATCTGGGAGAAAGCAATGGAAATTGAGATGGATCAACACAAGACATTAGGAACATGGGAATTAACAGAACTACCACCCGGACGAATAGCTATCGGTTGCCGATGGGTATACGCTGTCAAAACACAACCGGACGGACAATTCGATAAGGCTAAAGCAAGGGTTGTGGCTCAAGGATTCACACAGAGGCCAGGGATGGATTACTACGAGATAACCTCACCCGTGGTCAAATTCGATTCACTACGTGTTCTATTAGCGATCGCAAACACACTCGATTGGGAAATCGAAATGATGGATGTCAAAGGCGCCTACCTCAATTCAACCATAGATGAGGAGATCTACATGCGCCAGCCCGACGGTTTTGATGATGGATCTGGACGCGTTCTAAGAATATACAGAGCGCTCTACGGAATCAAACAATCGGGGCGAGCTTGGCATCAGCGCTTACGCAAATTACTACTCGATCTCGGCTTCCATCAAAGTACAGCCGATGAATGTGTCTACATCAGACAAGATAAGGACTCAATCGAAGTCATATCAGTATATGTGGACGACTTTGGACTATTTGCTGACTCCAAAGGAGGGATGATTAAGCTCAAGGGGGAGCTTCATGGGAAATTCCCTTTAACAGATTTAGGAGAAATGAAGAAAATCTTGGGAATTAGAGTTGAGAGGAATAGGGATGAGGGAACACTGATCATGTCTCAAGGACATTACATCGACATCATACTCGATCGATTCAACATGACAACGGCACATTCCGTATCTACACCTCTGCATAAAATGATCAAACTCACGACACCCATGGACTCAACAGGTCCAACTGCCGAAGTACCCTATGCCAAGGCGATCGGATCACTCATGTATGCAGCACTTAGCACGCGACCTGATTTGGCCTTTACCGTACAACATCTGAGCCAATTCACTACTACTTACGGAACCGAGCACTGGACGGCGATCAAGCACGCGCCCAGGTACCTCAAGGGGTCACGTGACGACGGCATAATCTTCCAACGAGACGCTGGTCTCGACCTCGAAATATTTGTCGACTCGGATTATGCTAATAGAAACGACGCACTATCTATTAGTGGCTATGTAGCTATACTAGGAGGGGGAGCTATCGCATGGAGCTCGAAGAAGCAGCGAACGATCGCGCTATCTACCACGGAGGCCGAATACATGGCACTTACCGAGGGCGCCAAGCAATTAATCTGGCTGAGGCATTTTATCGAGGAACTTGGAATCGATCAAACCCAGCCCACGTGACTTCGATCAGACAATCTAGGCGCCATTACACTATCGCATGATGCAACGTATCATGCGCGTACCAAACACATCAATGTCGCATATCATTTTATCCGTGAGAAAGTGGCCTCTCACGAGGCATCACTTACGTACGTACCGACGAAGGAGAACGTAGCGGACATATTTACAAAGGGATTGGATTTACACCAACACAGGTATCTATTAGGGAAATTAGGATTTTACCGAAGGGACTTCTCGCTGAGGGGGAGTGTTAGTAATCGGGACGATGACACCGCCGAGGCAGAGCCGGCACGCATTTAGCCGGAGGTTCGAGATCGCTCTCGACCCCGGGTTGCTGGTGCACCGGCATCGCATCGGCACAGCAGCTCGAAGAGATTGGTAATATAGGAACATCATAATTAGTATATAAGGACAGATGATCTCGTACAGATCATAGAATATCAGATCATTATATCTCCTTCGTCCCACAGATGATTTGCTGGACCACGGCTTCGAACGCTCTTTCGTCAGTGGCTGACAGCGTCAAGCGTGGTTCATCAGGTAACGTACCAGGTTCGGGCGCGTTTGCAGCCGGTGGAGGTGCAGCAGTCTGCCCTGCGGGTGCAGGTTGGCTAGGGCCCGCCGTGTTACTCCTCGGGTGCTGTCTGGGCACGTGAGTCCCTCCCAGGTGTTGGCCGTCATTGCGCCTGGGGACACGGTGCCTGTCCCACTGCTGACCGTCGGTGGAACCCCTCCCCCTTCCCCTCCCTCGACGTCCTCCGCGGAATGATCGTTGCCCATGGTCAAAGGCGGAGTTATAGTTTGCCATTGCTCTGTCGTTGATCTGCTGGAAGAGGCCGAAGGAGGCATAGTGCTCCATGAAGCTCTCCTCAGGGATTTCAGGTTGTACTCGAGCGGGGACACGGTAAGGTGAGTAATAATCAGAGTGGCTCATATGTGTACGCTGATAGGGGGGGTAACCGTGTGTAGCAGCGTTTCGTGGTG
Organism: Gautieria morchelliformis; assembly: GCA_015179125.1. Taxonomy (NCBI): domain Eukaryota; kingdom Fungi; phylum Basidiomycota; class Agaricomycetes; order Gomphales; family Gomphaceae; genus Gautieria; species Gautieria morchelliformis. The sequence goes on along the minus strand of WHVA01000230.1, from coordinate 53,946 downwards.
GGGCTTGTTGAGCCGGAGCACCATAGTACCTGGGAGGGTAGGCATGCATTCCAGCTACGGACGGCGGGGGGGCGGTTGTTGTACCGCCGGCATTTGGTCAGTCGCCGCATATTGCGAGATTGAGTCAAAGTGACTGAAGACGTCCGATATTTCAGATATAGTGTCGTCTTGGTTATCGCGGGGGTGCCTATTGGCAATGTAGAATGACTGCGCCGCCAACCAGGCCTCATAGCCTGGGGGCGCAGGTCCAGGGTCAGCTCCTCCAGCATACTCGTGGAGCGTGGACGTGTTGTGCCACAGCTGCTGAGTGGCCGGTGGAGCGGGTTGCAGAACGTCATTGCCAGACATAGGGGTGAGTGTTACTGTAAGTTTCAGACCTGTCTTATCCCTCTTTTTATAGGGAATATCTCTGTCAATTGGTATAGTCAGCGTGATTGCGTTGCTGTCGATCGGGGGCGTGCAGCTTTCCCATTCCGGTAAGTCCAATATCTGCTCTATGTCCGGAGGGGGCTGTCCGGTGCCTTTCAGTAGGTCATCAATTTTAGTTATGTCTTGTTCATCCAGGTAAGCGTCCAATGCTGCCAGATGTTTTACTGACGCGAAGGGAAGCCAGGTCCTGTCATTGTTCTGCCATAGGACCCGGAACCAGGCATCCTTTCTGAACTTACAGTGTGTTTCTAGTCTTTTCATGTGCCATTCTAATGGGGTGTCCCCTAGATCAGTAACCTGTGTCACGGCTCGTCCAGGGAAACATCGATCATCAATTGCAATATGTATGCATAATAGGTTAGCGTGAAATACGGGGTGTATGTCGCGCGCTAGCAGCTCGTTCGGTAAAGCCAGCTTGTAAGTTGTTCCCTTTACTAACTCATTTGTTATTCTGTAGGGACCTATGTATTACGAGCCCTTCTTTTTGGGAGCTTTAGGTTCACTGTTGACAGGTAAACTAGGTCCCCTACTCTGAAAGGGGCGGGCCGTCTCTTCCTGTTAGCTGTGTGGGTCTGTTTTACTCGCTGGGTAAGTATTGAGTCATGTGCAGCTATCAGGGTGTCTTTTAGTTTTTGTGCGAAACACCTTACTCCTGGCAACTGCTCTCACCACAAGTCCCATATCATCGGCTTTGGTAGGTTCCCGTAGTTCAGGAAGAAAGGAGTAAACCCCGTCGTGTCCGACCGTGCACTGTTGAATGCGAACTCGATTGTGGGCAGCTTCAAGACCCAGTCTTTTTGGTCTGCTGCCACTACCATTCTGAGCATCTGTGTGATCATCCTGTTTGCCCTTTCTGTTGCACTGTCGGTCTGCGGGTGGTAGGCCATGGACATGCGCAGCTCTACGCCTATCAGGGTGTGTAATTTCTCCCAGAACGCTGATGTGAATAGCGAATCCCTATCACTAATTATGACCTCAGGGATACAGTGTAACTTGTAAACTGTATCGAACACCAGCTCCACTATCTGTTTCACTCCATATGTTTGTTTTGACGGGGCGAGGTGTACCATGGAAGTTAAGTGGTCTATTACTACACATATCATGTTGAATTCACCACTTCTATTGCAGGATATCGGGAGCGGTCCCACGAAATCAATGCCGATCTGCTGCCAGCGCGGTTTGGTACTTTTAGCAGTTTTAGGTTCCCAAATTGTTTCTGGTTTACCAGTTTCGCGATGGCACATATGTGACAGCTTTCACAAAAATCCTTCATGTCCGCATAGATCCTGGGCCACCATACATGATCTTGTAGGTAATAGCACGTTTTACGGCCTCATAGATGCACTAATAATGAGTGCACGTGTGATATGACACATTCTTTTATCCCTTTGTTTCCGTGGACGCCATCCGGGATGCAGAGGCGTGATTCACCACTCATCTTGACGTAGAGCAGGTCGTCTTGCATTAGAAAATTGTCGTGGTGTTGTAAATTTTCGATTATTCCCTTAAAAATTTTGTCTTTTTGATATAGTTCCTTTACAATAGTTGGGAACTTAAATGAAGGGTCAAACATTGATATCATTTCTTCAAAGGATGGTGCAGCCATATATAGATCCTCGTTAAGTTGAGGAGTTTCTATTTCCAGGTCTGTGTCCTCCTCCGGCGTCTCGGCTAGCGGATTGACCAAATTGGATGGGGCAGCCATGTTGCGGGTGTCAGAGTATTTTCTTTGCGCCCTCCAGTTTCGTTTCCCTCTAGGGGGCTTGCTCTCTCTGACAGTTTCCGTGGCAAGTGGCCTCACTGTGACATCGACGTTGTCGTACTGTTTTGGCGGCTTTATAGCATGACTGGCTCGTGTTTTCCCTATGGGCCAACTATTGATACCGGTTGCGTTTAGGTGCAACAGTAAGGATGCATTAGCCTCATGTCCAGTCTTCAGAGAACAGGGTCTTCTTTTTATTTCAGTTATCGTCGTTGGTACATCTTCTTCAACTATGTATTCTGACGCTGCTCTTACGATTCCTGCCAGTTCTGCATTATACATTCGTGATAGCGCATCTGCCACTATGTTCGCTTCACCAGGTATATATATTATCTCGAAGTCAAAGTCGCTTAGTACGTCGATCCATCTGTGCTGTCGTGCTGACAGATTTTTCTGAGATAAAATATATTCCAGGGGCTTAGGGTCTGTAAAGATGCGGAAGCATACTCCTTGAAGTAAGTGCCTAAACTGTTTCAGAGATTCTACTATGGCTAATAATTCTCTTTCATGCACTGGATAGTTCTGTTGCGCAGGATTGAATTTTGCAGACCAGAATACTATTGGAGCCGCTGTTTTCGGGTCGTTTCCCTGTGATACCACGCCTCCTGCACCTCCTAGACTGGCGTCACATACCAGGTTTATCCGAGGAGCGTTGACAGAGTAGTCCAGGGCAATTTTGTGTGAGTCTCTATGGCTTTGTACTATTTTCTTTACGTCGTCGAACGCACGCTGTAGGTCATGTGGGATCAACCCAGTAGACGAAGAGTCCGTGCAGGGTAGCATGTATGCAGGTCCCAAGACATGGTTTCGTACATAAGTGCCTTCGCCTTTACTCTCCGTTGTTTCATGTTCGCATTCTTCCCTCACTCTATTGTATGTTTATTCCATCTACTTAGTATCATGACTGCACACCCCTATCCAACCCTGACTCACGACAGTCTCTTTCCTATTCGCTGATACCTTACAAGCATTCAATATAAGTAGTTTACATTCACATGTATATTCCCCAGTTCAATTATCATACGTCGTCCAACTTGTGCAAACTTGACCTCGCTGTGATCATCGTCTTGAGCCTTCTCTTGGAGATTTCTATCTTCGACCAGCAGAGGACTCAGGCATCACTGGTGAGTTCTCATACTTCATCTTCGTTATCTTAGCCTTGGAACTATTTTCTGTGCTGTTGGCGAAGGGCTCTGAAGGAGCACCTTCGCTGGCGAAGGGATTGTCGCTACTTAGACAGCCCTTCCGTGACACCTTGCACGTTACATCGTCAAGTGCCATGGGCCATTTCGCTATGACTGTAGACAGGGCGAGCTCCATTCAGGCAACCCTCTTATCTTGTGAACATTTATTGGTTCACCTATTCGCCGAACGGCATACTTATTTGCACAAGTTATTCAGGCATTCACTGTGTTTACTAATACACAATATGAACGCCTAAAAACCAATCTTGACACTGCCACGCTTTTCGATATGGTAGATAGGGTTCACTTCCCGGGCGGCAGGGACACTATGAAATGGGCCCAGTGGCTCATGGACACGGCCTTCGCAGTTCCACCAGCGCACTTGGTCTCTTCCATTGAAGAGAAAGCCGGCATTAAGAAGCCTCTGGCTAAAGTGTTGGCTAGTAATGCTCTCGAGGCTATCGCTCGCGATCTCTAGACACTAGTTAGATAGGATTTTCTTGGAATAACATTCAAACTATGAATAGAACAATCATACATGCGTTTACCTAACAGGCGGAGTTTGGGATAACGTGTCCTTTCACCTTCATCATGCCTAGTGAAGGCAAAAGGCGTAAGGGCCCTGCTTTAATGTATCGCCAACGTCAGCTGGCTCGTGCTGCGGCTTTGTCCAAGTGTGTCGCCATTAACCAGGATATAGATGCTGTTCTCTCAATTGTTGACAACGAAGTGAAACGACTCAACAAGAAATACCATCGTTCTGTGTCCTGGTTTCAACACCAGTTTTTTCAAGGAGGGCGTGTCGTCCGCCAGAAGCGTGCCGTGAGTGTATACAATGCTGCTAAACAGGTCGAGGCGTTCCTGGCCGGACATAAAGGAGGTAAGCAATGTACTCACGCGACTTACACGCGTTGTACTTAAACCTTGTGTTCCACACTTGATGCAGACATCACAGATGATGAAAGGATGCGTTTTGAAGAAATCCAGGCTGAACTCCATCAGCTGGGGGGGTGCGAGTTTGCCTCCAAGCTCTCCCATGGTATGCAGGTGTTTCTGTGGAAACAGGCCGGGATTTGGCGCGAGAAAAAGCATTCAGCCCCTCAGGCAAGTACTCGTGCGGTTGTTCAGGATGCCCGGCTGACTTTGGAACGACTTTCCGATGAGGTAAGGTATGTAATTAACCTGATCGGAATAATGACTGATACGCTCTTATTGTAGCTTATGGCATTAAATGCTCGCACAAATATGGAAAAATTTATGCTGTGAAGGGAAAACCAGAACATACGATGGAAGGCTTCTGTGCTGCGTCTGATAAAGGCAGTCGTTATTTACTGAATGGGATGAAAAGACACACCGCAGATATCATCAAAGATTTTGAGGCCTATGTTTTGGGTGATGTTGAAGGTAGAAGCCCTTAGCATTCTGCAGCCTGGGAACCCGGTGACTTATATACTTATCCTGAAGGTCTAGTCCTTAATCATAACGGACGCCTGGCCGAATGTAAAAGCCACATTCGCTGCCTGATTTGCGAGGGCTTGGTCGCAATCACTGGAGACCCGAAGGCTGTCATGCACTATGAGCGGTATGAGAAAATTATGGTAGTGGATAAAGGAGTGGAGCTCATCAACTGGCCGGATGGAGTCCGCTTCGGCAGTGTCTCTGACATCGGCTCCTTCCGCGACCTTCGTCGCCTCCAGACGGCACTCACGCTTGAGGACCCTGAGCAACGATGCAGATGGGTCACATTATCGAAGGACAACTGGGATGCCCGCCGCGCCGCATTTGAGAAAGCCGAGGCCAAAGCCACACCTAAACATCGCAAACGCCAGGCCTATAGAACTGCCGAATCAGGTGCTGACTCTAGCTTGGAGTCCAATGCGAACGGCGATTCTAACAAGAGGCGAAGAATTGGGGAAGAAGCAGACAAAGAGAACGGTTCTGGGGGAGCTTCCACAAGCACGAGCAAAAAGGGTAAAGCGAAGCAGCAGAACAGCGTTGCGACGGGTAAGAAGAGGCCGAGCACCAAGGCTGGTCCGAAAAAGAAAGACACTAATAAACAGCCTGAGGCATCTCTACCAGCGAGAACTGACGATAAGAGCCCGCAAGGCATGTTCTTACTGCCTTTACCATTTGGAATCCTATTTGGAACAAGACCTGTAATCTCATACTTCCAGTTGTGAAATTGATTACTGATTTTCTGCTGGTTTGGGGTGCCGCACACATCATTCTCGCGAACGATCGTGGTTTCGACGCCATGGAATTCCATGTTCAACGTCCCTGAATTCCTAGGAAATTTATGATATATTTTTATTATCTAGCTATTCAGTTTTGAAGTCGACGGCCTGCTCGCCGTTGCAGACGGCGAGCACGGGACCGGCGCTTAGGACGGAAAGACTGTATTCGTCATCTGCCGATTTTTAGAATATTTGTGATATATTTTTATTATCTAGCTAATCAGTTTTGAAGTAGACGGCCTGCTCGCCGTTGCAAACGGCGAGCACGGGATCGGCGCTTAGGACGGAACGACGAACTAAACCATATTCGTCATCTCCTAATTTTTAGAGTATTTGTGATATATTTTCATTATCTGGCTATTTAGTTTTGAAGTCGACGGCCTGCTCGCCGTTGCAGACGGCGAGCACGGGATCGGCGCTTAGGACGGAACGACGAACTAGCTATATTCGTCATCTCCTGATTTTTAGCATATTTGTGATATATTTTTTATGTCTGAGTAATTATTTATAAAGGCAGTGTTGTGCTCGCCGTCAGCGACGACGAGCATATGTGGTTCGAGGTCGTCCATGGCCAGGGGCCGTGTGGTGGCGGAGTTTGACGGCGGACAGTGCCGTACAGAGTCCACACACAGCAGGGGACCACAGGGCTATACAGGTCAAGGGAACTACTACTGACCTGGACACAGTTTCGTGGAATAAACTACGGAATAGACCTACCACGAGGAATTTGTTAGTTAGACTTAGACCACACATGTGGGGTGTGCGTCTAACTAGATTACAGTTTGGTGCCGTACAGGTGGCAGCGACCCTCTTGACCCTGCACGCTTCACACGCACATCCTCGCACAGGTAAAGTACCCTTTTTTTTGGCTGTCTTTCCGCACGCACACTAACTTTGCACAGTTTAGTTGTATGCTTTGTGCTCTATTCGTAGGAATTTAAGACTACGGATAGTCGGCCACTTGTGTGAGTACATACTGATACAGATCCAAACAAGATATCTGAGGCACGTTACACCTCAGGGAATTGAGCTCTGAGCCTTTAGCTTTGCCGTTCAGCGTCAAGGAAACGTATTCTGAAGTGAACGCCACTACCCCGGCAATTCTACCAACGACCATGAATAGTCTAGCCCTTGAACTCATTGATGAGATTATCGGTCATGTTGACGAGGACGATATGAGCCGCTCTCACCTGCGTGCCTGCTCTCTGGTTTGCAGATTATGGCTCCCCTTAAGCCAGCGTCGCCCCTTTCACCACATAAGCTTTCGGGCAGATCCTCGCGAGATGGATGCAGAAATCCAGTGACTGGAGCAGGTTCTACTTAGCTCGCCCCATCTGGCCAGTTACAACCGAGTGCTGGAGCTACCTAACTTGCGGAGTTGTCGATCCTCTGGTTTGATTAGGAAAGATAAACCGCTCTACCCACTATTGGGCAAGTTCACCCATGTGCGGGAACTCAAAATTTCGGGCCTGAATTGGAAGGGCTTGCCAGGATATTTTAGACAATCTATTTTCCGGGTACTTGAGCTGCCCTCGATAGCATTTCTATATATCGACGACGCTCAATTTATCTGCGCGGATGACTTTAGGAACTTTATAAATCACGCCAGAGGCCCAATAGGCCTCTCGTTAAATCGTATCAACACGTCACGGGTTCCTGCACATTCTTTCAAGCTGGAAACCAAACAAGTGGAGGATAACAAAGACAAGTTTGTGCGGCATCGCATGTGTCACCTTACTCGCCTGGATATGAGGTGGAACAATTCCACATTCGATAACTGGTTCCTTGGACCGCGATCACATGTGGACGTATCGCACGTCCATACATTGCACATACACCTTCCTCGTACTGAAGACGACTGTGTCAACCTGCTACTTTGCGCCATCGGCAGCTCACTCAAGCACGTCTTCTTTATCCTGCCATATACGTGTGAGTGACCACCTGTTTGAGTGGATACAAAAACCCTCCTGACTTGGGAGCAAAAGTCCCGGTCTTGGTCAATCTGGCGTTCAACGTGAACATTGAATTCTTAAGTCTGGTTTACGTGTATATGGGCGATGAATGCCTATCCGCGTTAAGCAGGGTGCTGTCTACTGTCGACGCATCCAACCATATGCATCATATAGAGTTACGTGTGCGACCTCTCTGGCTCCGTTACGGCCCTAGCGTGGACTGGGCAACCTGGGCAGCCTGGGATGAAGTGTACAGTGTCCTCGCGGGGCCTCATTTCCGGTTTCTGCGGGTGCTGTACATCAATGCGATCACTGTCTATGCTCGCGGGAATAGCCACGATGATACCCTCCTTCAGACGTTTAAGGACATGGCTGCCGCACATCCGTTATTAGCAACACGGGGTGTTAGGGTGTCTCTCTATCCGCTATCTGGTGGACTACGTGAAGACCAGTGTATATTTTGTTCGGCAGAATGCCTGTGATCAAGTGGACTGCTTAAGGGTGTGCTTTACATGTACATGAAAATTTCGGTGTGTGGAGGCAGCAACTTCAGGTGGTTACATTCAAAGAGCAGGAAAGCTAGCATTAACACAGCTGGAAGATCCACAGATGAAGCGCAATCAGACTACTGCACCAGAAACCGAGTGTTCCAACGAATTTTGCGCCATGTCCACGGTGGTACTATAGCGACGCTGTGTCCTCGTGACGAAGGGTTAGAATTAGGTGCAACGGACTGTATACGCTTCGGCGCAAAGTACAATTTACGGGAAAAGCTATTCCCGGGGACGTTGACGTTGATCCACCCACGATTGGGACGTCCGATACTCACGCTGCTACGAAAATGCCATGAATATATGGAGAAGTGTAGTGGCGTCCCCTCTGGCTTTCCTTTTCGTGGGATTGTTGGAGCCGCAGTATAGCGCGTTGGGTCGGGCGCACTGGCTAACCCGTGGTTTCCGTGAGCTTGGTACAGGGAGCGGCGAGGTTGGTGGTGTAGTGGAGGGTTACGGCGCGGAAGGCAGTATATAACGATCCCCCGGGAGCCAGAAAGGTCGAGGATACGTGGATAGGCTTCAGTGCTTCATACTGGGATGCACATGGTAATTCTGCGAGCTTCGGGCGGACTGAATCAGCAGTTGGGCTCTGTGCGCGTGGACGCGTCTGCGCCCAATATCCACAAAGCAACCGTGCGCCGGCGTGCTGGGCTGCTATGCGTGATTTAAGTATTTATGATAAGATTTGCCTGCGCAGGCCGGGACACGGTATGGAGTTATTAGGAGGAGCGTCAGCGTCTAGCGGAGTGAAGCTCAGCGCAACACGCGGAAACGCGGTTGAATGTGTAGCGTACCAGAGAACGCGATGTTCGAGGCGCGTGCAAGGGCACGTATTTTCTTGACGTAATGTAGTACGCTCCGCTCCTATGACGCATGCCAACGTCGACACGCAGCAAAGGCCCAGACACGATACTTAAAACTATGAATCACTGACTTCCACTTCCACTTCCAACTTCAGCATCCTCACTGCCCAGAACACTTAGTATACCCCTTGACAGTCACGTATTATGTATCTTTACTGATACAGGAATGCTAGCATCGTGCCCTTCTCCACCGACACGAACTGGCTGCAAGGCTTACTCGCGCCGCCAGAATCTCGTTATTATGGCCCTTACGACAGGCGTACAAATTTTGGATAGATACATACCATATGCCCCAAGGGTGGTGTATATAAGGGGGCAATACTGATAGACCAGGACCCTGAACTTTGGGACGCTATTAGGGGCATTCCAAACGAGCTCGACCTCATCCTGGATATTTAATAGGAAACAGTCGAAGAATGTCCAAGTGCATAGTGCCACTGAAGTTTTTATTAGATATTTGGTGTAGAGAGGGTTTCACAGCGCACCTCTCAAGTGGCGAATGAGGAAGAAACGGCTGACACGGTTTTCAAGAATCTGTAGCATATACGGGTGATTAACCTCAACACATCTGTGGATCGGCGACGAGTATCATCAACACACTTCCACAGGGCGCTCACTCTGGTAATAATCATTACTGCAGTTCCTAAAGTTGAACTCAAGCTCTGGGACCAGGAAAACATATGCCAATATTGCAAGTCGTCGTGGTCATCCAATGATTCCTTCTTTGCCGCAACCGAAGGCGTGCGCAAGATGTAGTCACTAGTTTCGATATGCGTATGGTTTATCAGCGTAAACGACATCTACAGAGACCACCTATACTTTATATTTGCTAGCGATCTGACACATAGTACAAGTCTATAGAAATGTTGTCTGATGTACTTTATAAACCTCTGCCATGCGGCCCACTCACTCCACCCACCTACTTATTATCTCGTTTTACGCCGTCAGCTTTTTCCTCAGTATCTCCTTGAGCGTCGCGCCGTCCTCAGCGAACTTCTTGATTCCCTCGTGCAGCTTGTCAAATGCCATCTGATCCTGGAGAAGTGCCCAACGGAACTCGGGTTCGTCGTCCACGTAAGAGACTTTAGGGATCGGGTTAGCCTTGGCAGCGGCGGCGGCGTCGAGTTTGTTGGGCACGGGGACGGTTGACTTTTGTAGTTCATCGAGTAATGACGGGGAGATGGTCAGGAAGTCCACACCCGCCAGCGCCTTGATCTCGCCAGTCTATGCACGCATCTCGTCAGCAAAGATCCCAGATCCCGCCTCACACCACCCAAGCGCCTTACTTACATTACGGAAGGAAGCACCCATGACGATCGTCTTATATCCGTGCTCCTTGTAATAGTTAAATATTTTCTTCACAGACTGCACCCCGGGGTCATCGTCGCCCTCGTAAGGCTTCCCGGGCTGGTTCTTCTTGTACCAATCCAAAATGCGGCCGACGAAGGGCGAGATGAGCGTGACGCCCGCCTCGGCGCACGCGACGGCCTGGGCGAAGCCGAAGAGCAGGGTGAGGTTACAGTGGATGCCGTGATCACGCTCGAGCTCGCGGGCTCCCTGAATTCCCTCCCACGTCGACGCGATCTTGATCAGAACACGTTCCTTCTTCACACCGATCGACTCGTAGAGCGCGATGAGCTCTTTGGCCTGTGCGAGGTGGAGTTAGATTGACAAATGTTTTTGCGAGAGTATGAATGAATGCCGTTCACCTTGGCCTTGGTGCCTTCTTTATCGAAGGAGAGACGAGCGTCGACTTCTGTGGAAACGCGACCGGGGATAATCTTGAGGATTTCTTTGCCAAAACCCACGAGCTAAAAAAAACCCCCATGATCAGGATGGCGCTGCATATGAACGCAAGACAGTACGACGAACAAGACGGTCAACAGCGACGTTAGCTTGAGTCTCCACGTTTGCACTTGACTTCTTGGCATGCTGAATAGCCTCGTCGATTAGGTGAGCGTAGGCGGGCTTGTTCGCCGCAGCGACGAGCAAACTATTGCGCTATGGGCCTCTCGAATACGTCGGGAGACTTGATGCCTACCTCGGGTTCGTCGTCGCATCTTGAGGTTTGTAGACATCGATGGCTATGCAAGCTCATAATCAGGCCTTCATTATCATCAACGTAACCTTCGGCGAAAGGCTCACACTCGAAGTCGCCAGAGTCGGATACGACGACGGTGCCGGACTGTGTGAGGTGGTCGAGGGAGGTAGTCATGATGGTTGTGACATGGAGACGAACTGGTACATAATTATTGACGTGGTGTTTTCCCGCGCTGCCCCTGGACGGATACGTGGCGGCTTCCGGATCACCTTAATAATCCACTGGCTGCGATCGCGTTCCTGCAAGTCATACGCCAGGAATGGGAATTTGTGACATGATAGCAGAAGGGGTTGTCTGCGTCTACCTCAATGACATCCTCATCTTCACCAAAACAATGTCGGAACATCGGGAAGTCGTGCGGAGAGTGCTGGAACGGCTCCGGGAATACAACCTGTGTCTCAAGCCAGAAAAGTGCGAATTTGAGCGGACGCGGATAGAGTATCTTGGGGTGATTGTGTCGGAAGGAAAGGTGGAAATGGACCCAGTCAAGGTTTCCGGTGTATCGGATTGGCCTGTGCCGTGGAACAAGAAAGAGGTCCAGTCCTTCATTGGGTTTGTCAATTTCTACCGGCGGTTCATCAAGGACTTCTCATGCCACGCTCGTGCCCTCTTCAACCTCACCAAGAAGGAGGTTGGATGGCAGTGGGGAGAGCCGGAACAGTCCTCCTTTGACAAACTCAAGGAGCTGATCACTTCCGCCCTGGTCCTGATCTTTCCCGATGACTCTCGCCCTTATCGAGTCGAGGCGGATTCTTCCAACACAGCTACCGGAGCGGTCTTGTCACAACAGTCATCGGAAGATGATGGGGGATGGCATCTGATTGCCTTCTTCTCTAAAAGCCTTAGTCCGGTCGAGCGTAACTATGAGATCCACAACAAGGAGATGCTGGCAATCATCCGAGTGCTGGAGGAGTGGCGACACTTCCTCGAGGGTGCTCTATGCCCGTTTGAGATCTGGACAGACCACAAGAACCTCCAGTATTTCCGCACATCTAAGAAGTTGAACCGACGACAAGCACGGTGGTCCCTACACCTGTCCCGGTTCGACTTCATGCTCCACCACCGCCCTGGCCGCACCATGGGCAAGCCCGATGCGCTATCCCGCCATGCAGATCATGGAAGCGGAAGTGGAGACAATGCGGATATGACACTGCTCCACCCTAGTCTCTTTTCAATCCGTGCCCTAGAGGGAGTGACTGCAGTTGGGGCGGAAGCGGAAATGCTCCGGGACATCCGGAGGCAGTACCGGAATGGAGAGAAGGAGGAGTCGGTGGTGAAGGCAGTGGAGGAAGTTCGGAAAGGGCACTCACGGTCTGTACGGGCAGCGGAATGGTCAGAACGTGATGGACTGCTCCACTTCAGAGGCAAGGTCTACGTTCCAGGTGGGGCGGACCTCCGCCGCCGCATCGTTTCTCAGCACCATGACACACGGGTCGCTGGGCACGCAGGCAGGTGGAAGACGCTGGAGTTAGTGGCTCGGAACTACTGGTGGCCTCAGATGTCCCGCTACATTGGACAGTACGTGAAGACATGTGACCTTTGTCTCCGAACCAAAGCACAATGACATCCGCCTGTCGGAGAACTTGTTCCGCTCCCAAATCCTGAATCCCGCTGGGACACCATCAGTGTCAACTTCATCGTTGAACTCCCGGAGTCTCATGGCTACGACACGATCATGAACATCGTGGATTCGGTAAGCAAGGTGTCCCACTTCATTCCGATGCACACGACGATCACAGCCCTCGGAGCGGCCCGCCTGTTCCTTGCACATGTCTGGAAGTTGCATGGGCTCCCGAAGCAAGTTGTTTCCGACTGAGGTCCACAGTGTGTCGCGGAACTGACTCGGGAGCTCTACCGCCTGCTCGGCATAAAGCTGGCTACCACCACAGCGTACCATCCGCAAGGTGACGGACAGACAGAACGGGTCAATCTGGAGTTGGAGCAATATCTCCGCCTCTTTGTCAATGAGAGGCAGGATGACTGGGATGAGTTGCTTCCACTGGCAGAATTCTAATACAACAACCATGTACATTCCGCCACGCAACAGACTCCCTTCATGCTTGACTCCGGACGACACCCGCAGATGGGCTTCGAACCACGCCAGGCTGAGTCCCAACTCGAGACGGTCAATGAGTTCCGAGACTGCATGGACTCCACCCTTTCGGAAGCCAAGTCGGCCCTTGCGAAGGCCAAGGATGACATGGCAAGGTACTACAACCAACGCCGGGTTCCTGCCCCAGAGTACCAAGTTGGAGACAAGGTGTATCTAGATGCAAGTGACATCCGCACCACACGCCCTTCGCAGAAGCTTGCCCTCCGCTACCTTGGGCCCTTCACAGTGATGCGGAGGGTTGGACGGAATGCATACCGCCTCCAACTTCCGATGTCCATGTCCCGCCTCCACGTCGTCTTCAACGTGGTGAAGTTACTCCCTATGCTTGAGGACCCAATTCCAGGTCGGAAGGCTCGTCCGCCACCTCCACCGGAAATTGTAGATGGGGAAGAGCACTATGTGGTGGAACGGATCCTGGCCAGCCGGTTTGTGCGAGGACGACTCCAATTCCTCGTGAAATGGGAAGGGTATGGGTATGAGGAGAATTCGTGGGTCCCGGAGCAAGATGTTTCCGCTCCAGACAAACTCTGTGAGTTCTATAGGACACACCCCGGTGCCCCTCGCCAAATCCGCTCGCTGGCATTTCAATCCCTCGTGTCCCGTGCTTCGAGGACGCAGCATGCTAGAGGGGGGGTGATGTCAGGGGACACCCTGTTTCCCATTTCCAGTTCCGACACCATTTCCGACTCCGCTTCCAATTCCGATTCCATCTCCGCCTCCGCTTTCGGAAATGATTCCGCTTCTGGGAGAACGTCCACCAGTTCTGTTCGCCTTGCCAGTTCCACTCCGATTTCCGACTTCCACTCTTGGAACAGTGTCGGAAATCAAGCGACTCGCATAATAGGTGGCATCAAGGGTCGATCAAGGGTCAGGGAGGTCAGGGGGATGCAGGGTTGATGGCGGGTGCCAAGTGTTGTCCCTGGCTGCGCAGCGTAGTATAATACGGGCTCGCTGACATTGAGGGTCCTTAGACTTTTCTCTTTGGATTTCCCCTTGTCAGGTGAGAATCCCCTCTCTTGTATACTCTGTTTGTTTATACATACTTTGGATTTCCCCTTGTCAGTTGTGTGGTAGTGTGATCTCCACAACCAGCCAGGGTTCCCCTTACAGCAAGGGGATGGTTCAGGGGAACAGAAGATGGAGGCGTAGGGATGGGCGTCTGAGTTTCACACCCATGTATTTTACAGCAGGTTGTACATGTAAATTACAACGGGTTGTATATGATTCAAACCGCCGGCGTCTGCTGCCTGCCCCCACTGGTGCACGGAACGACGGAAGCAGCAGAAAAGGCAATCAATGGAAACACCCAGCGCCAAACTCCGAGTACAGAAGCACCACAGGGACGGCGGCAAGTTGTCGATCAAGGAAGAAGTGCAAGAAGAGTACATAACCAGGAACGGAAGCCAGGAACCCGAAGTCAGGAACCCGAAGCCGAAGGAGCAATGCTAGGGACACGTGGCGCCGTGCGGCCAATTCATCTCTCAAGTGCTGGATGAGTCACGTGGGAGAAACCGTTGTCACCCATATGGTTGGGGGACGCAGGACGTCTGACTCGCAACCGAATCCCCTGTATTGACGGTTAACGACGATTTACTGCGACGGCTTGAGGAAGGACACCACCGATAGCCTCGCTCGAGCTGAAAATAGATGGCTTGGCGGGTATGCAGGTTATCATTGTCGGTGAGTAGTGCATAATCAAGTCATGATATAACTTGGAAATACTTTTGATCCTTGGACTCAAAGCTGTCAGGCACAGTGTACAAAGGCAGTGGCATCCGGTCATAATGTTTTCCCTGCACAGCTGGCTCAGGGAATTATCAAATCCAGGGATGCAGAGATCCTAACTATGACCCATACATCCTGCCAATTGGCAATGACATGTCGCGTATCTCCTCTTAGGACCTGCGGCTACAATTTATATAAAGAATCAGGTGTCGGCCAAGATCTCCACGAATCGAAGCTATCATGGTGACTTCTTCCCATCACCTGACCGCTGAGGAGCGCCCCTTGCCGAAGTTGGTTCCCTTGCTCCTCGTTAAAATTTATTCTAACTTGAATGAATCCCCTTTGGTTGGTAGCATGATGGAATTTACAGCCTCCCGTTCCCCAGATGCCGATTTCTGGTTCCAGAAGCTACACGGCCACTTCTACAATTTGCTTGTCGCGGGGGATTATACGCCTACCGAACGACAGCAGTATGTTGATTGGTTCTCCATTTGGACCAACTTCCTTGGTCCCTGGCCTATGGTAGTAGATGGTCGAGACACTCCGGTCGTGAAGTCATTCATGTGCGACGACCACGCCCCTATCAAGTTTAGTCTGTCATGGAAACCCCCCCACAAGAAGCCCCTGGTCAGATTCACTATGGAACCAATCCCCCCTACCTCTACCACTAGTACAGGTGAGGCAGAAGTAATGGCATATGGCCTCAACGTCATAGATTCTCTTCATTGTTTCTCTCGATCCAAGTGGGACACAAGCATCCCACTATTATGGACTCTGTGCTATTCATCCATATCCTGGAGGTTTTTGGCTTCACCCGACTGGACGGTCAATGGAAGGCATCAACCAGTGTCGCCAATATTTTATTAGCGTACGATCTGTTACCAGACTACATCGAGACGAAGGCTCATGCCGTCTTTCGTCCTACACTGAACCGCACTGAAAAGCTAATGCTTCTCTCGGAGGCCATTGTCAAGATTGGTTTTTAGGCGTTAATATCGTGTATTAGTGAACACAGCGAATGCCCGAATAACTTGTGTGAATAAGTATGCCGTTCGGCGAATAGGTGAACCAATGAATGTTCACAAGGTAAGAGGTTTGCCCAAACAGGGCTCACCCTGTCTACAGTCGTAGCGAAATGGCCCGTGACGCTTGACGACGCAACATGCAAGGTGTCACGGAAGGGCTGTCTAAGTAGCGACAATCCCTTCACCGGCGAAGGTGCTCCTTCGGAGCCCTTTGCCAACAGCACAGAAAATGGTTCGAAGGCTAAGGTAACGAAGATGAAGTATGAGAACTCACCAGTGGCGCCTAAGTCCTCTGCTAGTCGAAGATGGAAATCTCCAAGAGAAGGCTTAAGACGATGACCACAGCGAGGTCAAATTTGCACAAGATGAACGACATATGATAATTGAACTGGGGAATATACATGCGAATGTAAACTACTTATATCGAATGCTCGTAAGGTATCAGCGAATAGGAAAGGGCCATCGTGAGTTAGGGCCGGATAGGGGTGCGCAGTCATGATACTAAGTAGATGGAATAAACATACAATAGAGTGAGGGGAGAATGCGAACATGAAACGACGGAGAGTAAAGGGGGTGAAGGCACTTATGGACAAAACCATGTCTTGGGACCCGCATACATGCTACCCTGCACGGACTCTTCGTTTACTGGGTTGATCCCGCACGACCTATGGATGGGACGTCCTGCGAACACACTTTGGCCATACGAACGCCCAATGGGGTTGGATTAAGAAGATGATGGGGTTAATGATGAACCATCATGCCGGATGACTGGTATTGACCATTTTTGATGGCGTGCCTGCTGGTGAAATGCGCGAGGAGTGAATAGTGGTTCGGAGAATGGGGCGAACAGCGAGTAGAGTGGACGTGGAGGGGAAGTGGTCGGTGAGTGCGGCGAACTCTGACGAAGATGCTAGGGAGTGACGAGGGGGAACATAGAGGTAGCGCGGTAGGAGAAATAAACCGGTCATGACGGCCATGTCTGGTTCAGGTCGTGAAAAGCCATGGTCCACGGTGATAAACTATCTCCAGTCGAAGCCATCCGACTGGCAGACATGTTTCTCTCCAGATCCCATCTTTGTGGCGGAGTCCACTTGGGGTCGCTGCATGAGTTCGCTCAAGCAACAGTGCTTGGCTTTGCCTTTACGCTGCATATGCCCCACCGTCCACCAGATGGTAACAATTGCAGCGATGCCGGCAGATGCAGCAAACGTTCGTGCGTCTCGTCTTCACCAACTCATTTGTGCCCGAAGATGTCGCCGTGCCTTGAAGCACTAAATGGATACTACCAGCAGCAGCAACTGTGCATACATGGATATACCATAGATTATTAACATCACTCCATACTCAATGCTGGTCAACCTACAGTAAAGGCCTATGGCTGCACGATATATCATGTCAGACTATTGGAAATAGTATTGACACATGATGCATGACTTACTAACTAGCAGCAGTTGGTCTGAAAAACTGTTCAAAAAATGTGGCAGTCCACTGCAAAGATTCTGACGACGCTAGAGTCAAAGTCTATTTCCGATACCAATTTAGGGACATAGATTGCTTGGTTGATCACTCTCCCTCGGCAGAGCCATCCCATTGTCCGCCGAATACGTCGCATCGCTACGCCAAGTCTTGCTTCAACTAGGCGGAGCCGACTCAAATCCCCTTCATACCGGGAGTGGGAGAATAGTTTATTTTTTATATTTTAAATTTACAATTACACAAAGGATTTTTTTATGACAATAACCATAAAATAATTTAACCTTTTTTATACTTTGAAAGGGACTAGGTATTTTAACTTTCTTTCTTTAACTAAAAAAACGCTAAGATTCTCTGTAAAAAAAATTTAATTGACAAAATCGACAAATTTGGTATTCTTCGACCCTATGATGCGAAGTTTTTCAATTAAATTAATCGTAATTATTTTTTAAAGATTTCTTTTAATTTCTTTTGTTATTTATATACTGGCGGCAGAGCCAATATTCTTGTTCTAATTTATTTAATTATATAAGGTAAAAACTTGAATTGAGTCGATTAAGATTAAAATTAGAAAAATATGTTAAAAGGACTCCACCCGCGGAATTATAATGTACTACGACTTGAGAGCACACGCTCCTTTGCCTAAGCTCAAATTGTACTTGCCAGTGCGCTTGATGGCAGCCAACGATTTGCACGTTGCGAAGGTTTTTTCTGGCCATCTCGAAAGACACGCGAGCTATCTGCAACAAGATTCTCAGATTCTCCAGGATATGCCGAAAATCTGGTGAGTGGTCCTGTGAAGTGCTCAAGCGAGTCCCTGGGCTAACTATGCGGCGAAGGGATGATCGTGATCTGTCTCGGTTTTTAGGGACATTCTCATAGTGCGTAAATATTCTACAATAATATCTCCTGACTGATCTTGGCCTCTATTAGCCTCGGCTTGATGAGTGATGGGGATGCGAGCCTTTATCAGGACCCATGTACATTTTCCAAGCACGCTTGTATCAGAGATGATAATATAGCTGGAGGCTGCCAACTATGGATGCGTAAGTACGCGTAGTCGATGATGTCGGATGGGGCAGTGGATTTTCGTAATTTGATATTGGGGTCCATAGGTGAGCTCACAGCTTGTCCAGGTGTAATATTGAATCGTTTCGCTATGGTGTTTTGATGAAGGCATCCTGTGATATGTGTATGGTGCCTAAGGCTCGATTCCGGACGATTTGAATGCCTAAAAGATGCGTTGGATCCTGTAAAAATAAATAATGTAAATTAAAAAAAATAAATAAACAAACATTAATAAAAAATATAATAAAAAAGTTAAAATTTTATACCGAGTTTCGGAACCATAAGGCTGGCTTCCTCCGCCCGTCCCTCCCGGCGACATCGACCCAGTCTAAATCAAAATTGAAACGTCTTTTATCCCAGAGGTAGACTGTACCAGCTCAGGCAGCACAATTGCACACGCACACTACCAGGGGCCCGAAAATGGGAAGAGGGAACAACGGTGGAAGGTGGACGAAGAGTGGCTCATGACAGCTTCAACCTATGGTCGGAGGGGCGGCTATTGAAAATCGCGCATCACGACCAGATCAGGCACGCGATCACGATCACGATCATGCGCACCCAATTACATACGCTTCGCGATCACGATCACGCCACGCGAACCCAAATACATACGCTTCGCACGCTTCTGCTTCCCAAATTGATGCGTGCCTTGTGGCGTGGCCAGCGAAGCGGCATGGGCGCCTGACGTAAAACGACGCTAAATGGGTATATCATCAATACTTCTGATCCACGGTCGATCGATCACTTCGATCACGATCGTGATATACACTGCGCCACCTCCTGGCACGTGTCCAACACGAGCGAGTTGATCGAGCAGGGCTCTTCTTGGGAAATATGCGGGAAGCAGTGACGTTTTGGACACGTGCCAGGAGTTGCCACGGTACCGGGAGGTGTGGCCCGTGCGCGCCAGGCACCCGCGCCGCCACACTCTCGGACACGGGGAGAAAATACAATGGCAGGCTTGTTTGAGGCGCGAGAAGCGTGTATATGTGAGTATCATGAGGAGGACTGAGGCCGGCAGGAGTGGAACAGATATGGAGTATTCGGATTTAGCCCCGGGTACAGGGGCTTTGGTCTAGTGTGCGCGAGCGGGTACTGCTGTGATGTGCGGCGCGATCTGTCTATTTATATACACAAATGTCGTTCTGTCTGCTCTGCGTGTCCGAGGTTCTGCTGCGTCCGCCCACGGGCGACGACGGTTTCTCCCACGACCCACGTGACCCACACACGGCGTCCCCAAGCTCTGGGGCAGGCAGCAGACGCCGGCGGTCGTAAACATGTGCAACCGGTTGTCAAAAACATGTACAACCCATTGTAAATTACATGTACGCCCCGTAGTCCAACACATGCGTAATCTATCCTACGCCTGCATACGGCTCACCTGAACCATCCCCTCATCCTCTCAGCTCACGGTGCCCAGGAACCGTGCGCCGCCGCCCTGCCCATGGTGAACATGCACCATCCGCGGCCTCGACCACATAGGGTGCACGTGCACCATCCGTGGCCACGTCCATACGGTTCATGCGCACTGTAAGTGGACGCAGCCGCGTATGGTGCACACGCACTATCCGCCGCCTCGACAACCTACGGTGCCCGTGCACCGTACACCGCCTGCCCGCTGCCTGCCCGTATGGTTCTCCCGCACCGTACGCCGCCTGCCCGTATGGTGCCCGTGCACCGTACGCCGCGTGCCGTATGGTTCTCCTGCACCGTACCCCGCCTGCCCGTATGGTGCCCGTGCACCGTACGCTGCCTGCCCGTATGGTTCTCCCGCACCGTACGCCGCCTGCCCGTATGGTGCCCGTGCACCGTACGCTGCCTGCCCGTATGGTTCTCCCGCACCGTACGCCGCCTGCCCGTATGGTGCCCGTGCACCGTACGCCGCGTGCCCATATGGTTCTCCTGCACCGTACCCCGCCTGCCCGTATGGTGCTCCTGAACCGTACGCCGCCTGCCAGCATCCGCCGCCTCGACCACTTCCGGTGGTAGCCACGTCCGCGCACGCTTCCACACCACCCCCCACTGCTCCGCACTCCCGCGCCTGTGGCCACGCCTGTCAGTCATGCGCCACACACGCATGCTGCACCCGCCGTCCCCATCCCCTCTCCACCCCGGCCCCCTCCCCATCGATCAAGCCCCTCATCCTGCTGCCGCCAGTCCGCGGGTGACACCAGGGACCACCCAGCCGCCGTCCCTTAGCAGAGCACGCAGGTGTGTGTCAGGGTCAGCGAGCACAGTGCCAGGCACGCACGAGGGTGGGTCCACGTCCAGCAGGCTCACGCTCGATGACTCCAGATGCGTCCCCAACCGCGTATCCCCGGGGCGATTGTCTGCTGGGGGTACTGCATCCCTTACATACGTAGGTCAGCGTGCGAGCACACACATGGTGTGGTACCCCCCGGCAACGTACCTCAGGTCGTCTGTCAATAGCGTCGAGAGTCTTCGGCAAGATGTAAAGCTCCTTGAGTTAGAAGCAACAATGAACGCAAGCGTGTTTGTAATGTGTCACGTGCACATGGCGGACTCTCACGTGCGGGGATGAGGCACGTGATGTTGCGAGCCACGTGCCCTTTTATTTTGAGGAACGAAAGGTGAAATCTTGGGCATGTATGTTTTTCGAGCAAGCAAAAGACCTTGTTTGTGAACCTGTTTCAGTAAAACAATATGTATTTACTCACATCAACCGGCATTTCATGTCACAATTGATTATATTAAATTTGTCAGATAGCCAATGGTTGGGGTTGGCTAACGGACTTTCTATACAACTAACTAGGTGGGTACCCGCGCTTCGCGCGGGGGTGTAGGTCAAATGCCTTGGTAAGGTCAAATGCATCAGTAAGGTCAAGTGAATCGGTAAGGTCAAGTGCATTGGGGTAAATAGGATCATGCAAAATATATCCCTGCTCATATAGTATCATGAATCATGTATGCACCCATGGAACAGCCGAACATGCAGAGCTCTCTCTCGACCTCTGGGATGGGCCTCCCAGCGACTCTAGACATGAAAGTGGTAATAGTCTTGACTGAATCATCAGAGATTATAAGATTGCGCCTATTGTCATAATCCACAGGTTTCAAAGCTTGTGCATTGTGAAATAGATCCAATAGTGATCTTGGGGATCCTGAATTTTGACAATGTGGTTATATCGATATGCCAGCTGATCCTCCGGTGGCACTCTCACAGAACCAGAAACAATACCAAAATCAGAAATGGGGGAAGACCCAAAGTGCAGTTGGATAGCATGTCCTCACACATAACGTGTCCTCACAGGTAGCATGTCCTCACAGGTAGTGTGTCCCCACATGTAACGTGTCCTCACAGGTAGCGTGTCCCCACTGGTAGCGTGTCCCCACAGGTAGCATGTCCTCACAGGTAGCATGTCCCCACACGTAATGTGTCCCCACACGTATTGTGTCCCCACATGTAACGTGTCCCCACAGGTAGTGTGTCCCCACAGGTAGCGTGTCCCCACAGGTAGCGTGTCCCCACAGGTAGCGTGTCCCCACCGGTAGCGTGTCCCCACTGGCTCACATGTAACACGTCCTCACAGGTAGCGTGTCCTCACAGGTAGCATGTCCTGACAGGTAACGTGTCCCCACACATAACGTGTCCTCACAGGTAGCCTGTCCTCAGACGTAACGCATCCTCACAGGCAGCGTGTCCCCACACATAATGTGTCCTCACATGTAACATGTCCTCACAGGTAGTGTGTCCCCACACGTAACCTGTCCTCACAGGTAGCATGTCCCCCCATGTAACGTGTCCTCACAGGTAGTGTGTCCTCACAGGTAGCATGTCCCCAAATGTAACGTGTCCTCACAGGTAGCGTGTCCTCACAGGTAGCGTGTCCTCACAGGTAGCCTGTCCTCACAGGTAGCATGTCCTCACACGTAACGTGTCCTCACACATATCAGGGACATGTATCAGTATCTATTTTGTGACATATATAAAATAGCAAAAGAAACCACATTTCAGCAGCTGTTCTTATTAATTTTAGCAAAGTCAGAATAATTTATTGATATCAACCTTTTGAAAAAATGTCAAAAAAATGTACAGTACATTTAAGCTGAAGGTGTTATTAATTTTAGCAAAGTCAGGATAATTCATTGATATCTATATATATATATATATATATTTTTTTTTTCAAAAAAAGATAAAAAAAAACACACTACATTAAAACAGAAGTTGTTACTAACTTTAGCAAAGTCAGGATAATTTATTGATATCCATTTGCAAAAAAATGTCAAAACAATGTACAGAATATTTAAGTTGGCTAAGTTAGATTTATTGATGTCTATTTGCGAAAAAATATCAAAAAAATGTACAGGATATTTAAGTTGACTATTATTAAGGTTAGCAAGTTAGATTTATTGATTTCTATCTGCGAAAAAATATCAAAAAAATGTACAGGATATTTAAGTTGGCTATTATTAAGGTTAGCAAGTTAGGTGTATTGATAGCAATTTGCGAAAAAATATCAAAAAATATCCAGGACATTGAAGCAGAAGCTGGTGTCAATTCACAGCCAAAGAAGCTCAGAGACACCCAGAGACACACAGAAAGACACCCAGAGACACACAGAAAGACACCAAGACCCCAGCCAAAGCAGTAGTAAGCCCACCACAGCCAGAACACAGGAGGACACCAGTGGGGAGTGTGGTTCTGCAGCATCGCTCTCTTTATACCATACCAAGCGAAGGGTCGTGCACGGACCACTCGCGTATGGTCGCGAACCGGTCACGTGACCTGGAACGCTGCTGCGCAGCGTTTATAGCTCGCGGCTGCGCCGCTCGCGCGCTCCGCTGACAAACTGATGACCAAGCATTGGTCAGCAGCGCCCACAACCCACTGAGCACGTTTAACTCTTAGACTAGGTGGATACCCGCGCTTCGCGCGGGGGTGCAAGTCAAACGCCTCAGTAAGGTCAAATGCATCAGCAAGGTCAAACACCTTGGGTAAATCAAACTTGGGATAAGTCAAACACATTCAGATAAGAAAATTTCATTCAGATAAGTAAAACACATCTTATTGATTGAAGGTAGGTAATGTTATGACCATGCTGCTCGACCAACTCTGATACCTCCATGCCTCCTCTTCTGCAACATCCACACTTTGACCTTTTGATCCCCTTGTTCTTTACTATTCACATACTTCCCCTTTTGACTCTATTCACCGGCCTTCCCTACTTGACCCTTAGCATAGCAAGTCCAGAGCATCAGGAGATCCATTTGTTCCACTATCAATTAGACCCACATTCCCCTTGTTCTTTTGCCTATTGATTGTTCTTAGTTCTACCCGGCACACCCTTGTAGTTCCTCTTGTTCCGTATTAGTTACTTACTCCATTTATCCTAGTTACTTTGCTTGCACCGGAATTGCTTACCTCTACCTTCTGACATGTTGTCTCAGCTCTTTGTATAAAACCCAGTCATGTGTGCCTCTGTTCTGCAATCAGATAATTGACTTTGATATGTGACTCCCTTTGCACTGTTTCCTGTTCTTACCACAGCAAGTACTTGCAAGGCCTCTGTCTCTCTGACCTCTGCCTTCCAACTCAATTTCTGATATCCAACTTAACTCGATTCTTGAACCCTTACCTCGAGGTGGATACCCATGCTTCACACCGGGGTGTAGGTCAAACGCCTTGGCAAGGTCAAATGCATCAGCAAGGTCAAACACATTGGGTAAATCAAACTTGGGATAAGTAAAACACATTCCAGTAAGTAAAACTCATCTGATTGCAATTGAAAGTAGCTCTAAGTAACACATCAAGGTAGGTAATGTCTCTACACATGTCTGTGTGTCCCCAAGTATAGTGTGCATAGCATGTCCTCCATGCATAGTGTCTCCCCACATGCAGCATGTCCCCAGGTACAGTGTGTGTAGCATGTCCCTCATGTATTGTGTGTGTAGTGTGTCCCTGGTTTGTAGCATGTCCCCAAACGTAGCATGTCCCTAAATTATAGCATGTGTGTCCACCATGCATAGTGTGTCCACATGTGTAGCATGTCCCTATACATAGTGTGTGTAGCATCTCCCTCAAGTAGAGTGTGCAAAGTGTGTCCCCCATGCATAACATGTCCCCAGGTATACTGTGCATAGCATGTCCTTTGTTTGTAGCGTGTCCCCCTGGTATAGCATGTGTAGAATGTCCCGTCTTGTAGTGTGTTCCCCATGCATAGTGTGTGTAGTGTGTCCCTTGTTTGTACCGTGTCCCCCAAGCATAGTGTCTGTCCCCAAGCATAGTGTGTATGTCCCCATGCATAGTATGTGTAGCATGCATATCCTCACACATAGGGTGTGTCCCCATGCATAGCGTGCATGTCCCCATGCATAGTGTGCGTGTCCCCATGCATAGTGTGTGTGTCCCCATGCATAGTGTGCGTGTCCCCAAGCATAGTGTGCGTGTCCCCAGGCATAACATGTCCCCGAAGTATAGCATGTGTAGAATGTCCCTGTTTGTAGTGTGTTCCCCACGCATAGTGTGTGCAACGTGTCTCTTGTTTGTATCGTGTCCCCCAAGCATAGTGTGTCTGTCCCCAAGCATCGTGTGTCCCCACTCATAGTGTGTGTGTCCCCATGCATAGCCTGTCTGTCCCCAAGAATAGTGTGTCCCCACATGTCACATGCGTGTCCCCAAGCATAGGGTGCATGTCCCCACGCATCACATGCGTGTCTCCAAGCATAGTGTGCGTATCCCCAAGCATAGCGTGAGAGTCCCCACGCATAACATGTGTGTCTCCATGCATAGCATGCATGTCTCCACGCATAGTGTGCGTATCCCCAAGCATAGCGTGAGTGTCCCCACACATAACATGCATGTCTCCATGCATAGCATGCATGTCCCCACGCATAACATGCATGTCTCCATGCATAACATGTGTGTCCCCATGCATAGTGTGTGTAGCACGCCCCTCAAGTATAGCATGCATAGCATGTCCCAATGGTATGTGTAGCATATCCCCAAGGGCGTCAAAGTGAAGCAAGCAGAGGCTGTTACTACTTATTAACTTTTAGCAAACTCAGGGACATGTATCAATATCTATTTTGTGACATATACAGACATAAATAAAATAGTCAAGGAAACCATATTTAAGCAGCTGCTGTCATTAATTTTAGCAAAGTCAGGATCATCTATTTTTCGAAAAAATGTCCAGTACATGTAAGCTGAATCTGTTATTAATTTTAGCAAAGTTAGGATTATCTATTTTTCGAAAAATGTCAAAAAAATGCACTGCACATTTAACCTGGAGCTGTTGTCAATTTTCACAAATTCAGGATAATCTATTGACATCTATTTGCGAAAAAATGTCAAAAAGTACAGTACATTGAAGCAGAAGCTGTTATTAATGCCCAGCCAAAGCCAAAGAAGCCCAGAGACTGACAGAGAAACCCAGAGCCCAGCCAAAGCCATAGTAAGCCAGCCACCAGTATAGCCAGAGAGGAGTGGCTGGTAAGCAGCTTTACAGTAAATAAAACAATAAAACAAACCACATTTAAAAGCAGAATCTCATTAATTTTAGAGGGAACTTATTGATGTCTATTTTCGAAAAAAACCTGAAAAATATTGATATTAAAATACATTTTTTTCAGCAGTCCTTAGATGTTATTTAAATCTATTTTCAAAAAAAATCACCAAAATATAATGCACATGTGACAATACTATGATGCAAAAAAAAGAACCAATAAAATTACAAACACAAATCAAATAAACTACATTGGAATGCATTAAAAAAGATATATTATTTACCAATAGATAGCCAGCCAACCAAAGCCATAGACAGCCAGCCAGCTAAAGGAGGAGCCACCAGAGAGCGCAGCAGACAGCAGACACAGCGCAGCAGACAGCAGACAGCGCAGACAGAGCAGAGAGCAGACAGCACAGAGCAGACAGAGCACATAGCAGGCAGCAGACAGAGGAATCGCCGGTTGGGCAGGTTCCTGGCATTCCCTCCTTACCGTTCGGCCTTTATACCGCGCGCGCGTGTCGTGCACGGACCACACGCGAACGCGTCACGTGACCACTGCGTGGCATTCGTTGCCAGCGCAGGGTTGAGCGCTGGAGCCCGCAGATCGGCATGAACCGCCAGGGGCTCGCGGCTGCGCCGCTCGCGCTCCAGGTTCACGCCGGTCTGCCGGTCACGTGACCGCTGCGCAGCGTTGGTGCTCGCGGCTGCGCCGCTCGCCGCTGACATAATTTTTACGTAATATTATTTGTCAGCGGTGCGCCCACAACCCACCGAGCCGCTTTCACCTATAGGACTAGGTGGGTACCCGTGCTTCGCGCGGGGGTGCAAGTCAAACGCCTCGGTAAGGTCAAACACATCAGCAAAGTCAAACACCTTGGGTAAATCAAACTTGGGATAAGTCAAACACATTCAGATAAGTAAAATGCATCTTATTGATTAAAAGTAGCTCTAAGTAACACATTGAGGTAGGTAATGTTATGACCATGCTGCTTGACCAACTCTGGTACCTCTGCACCTCCTCTGACTCTATTCCGCAATGTCCACACTTTGACCTTTTGATCTCCTTGTTCTTTCCTATTCACATACTTCCCCTTATGACTCTATTCACCAGCCTTCCTTACTTAACCCTTAACATAGCAATTCCGGAGCATCAGGAGTTCCATTTGTTCCGCTATCAATTCCCTAGGTGGGTACCCACACTTTGCATGGGGGTGCAAGTCAAATGCATTGGTAGGGTCAAACGCATTGGGTGAATCAAACTTGGGATAAGTCAAACACATTCGGATAAGAAAATTTCATTCAGATAAGTAAAACTCTTCTTATTGATTGAAAGTAACTCTAAATAACACATCAAGGTAGGTAATGTTATGACCATGCTCAACCAACTCCGGTACCCCCGCACCTCTGACTCTATTCCACAATGTCTGCACTTCAACCTTGTGATCCCCTTGTTCTTCACATATTTCCCCTAATGACTCTTTTCACCAGCATTCCATACTTGACCCTCAGCACAGCAAGTCCAGAGCGTCAGGAGTTCCATTTGTTCCGCTACCAATTAGACCCTTGGTCTTTTGCCTATTGTTCTTAGTTCTACACTGCACCCCCTTGTAGTTCCTCTTGTTTCGCATTAGGTACTTTTATTCTAGTTACTTGCACTGGAATTGCTTACCTCTACCTTCTGACATGTTGTCTCAGCTCTTTGTATAAAACCCAGTCATGTGTGCCTCTGTTCAGCAATCAGATAATCGACTTTGATATGTCACTCCCTTTGCACTGTCTCCGGTTCTTAGACCTGCAAGGCCTCTGTCTCTCTGACCTCCGTCTTCCAACTTGATTTCTCATATCCAACTTAACTCAATTCTTGAACCCTTACTACTTCAGTTACAATACTCAACCTCTTCCAACTTCCAATCTCAGATCTCCAAAATACTTAGGATGATAGTTGGGGGTGCAACATATAAGTTGGAGCTGCAGTCCTTTTAGATCCAAACCTGATACATAACAGGTAATGACTCTACACATTTCTCCCTTGTCTCATGTCCCCTACCTCACATGTAGTGTGTCCTTGCCTGTAGTGTGTCATCACACTTTATCTGTCCTCACACGTATTGCATCCTCACATGTGGCATGTCCCCACACGTAGTGTGTCCCAAAGCATAGTGTGCGTAGTGTGTCTCCACATGTAGCATGTCTCCATATGTAGTGTGTCCCACATGCAGTACAGTGTGCATGGCATGTCCCACATGCATAACATGTCCCTCAAGTATTCTGTGTGTAGCATGTCCCTGGTTTGTAGCATGTGCCCAAACATAGCGTGTGTGGAGGACAGGAATTATAGGCAGTAGGTATGGACTTGTTATTCAAAAGAGTAGACTAGAAATCAATTCACTCTCTCAGTGAATTTAGTGGTCACTGTAAATATATTATACACTACCTAGAAATCAATTCACTACAGAGGATTTCTAGGTCAATAAATGCAAAGACTACTAGACTAATTTACTTGCCTCTCTCAGTGAATTTAGTGGTCACTGAGAGAGGGGGAAATGTGTTCCACTGCGCATGTACTACTACCCGGCCCTTTAGCGCCCAAGAGCTCGCGCGTCGAAGTCATTTCAGACTCCGCTGGGTGCAGCCGCTTGTGAAAGTAGGGATAACAAGATGAAATAGAGAGATAAGGAATGAGTGGAAAATTTCTAAAATAACCAGAGAAATGGATGCATAATACAAGAACAATGTGAGAAGAAATTGGAAGGCCACACAACAAATTGGATATATTATGCTTGATTTTGGTGCAGGAGCATAAATGCACCCAACACGCCCCCTCAAGCTTAATATATTCCGATTTGCTCGTTGAGAATCTTCACTCTAGGACTAGGAAGTCCTTTAGTGAGGATATCTGCCAACATTTGTTCGGTTGGCAAATAAACGAGCTTGGCTTGTTGATTTTTGATTATATCTCGAAGGAAATATAATCGGATGTCGAAATGCTTGGTTCTCGTGTGTTGTTGGGTGCCATACGTGATGGCAATGGCTGATTGATTGTCTGAATAAACTTGGATGGGTCTGTTCAGTGGTTGGAATATTTCAGAAATAAAATGGCGCATCCAAAGAGCCTCTTTGCCCGCATGGGTCAGGGCGACGAATTCGGCTTCAGTTGATGAGAGGGCTACTATCGACTGTTTCTGGCAACTCCATGAAACAGTGCCTCCATCAATCTGAAATAAGTATGCCGAATACGAACGCCTATGACTCTGTGAACCCCAATCCGCATCTGAATATCCCATCAAGCCGTCTTGATTTCTTCCAAGTGTGAGCTTGTAATGCTTCGTGCCTTTCAAATATTTGAAGACACGTTTGACTGCATTCCAATGTGTGCCACCTGGATTTTCGAGGAATTGCGAGAGTAATGACACCGCAAATGCAATGTCAGGTCGAGTGGCTACAGCCGCCCACATCAGTGATCCTATAGCTTGCCTGTATGGAAACTTCGACATGGCTTTCTTGCCTCTCTCTGTAGAAGGACATTGGTCTTTAGATAATTTTACGGCTGGATCAAGAGGCGTAGCATAAGTCTTTGCATCCTCGAGATTAAATTTTTTGATGATCTTCTCGATGTATGCAGGTTGTGAAATTGCAATGGTCTTCTTCTGCCAGTCTCTTTCGATTTTGAGATTCAATAGCCAATGAATCTCGCCTAGATCTTTCATACTGAAGACCTGAGCAAGATCTCGTTTGACTTCGTCCAGGACTGACTGATTCTCAGCTGTGATGGTAAGGTCGTCCACAGCTGTTGCAATGATCACATGCCCCTTTCCGCCACGTCTATAAAATACAGCCCCGTCTGTGGCTGACGTAGTGAATCCTAACTTGTGGAATTCACCACTTAGACGTTTGTACCATTCTCTTCCAGATTGCTTGAGGCCGTAGAGTGCTTTCTTCAAAAGTAGCACTTCGCCTTTGTCTCCTGACTCATATCCATACGGCTGCTTCATGTAAATAGGTTCGGGCAACGTAGCATTGAGGTATGCATAGTCCACGTCCATTTGATGGATAGGCCAGTCATTCCTAGCAGCAATGGCGCATATGATCCGTAGGGAGGATAACCGAGCAACAGGTGAGTATGTCTCATCATAGTCGATTCCAAACTTCTGCGTGAAGCCTTGGGCGACCATTCTCGATTTAGGTACTATTGGTTTCCCTTCTGGATTACGCTTCCAAAGGTAGACCCATTTGTTGCCGACAATGTTGGCTCCAGGAGGTGGTTTGGTTCTTTCCCAAACTCCCTTGTCGATTAGGGCCTCATACTCTTTGTCCATTGATTTCTTCCATATAGGATTATTCAGAGCTTCGTCTGCATTGCTAGGTTCAATTTGACTCAAATCCGGCGCCTTGTTATTGTTTTGACCGTCGGTTAGAAACGCACTGATGGCACACTCATAGCTACTGATGCCATCAATCTCGGAGGATAATTCTTGGTCGAATAAAACTTGTTTATGGTCCTCAACGTCCTCGTAAGCTAGCGTAGTCATATGTGCGCCAGTTTGTCTCTGAGTTTGAGATCTTGTCACGGGACCTGATGGGGCCGGCTGCACTTGTTGTTGACGGATCCTTTCGCTTCTCCTTATCGGTTCAGCTTCTCTAGGTCTGTCATCAACTCCCTGAATAGGTTGCAGCTTTTCAAGATATTCTTCCGGTGCACTTTCATCAATTTCTTCGATCTTTGCCTCTTCGCTGACTAAGCGACCGGGCACAGGCGCTGATGCTGGAATGGCCTTTTTCTCTTCTCTAGACGTAGGTAGCTTGGATTCTTCAATAGAAATGATTGGGACCTTTCCCTTCTTCATCTCTGAATCAAACACAACGTTCCGCTCGACAGAAACTTTGTGTGAGTCAGGCCAATAAACATAATGACCATGGCTCTGCGCAGAAATTCCTATCCACCGAGCTCTCTTGGCACGAGCTTCCAATTTATCTCCCTGAGTGACCTTAACATAGACTTCAGTTCCCCACGCGTGAATGTCTTTGAGATTCGGTTTTTCATGGTGAATCATCTCGTAGGGCGTTTTATCTGGTAGAGCTCTTGTATGCGTCCTGTTCCTAAGATAATTGGCATGCTGTATCGCATAGCCCCATAATATCTTAGGAAGGCCTGATTCTAGCAGCATGGCACGAGTTCTCTCAGTGAGAGTTCGGTTCAGGCGTTCCGCAACACCATTGGACTCTGGTGTGTCGTGTACCGTCAACTGATGCTTCGTGCCTTGTTTGGCTAGATGCTGTTCGAATTCAGAGCTCATATACTCGCCCCCTCGATCAGAAACAAGTGCCTTGATGTGCACATTTCTCTGTCGAAGCATTAAAGCCTCGTAAAGCTTGTACTTTGAGAATGCTTCTGATTTGTTCGCCATGAGATAGATCACCGATTCTCTTGAGTAGTCATCGATAAAGGAGACATAATATGACTTCTTATCGATCGTGAGGTGTCTTGCAGGTCCCCAGACATCAGAATAAATTCTGTCACCGAATTTTGATGTTCGGTCTCTGGGTTCTCGAGGAAGAGGTTTGCGCGCAATCTTGGCCTGAATACACGCATCACAGACAATTCTATCGCCTGTGGAGCTCAGTTCAATGCCCAATATCATGCCATGATTTAATAGATGTTGTAGGGACTTCTGCGAGATGTGCCCCATCTTTTGATGAATTTCCATGGCAGATAAACACATATGGGCTTGAGCACTTGGTGACTGGAGGTCTAGTCGATATAAGCCATTGACCTTCGGTGCTTGCATCAATACCTTTCCAGCAGCATTAGATATTGTGCATTTCTGGCCACCGAGTCGAATGTCGTAGCCAGCATCATCGCACCGACCGATCGAGACGAGGGTAGCAGCAATTTTGGGTGCATAGTATGTATCTTGCAACGTGACTTCTACTGTTCTATCTCCAACCTTATTGGATAATACGAGCAGTCCTGAGCCAAAGGCATCAAAGGTACCTTTGTTGGCTGCTCGGATAGTCCTCGGCTGTGAGAATTGACAGTAGTTCCTCAATAAATTTTTGTGAGGAGTCATATGCGATGTCGTTCCGGTATCGAGTATGACTATAACTCCTGAGGATGTGCTCAAATTGAAATTAGAGCACTCGTCGAAATTGGTGAAGGCAAGATGCCCATCACCACTTTCCTCAGAAGTAGACTCTTCTTCGGCAACATTCGCTTTTGCTTTACCCTTCTTCTTCTTCTTGTCTTTGGCTTTCTTCTTCTGACGTGGTCCTTGACCTTCTTTACCACCTCCTTTAGCCCAGCAATTTTCGATGGCATGTCCAGGCTTTTTGCAGTTGGTGCATACATGCGCCTTCTGCCCCTTCTGGTCCTTCTTAGTAGATGAACCAATAAACACCTGCTCTTCTTGCGGGAGTGTTTTCTTCCTGTCATACTGAGCCTTTAGTACCCTAATAATATTATCAGGGACCAATGGCATCCCGCATTCTTCAAGCGAAGTGGTAAGGGCGTTCATGACTGCCTCATAGGATGGTGGAAGTGACGCAAGGATTATGTCCATGAATTCTTCTTCAGAAACTCTGGCTCCCATCTCATTAAGACGAGCATATAGGTCTTGGGCCTTGTCCAAGTGATCTCTCAAATCTCCATCCTCAGGACATCTCATACTGCGGAGTTGTCTCTGCAGGCTGGTGAGGACCATCTTGGGCTTTTTGGTCATTTCATTGACCAGTGCATCCCAAGTCTCTTTTGCTGTCTTCTGCTTCTGTAGCATCAGGGCTAATGACTCTGACACTGAGACGATGATTTGGGTCTTGGCTTGTCCTTCTCTAGCAAGGTATCTCTCCAGCTTCTCCTCGGCCTTATCCATCTGAGTTTCCTCAGCTTCTGTTAGAATATGGCCTGGGGGCATGACTGGAGGATCAGGAGGTCGAGTGACTCTCCCTTCTACATGCTTGAGCAGATTTTTGGACTCGAAATAGCTGATGAGAGTGGCTCGCCACAATGGCCAATTACTTCCATCAGTAGCAAGCTTCTCAACACCCAACAGCTTCTCAGAAGTGTCTACGGGGCCCATAACCCTGTGGAGGACAGGAATTATAGGCAGTAGGTATGGACTTGTTATTCAAAAGAGTAGACTAGAAATCAATTCACTCTCTCAGTGAATTTAGTGGTCACTGTAAATATATTATACACTACCTAGAAATCAATTCACTACAGAGGATTTCTAGGTCAATAAATGCAAAGACTACTAGACTAATTTACTTGCCTCTCTCAGTGAATTTAGTGGTCACTGAGAGAGGGGGAAATGTGTTCCACTGCGCATGTACTACTACCCGGCCCTTTAGCGCCCAAGAGCTCGCGCGTCGAAGTCATTTCAGACTCCGCTGGGTGCAGCCGCTTGTGAAAGTAGGGATAACAAGATGAAATAGAGAGATAAGGAATGAGTGGAAAATTTCGAAAATAACCAGAGAAATGGATGCATAATACAAGAACAATGTGAGAAGAAATTGGAAGGCCACACAACAAATTGGATATATTATGCTTGATTTTGGTGCAGGAGCATAAATGCACCCAACAGCGTGTCCCTAAATTATAGCATGTGTGTCCCCCATGCATAGCGTGTCCACATGTGTAGCATGTCCCTACATGTAGTGTGTGTAGCGTGTCCCCCAAGTATAGCTTGTGTAGAATGTCCCTTGTTTGTAGTGTTTTCCCCTGTAGTGTGTCCCCACATATAGTGTGCACATCCCCATGCATAGCATGTGTGTCCCCATGCATAACATGCATGTCTCCACGCATAACATGAGTGTCCCCAAGTATAGTGTGTGTGTCTCCATGCATAACATGGGTGTCCCCAAGCATAGTGTGTGTGTCCCCAAGCATAGCGTGCGTGTCCCCACGCATAACATGCATGTCCCCATGCATAGTGTGCGTGTCCCCACGCATAACATGCATGTCTCCATGCATAGCATGCGTGTCCCCAAGCATAGTGTGCGTGTCCCCACGTATAACATGAGTGTCTCCATGCATACCATGAGTGTCTCCACACATAGCATGCGTGTCCCCAAGCATAGCGTGTGTGTCGCATCCCATGCATGTCTCCACGCATATGCATGTCCCCATGCATAGTGTGTGTAGCATGCCCCTCAAGTATAGCATGCATAGCATGTCCCAATGGCATGTGTAGCATATCCCCAAGGGCCTCAAAGTGAAGCAAGCAGAGGCTGTTACTACTTATTAAATTTTAGCAAGCTCAGGGACATGTATCAATATCTATTTTGTGACATATACAGACATAAATAAAATAGTCAAGGAATCTATATTTAAGCAGCTCCTGTCATTAATTTTTAGCAAAGTCAGGATTATCTATTTTTCGAAAAAATGTCAAGAAAATGTCCAGTACATGTAAGCTGAAGCTGTTATTAATTTTAGCAAAGTTAGGATTATCTATTTTTCGAAAAATGTCAAGAAAATGCACTGTACATTTAACCTGGAGCTGTTGTCAATTTTCACAAAGTCAGGATAATTTATTGATATCTATTTGCGAAAAAAAACAAAAAAGTACAGTACATTGAAGCAGAAGCTGTTATTAATGCCCAGCCAAAGCCAGAGAGGCCCAGAGACTGACAGAGAAACCCAGAGCCCAGCCAAAGCCATAGTAAGCCAGCCACCAGTATAGCCAGAGAGGAGTGGCTGGTAAGTGGCTTTACAGTAAATAAAACAATAAAACAAACCACATTTAAAAGCAGAATCTCATTAATTTTAGAGGGAACTTATTGATGTCTATTTTCGAAAAAAACCTGAAAAATATTGATATTAAAATACTTTTTTTTCAGCAGTCTTTGGATTTTATTTAAATCTATTTTCGAAAAAAAATAACAAAAATATAAAGCACATGTGAATGCAATATGATAAAAAAAAGGAACCAATAAAATTATAAACACAAATCAAATAAAATACATTGGAATGCATTAAAAAAGAGATATTACTTACCAATAGATAGCCAGCCAAGCCAATAGATAGTCAGCCAACCAAAGCCATAGACAGCCAGCCAGCTAAAGGAGGAGACAGCAGACAGAGCTGACAGCAGACAGCACCCAGATCAGACAGAGCACAGAGCAGACAGCGGACAGAGCACAGAGCAGACAGCGCAGAGCACAGAGCACAGAGCACAGAGCAGACAGCGCAGAGCACAGAGCACAGAGCACAGGGCACAGAGCACATAGCGGACAGCAGACAGAGGAATCGCCGGTTGGGCAGGTTCCTGGCGTTATGTCCTTACCGTTCGGCCTTTATACCGTGCGCGCGTGTCGTGCACGGACCACACTCGCGTATGCGCGCTCTGGTCGCGAACGGGTCACGTGACCACTGCGCAGCGTTCTCTCGCGGCTGCGCCGCTCGCCGCTGACCTAATTTGGAACGCAAACGGTCATGTGACCATGCTGCGCAGCGTTCTTGGCTCGCGGCTGCGCCGCTCGCGCACTCCACTGACAAACTAATGACCAAGCATTGGTCAGCATTGGTCAGCGCGCCCACAACCTCCCACCTAGGCGCTTTCATATAGTGTAACTAGGTGGGTACCCGCGCTTCACGCGGGGGTGTAGGTCAAACGCCTCAGTAAGTCTAACACATCAGTAAGTCTAACATATCAGTAAGGTCAAGTACATTGGGGAAAATCAAAGTAATCAATTTCCATCAAGTAAAATGAAGTAAAACACATAAACCATATCAAGAGAAGTGGATATAACAAAATCAAGGAGCTCTAAGTAATACATCTTTATATACAATGTTGGTTGTGTCCAAACCCTCCTCAAGCAAGACCTTGACTCTGTTCCAATTGGTCCCTCTTGATACACCAACATACAACTGACCATGTCCAAACACTGGATATCTCAGGTCCAGCCCAACCGTACCCAAAGACTGTCCCTGAGACTTGTTGATGGTCATTGCAAATGCCACACGCACTGGAAACTGTCTCCTCTGCAGCACAAATGGTAATTCTCCCTCTGATGGTGAAATGGTGATCCTGGGGATGAAAGCAGTATTTCCTGCATGTGGACCTGAGATGATCCTGACCTCCAACACTCTATTCCTCATCCTCACCAACCGCAACCTTGTCCCATTGCATAGTCCTTGCTTCTTATCCAAATTGCGCAACATCATCAGAGGCACTCCAGGCTTGACTTCCAAGTGAGCAGGAGGAAGACTGCCCATCTCTATGGAATTCAGATACTCCACAGGATACTGCTCTGCAAAGTCGGTTTCCTTGACAGAATCTGCACAGTGGAAGACCTGAGCATCACCTGGAAACTGCCTCAACACCATGGAATTGATCTCATTGACCTCAATATTTCTGGGACAGAGGATGGCCCGCTCTAAAAAATAATTGTCCTGGGCAGGGATTGCATTGCCAATGCCAGGGTATATTTCCTGGATCAGCTCTGCAATTCCAGGGCCACAAACCATGTGAGGAGGGAGTGAGAGCATATGATCTAGTGGGAGATCCTTTCCCTGACCCACATTCTGCAGCCATTCTGCAAACCTGGCTCTGTCAGGGTCATTTCTCACCCGCATGTTCTCTGTCAGATGGAGGACCTTGATCTTTGGCCACAGATATGACTTCTGAAGGGTAGCTCCCACGATATCCTCCTTGGAGCCTTTAGGGACAATTGGGAGAGTCTGCTGAAAGTCACCTCCAAAGGCGACCGTGATGCCACCAAAGGGTCTGTCAGGCTGGTCAAGGAAATCCCTCAGTGTCCTGTCAATGGCCTCTATGGCATGGCGATGCTGCATTGCAGCCTCATCCCAAATGATGAGCCTGGCCAGTCTCAGCATATCAGCCTGGTCAGAGTTCTTGTTGATGGAGGAGAGAGAGCCCTCATGGACAGGAATTGGAATTCCAAGCATGCTGTGAGAGGTTGTCCCATTAGTGAGGATAAGTGCAGCCATTGCAGATGAGGCTACAGCAAGCACAATGAGACTCTCTGCTCTACAGGAGTGGATTAGGGTGTTCCATGTGAATGATTTCCCAGCGCCCCCTGAGCCAGTGACAAAAAACATTTGTCCGTTAGGTTTCCCCTGAGCATCTATGTCCAGTGCCGACCGTAATATCTGATCATGCGCAGACCTTTGCCCCTCATTCAGCTTGGGAACCTCCTCATCAGCCATCTGCCTCTCTTGAACAGGGTCATAGTCCCTCTGCTCAGCTATGAACCTGTTTCCAATCAGGACCTCCCACTCGCCTACCACCCGAGGCATATCTTTAAAGCTGCTCAAGGACATGCCATTACGCTGAAGGAGTTTATCCAAGAGAAAGAGGCCAAAATCATAGACCTGATCATCCCATGGCTCCTGGATATTGTGTCTGACTTGGAGCCGATGTCTGAGATCATCACATATGTGCTCCTTGAAGGCGTCCCATAGTCTGTCAGGTTGTGAGGGAATGCAATGACCAAGGATGGTGGCAAAGAGATGTCTGAGCTGAGCGCCTGTTTTCATGCCACTGGCTTCCTGGAGACACAACCTCCACTCCTGATCATCCTCCAGAAGTCCCCTGGAAAGACAGGCCTCCTTGTAAGTAGCACATTGTATGCCATCCACTGTCCTAAGCTCCTCAAAGGATCTGGCCCCCTTGACCACCGTGAGGAGAGTGCGCAAATAAAATTTCTCTCCTGATTTTGGGCTTGCAAAGTGAAGGCGTCCAATGCTATATCCCCTTTGACGTGGTGTCCATACCCTTTCCTCTTTTTTCCAGGTAAAATGCTCAGGAAAATCCACATAGAGCACATCGCGTGCATGAGGATAGGCAGCATTGGCCTCAAAGTAAGCCATGAGCGCTGTCTTTGACCCCTCGACCCTGTTCATGATGGTGAGCGGATCAGCATCAGGATTGAAAACGACTGATTGCTGGTCTTTTTCATGGACTGGCAGTGCCATGACTGCAGGCACCTGGGTGTGGATTTCCCGCTCCAGCAACCTCCAACAGGCCTCATGAGCACTGACATAGCGAGCGTCCAGGTACTTCTTTATCTCATCGTGGTCGACACCAAACTCCATCGTGGTCCGATCGTGGCCCTTGTATAGATACTTGTGGATATACTTGACGCACCTCACACTGAAGGTGAATTCAAGGTTGATGTGACACCGGAGTTTGGGAAAGAGCAGAGGAGAGTATGGCACAACCCATCTGTTGTCCAGCATGTCACCTCTGACATTGTGCAGCCTTCCATCATTGCGACGACGATATTTTGGATATCCATCTACATTCACAACGGTCTCCTCACAGAATGGCTTTGGGAAGCCTTTCTTGCACTTGCCATTTTCCATGCAGGGTGCATTTGGATTCATTTGTCCACAGGGACCATGTGTCATCAGCTCACAGACCAACTGGTAGAGGACAGGATGTGTCTCTGGATCAGGGAACTCTGCTGAAATCATAGAATCCACCTCATGTGGATGTTTGACCTTGGACTCCCTATCGAACCAGGTAAGCAGGTGCATGTGTGGGAGCCCCCTCTTCTGGAATTCAATAGTGTGAACGCGAGCAACAGTTTCTCCAAAGATCTTGTCCTTGACGATCAAGTCAATGAGGTATTTCTTTTTGAGGTGAAACACCCGCGACACCAGGTCAGGTCTGTCCTGAGCAGTTTGTCCAGGGAGCAACTCGGCCACTATCTCATCCCACTTTGGATTGGCAGTCATGGTAATAAATAAATCAGGGGGACCCTTCTTTGTTGCAATGGCCAGGGAGTTCTGGCAGTTTTGATTCATGTCCCGTGTACTTCCTTGAAATGTCGCAGGCAGAATGACTTTTATGCCCAAGCTGTTTGCATCTCCAATGTCATTGTCCAAGCCTCCATATGAATCTACCATCTGGTTATACTGCTCAGCACGCAGAGTGTGTTGATTGGCCCTGATCCACCTCAGTCTGCTTTGCTCTGCAGCAGCCCAGGAGTCTACAATGTACTGCTGGAACAATTTGCCACCATGCAGGAGTGTTGTAGGTTCTCTCGCTCTCTGGAACAGACGATACGCATGGTACTGTATTTGGGTGACCTGTGTCCATCTGTTTGGATTGGGATTGGCCTGCCGAGCACGCTCTGGCTCATGATAAGGAATACCTGGTTCCCATCCCAACTCTCCTTGGGAAAGAGCAAGACATAGTGCAGAGAGGCATAGTTTGCATTGGTATCCAATACCCTTCTGAAAGGTCCACCTCTGAGCTGGACAATAATATCCCTAGGTTCAGGGTCGATGCCATCTCCAGGAAGAACGACTGCAATCTCATCTGCAGTTGGGACATTATATCTCCTAGGATCCCTGTGTGCCCTGTACGTGAGCCTTGCCTGGATGTCACCATTCTGTTCTTGAGCTCTGAGCCTCTCAGCTGCTTGTTTATATGTGCGCACATGAGGATTGCATAGCAGGAGCATTTCCTGCAAGTCTCCCATGATAGTTGGAGACAGACGCTCATTACGATTTTTTCTCTTTGCCAAAGCCAGTGCAGGATCATATATGTAAAGCTGGGCATACTTTGGATCGTCTTCATT
This sequence comes from Gautieria morchelliformis, assembly GCA_015179125.1. Lineage (NCBI taxonomy): Eukaryota > Fungi > Basidiomycota > Agaricomycetes > Gomphales > Gomphaceae > Gautieria > Gautieria morchelliformis. Next base: position 14,446 of record WHVA01000230.1, on the reverse strand, counting down.
GTCAGGGAGGAGAGAGCCATGGAGATGATACAGTTCACCCTGTAGCTTGAGCACATATGGACCACGACCCTCCCGAAGCAAATCTTGGTCAAAGTCGGCCCCCACAGAAGTGAATGCAAACGCAGCATTATACTGCCTGATATTCTGGCGAAATCCTTTTGCCTCAGGGTCCTGGCCTTCTAAGAGCTGTTTCAATCGCTGAGGGGGCTCTGGCAGGTTTTCCAGCTGCACCTTTCCTTCCATACAGCAATCACCAAACCTGGGCCGCACATTTGAGGATTTCTGCAGGTGTTCTGCCATCCAGTGTAATGCTCCACAGTCAGGGCAGGGAATAACCATGCGACCCAGATCATGATGCTGCACATCTGCCTCAATTATTCTAGAGCGACCCAGTGGAATAGGAGGAGGAGGTCGCTGAGGACGCTGCCGAGGTATAGGGAGTGGCTGAGGAGGCTGAGGAGGTGCAGGGAGTGGCTGAAGAGGCTGTGGAGGTGCAGGGAGCGGCTGAGGAGGTGCAGGGAATGGCTGGGGAGGCTGAGGAGGTGCAGGGAGTCGCTGAGGAGGCTGAGGAGGTGGAGGGAGTCGCTGAAAAGGCCCCAAAAGCGCAGGGAGTAGCGGAGGCATTGGTCTTATTGCATTGGCCTGAGCACGCAATGCTGCCACTCCTGCAGAACCTACTACAGGAGGAGGCGCTGGTTGTACAGATGCAGGCCTGTGCCTTCCCAAATGCCGCAATGCAGCTACCTGAGCACGCAAGTCTGCAATGGCTGCTGAACCTACTATAGGAGCTGGCTGTACAGGGTCTGGCCTATTTCTTCTCAGAGGCTGTAATGGTGGGATAACTGCTAACTGAGCATGAAGGGCTGCCACCTGCTCTCCAGGACTGAGATTAGGAGGACGTGATGATGGTGCCAGCATGGGCAGACGTGAAGAGGGTGCAAGCATAGGAGGACGTGATGGCCCGGCCACAGGTTGTTGAAAAGGATCAGCGAGATTGCTTCTAGGAGGAGGGTGAGGGATGGCAAAAGGCTGTGGGGGAGGGGGTGGCTGGTCCTGAGCTCTGACAGCAGCAGCAGCAAGCGCACGTGCTCTCCGATCAGTGGGCGATGTCATATGACCCTCCTGCTCCTCCCTTGCCCTTTCACGCTCCTGCTGACGATTTCTCTCTGGAGTAGATGGATACCTGAGAAATGCAGGTATAAGCTTAGAGGAACAATCAACCTACCACAATTCAACTTACATTTGCAAGCAGATGCTGTTGTTCTTAATTTTTCTTGGACAAAGTCAGGGGAATTTATTAATTTCTAATTAAATAAATGTCAGACAGCTCACACCAGACCACCGAGAAATACATACATACCCAGGAAGGGACAGGTAACTGTTTGTTAAGCAAAGTCAAGGGAATTTATTAATTTCTATTTAAAATAAAATAAATAAATGTCAGATGGCTCACACCAGACCACAGAGAAATATATACATACCAAGGAAGGGACAGGGAAATTGATTGATGAAAATATCCAAGTCTTCTTCGGCTATCCAACTGGAATAATTCCAGTAAATGGTCCAGGTCCTGGTCCAGGTCCTGGGAGATGTCTTCTTCAGCCACCAGTAGTGCAAGTCAACACTAAGAGAACTGCAATGCAATTGTGGCTCCCTCTAAGGCAGCCTGGGATGACTACCTGGCTCCTTAGCAGAGAAAAAGCTGCCCCACTGAAGAGGTCAACCCCAATAGTTCACAGCAGAGATCTCCCTGGGAAGAGATCTTTTGTAGTCTACACTATATAGGCTATCTATTAATTCACTCTCATGCAATTTTATTCTATCTACTGGGGAGAGAGGAGAGGAGGGTGGTGGTGGAGTGCGTGAAAGCGGCTGCGCAGCGTTCTGCCAGCGCAGCGCTGCTTTGAGCGCAGACCGGCGTCAACCACTGATAAGCTTGCGGCTGCACCGCTCGCGTGCTCCAGAACGCTGCGCAGCCGCATTGAGCGCTGGAGCCGGAAGACTGGCGCAAACCGGCAGCCCGGCATGAACCGGTTTGGGCCAGCTGCGCCACTCGCGTCCTTGGCTCGCGGCTGCGCCGCTCGCATCCGATTGGCTAGCTGACTAATGCTGACCTAAAACCTGACATAAGCTCGACGCCCACAACCCACCGAGCTGTTTTCATATAGTGTAATGGCAGAACTAAAGGGATCACATCCGTCTTTTTGGCAACTTGGAGAAATGGGAAGTGAGATGAAGTGAGACGCAGTCTGCACTCACAATGCGCTTGCTAGCCCACGGTCATCCGTTGGATTTTCAGCCGGTTCCAAACACTCACAAAGACCTGGGTATAAACTATGGCCCGCCCTTGGCTCATGTAGCTCACCCCCTTCCGTATTCGGTTGAGGCCACCGTTTCCACACTCTGCCTCACTAGTGTTCACGGCAGCCAGCCGGGGGCCCAGAGCGGCATAGGTTGACAAAAAAGAGGCCCGTGAGCACTTCGTGTGACCAGAGGAGTGAAAGTCATCAACAGCGAATAGGGTTTCTGCAAAAAATGCCGGTTCATGTGTGAGGCAGTAAGGGGCGAGTGCGCAGGCGAAATCATACACAACCAGTTTAGGAGCAACTGGCCACCGTGTGAGAATAGCAGAGAACACATCATTGCGTCCCTCGCCCCGTGGGATGCAGTGGAATCCATAGCATATTGAATGCGTGCACCAGCAGCACATGATGCCCCCAGTGAGTCCTTGGGTTTTTTACCTCGCATAGTACTTGGAGCACTTGCGGCCGCGGTCACCAGTGGGCTCATTGCTACTGTCATGAGCTAGAGAAGGATAACATGGGTGGGAGCGGATAGCAGGCTGTGTGTACCATGTCCCTGTCTGTCCCACCTATGTGAACTTGGGTCATAGGAAGTAGAGGCATTCGGACCCACCTTGCACCAGTCCGTGGCTTCGATTGGGGTCAGAGGGGTACGACGGTGTCAGGGCCCAGTACCCTGCACCATACCTCACGTGAGCGTGAGAGGACCCACGCAACAGCATCCAAGGCAGCACGGGGGACCGGAGCATTCCGTTGGACCCAGGGGTTGACAAGCTGACTGATGGCTGGAACAGCTGCCAGATGTGACACCGAGTGGCAGCCGGGGGCCGCCAGGAATGTTTCCAAATCAGCATGGGCACGAGCAGGCACAAGTTGAAGGATGGACTCCTCCATGGCAACCTGTAGGATTGTTAATACACCCTTGTTTTCAGTCACTGAATGCAACTCACCTGGCTTAAGAAATGAGCCATGGCCTTGATGTCGGGCCCCCTTGCGCCTTTGGCCCCTGGGAGGTGTGCCACCTCAAAGAGGGTTGCCAAAGCGGGAGAAACCTGGTGCAAACGATGGGCCAGCTCAGCATGAAGCCCAGGCGCCTCACCCCTGGGCGCACGGGCGTCGTGGTGTGTACTCGTGCCCAGGCCTTGGGGTACACCCATGTGGTTGTCTGAATCCGAAGACTCGAGTGGGCATACATGCGATGGATGGGTGTACATGGCCCGCCGTAGGTCATGGCGTAAACTCTTCTCCTTGAGCGGCGCCTGGTCAGGCTCATATCGCCGGCTTGGACGTTCAAGGGCATCTGCAGTGGTCGTGGTTGGGGGTTGCAAGGACGGCAGGAGATGCTTCTTGCTGTAGGCCAGTGTGATGCCATCCCAAATGGTCATCGAAGGGGAGGGGCCACAGACTGGACACACCTGGGGCACCGTCCAGGGTTGCAGGGAGACATAGGCAAACCAGGCATCCCGGAAGACGTCGTCTGTCACGAAAGCCTTGCCAGACCGGTGGGTGTTGTACCGTCTCGCGACACCTACTCTCCACGCGCTGAATGGTGTTTCGGCCAGTGTATATGCACTGGTGTGCTCATCTAAGAGGTCATGCGTGAATACCATGTGATTGTTGTAATTGAACATCCCAAGCCGGCCCAGATCTGGGCCGCAGCATCGACGAGTTCGGGGCGGGCAGCGGGGGCAGGTCACAACCTCCATAACACTGATGATGGTTCTTGTCAGTGTGTAAATGGTGCACTGTATCTGCTTGATGTGGTCGGCCCTCAGCGTGACCGCCAAGTCAGGATGCCAGGCACACCGACTGCCCTCCTCGAGTAACAACTTGGCTGGGGGGGGTGGCCGTGCGCGCAACCATGCATCGTCAGACGCATCATTGGGGAGGCGGGCCCACAGGGGCAGGGGGATGGGCTGGTGAGAGACTGAGGACTCACGCTGGCCGCTGGCGAGTGGGAGTACACTTGAGGGGACTGACGGCACCGTCGGTCCCTCGGGGCATTCTACAATTGCCCATACGATGGTTAGTAATCGCAACCCGGTAACGTGGCTGTTAGGAACCACTCGCCTCTCCCGGGGTCGTGGTCTGCAACGGCCTCATCCGCGATCATCATCGCCGTCCCCTCCCGCTTGCGGCCGGCCAGCAAACGCAGGTGCCGCTGCGCACGTGAAATGTGCGTGCAGTGGCCGTTGGAGGTATGGTGGTGACAAAGCCAGTGTCCTTGTCCTTGGTCGTCACCCCGGTACGAGACCACTGCACGCCCTTTCATACCTCCTCCTGCCAGACCGGCGGACACAGAGAACAGGTTATCTGGGGGCACACAGGTTGTATCCCTCAGGACCAAGGCAACCTCTGGGGCTACATGCCGAGTTAGAATCATGGGTTAGAACACACTTGGTTGGATGGGTGACCCACGCACAGTCAGCTTCGTGTGTCCCCGGCACACGCTCAGGCAGGCCCCTCACCCACTCCACGTGGAAGCACCCCGAAGGCCCTTTGGGGCATTGACACACAATGGCCCATTCATCACCAATGTGGCTGCACTGGAGATGATACCAGCGGGCCTGGTATCGATGTCAGGACGGTAGCCATGCACCCTGCGGTTTCGCACGCACCGTTGACCTTGCATGCTTGATGTCCCAGCCTTGCACCACAAATAGACTTGGAGATACCGGGTAGAATCCGGTCCCCGCACTCGCAATTGCGCTAACAAATGCGGCCCACCCGTGCACCTCGTCGGGGTTAGGGGTTGCCGCACCGACACACCTGTCCACTCCCATGGAGGCCTCGTCCTGGACATGAGGACGCATGCGGTCTGGGGCACGAGGTCCCACGCGGTTTCCAGCCCAGGCCCTGGGTTGCTGTGTGCCGCCTGCACGCGCCGCGCGCGGGCGAGCGTGGGGGGACAACTCCCCCCACCAGGTGGCTGAGGGTAGAGCAAGAGGGCACTTGGCTCCTGCACAGGCGGGTCAACACCCCTGGAGGCCTCGCCGCCCACCTGCAAACGCCCCACGGCTCGACGGCGGTCGTCGGTTCCGCATGTGGCCATAGGTGCAAGTGACGCAGGCGGGGGGAGGGTAGTGCATGAGGGGACTGGCATCCCGGAGACCAGGGGGACAGGGGTACGTAAAAACCCCTAGGTCTGATGTTTGTGGCGGCAGATCCAGAGCGCTCCTCGCTGGGCCAGTCCTTTTACCCACCATCGGTATTGTTCGAGAAGGAGACCTCAGGTATCCACTGGCACCCATGGGCGCGAGAGCGGCAATAGGCGCTTGCGGCGACACGCACGTCCGCACGCATCTATGACGGACTCAGTAAGTTGTCAGTCAGTACACATCCACTCTAGTATTTTCTTACCGGACAGGAAGATTGACCATCATTCTAGTCAATCATTTTGGGAAGTATATACAGATGTGGTGGTTGCTGGGGACCGATCCCAGCTGATCCCCGGTCCAAATTGCCAATCCTCCAACATCTCATGCTTCATGAGCGGTTTCCTTGTGCCTCGTTTCACGTTAGCCGTTAGGCATGAGAGTTAGCTGCCGTTGACTTTGCTGATGGCACATTGCTCATTGCAGCCGCCGCCCCTGCCGCTGCTACCGCCAAACCCACAACACATTACATCTTTTCTTGGAACATGAGTCAGAAATCAGAACTATAAGCCCCGGTGATAAGAACATATACAGACATAGTAATACCCCCATGCTGGCATCCGCTGAAATCCCGTGGTCCATAATAACATATGAATCCGTCGGCGGAAGCGGACTCGTGCCGGCCACTGGGGAGTGAGAAGCTTTCCTCCCCCCACCCGCACTCCTACTATTCCCGGTACGCTTTGAAGGCGCAGGTGGACGTGAAGAGCTTCAAGGAGGAGGAGAGAGAACAAGCGGATCAGGATTATGATAAGATTCCAAGGCGGCAGTCACAGGAGGATGAGAGGTTGATGTCGACACGTGTCCAAGCCCGCCTGCAAATGGTACATCGTCATCTTCATCGACCCAATCATCCTCATCACCAAGGTTGATGGAAGGGCGTCCTGAAAAAATGTCACAGACGCTCGTTCGCGGGTCATCTGTAAATAGCACTTCGAAGGGCGCCTCCGTAGACCGCAACTTCCTTCCGGGAGGCTCCACCCCCCAGGCTTTCTTCCAGCTCGACCTGCTTAGTGATGGCTGGCGGAAAGGAGTCTGCTTTTTATGTGCAACAAGCTCCGTAGCACTATATGGCGCCCGCCGTGGCGTATCGTCACTTTGCTGTGAGCCATTTCGATTGGCTTCTGCTTCACTACCCTCGTGATATGAACCAGGCCGGGATGACGGCGCAGAGTGGTGGGGGGAAGCGACGGAGCTAGACCGAACATGTGGATGGACCGTCTTAATTTGTCTCACTACCCGTGTGGAGGAGCCAGATCCACCTCTGCGGTGGTATCGCTGCAAAGGAGAATCGGTACGTCATATACTACGACGCCCCGAACCCGTAGAGCTTTCCGAGGGCGAATGCGACCGTCGATAAAGGGGCGGTAACCTTGGCGTAGTCACTTTGAAACTACGAATAGACGAAGGCCGCGAGGAGAAATCGCCACGCTCCGAGGTTGGCGTTCTAGTACCAAATGATCGTCTCCTCGGGTTGAAGGATCGTCGGGATGTGGGTAATCCACTGCCTTCTGAACTGATGTGACAGACGATCGTCGAGAGTTTACACTACTCGATCTCCTTGATGAAGCTGATGGACGCTTTTGATGCACCCCACGCCTCACAGGTGCCGACCCACTGCTCCGTCATTTGGCGCATCCACCCCGTACAGAACCCGCAGAAGTCGGTGTGGTGCGATCACTGGTGCCGTTTGTGAAGCGTGCGGTCATGGATATCGAGGCGCCAGTGGAGCAGGAGCAGGCGCAGGAGCGGACGAAGGTGTCGAGGAGACGGGGTGGCGGGAGTGCGGGCTCGGGGAGTGGAAGTGGGAGCGGCAGCTCCAGCGGGAGTGGGGGCGGGGCGGCTGCTGCTGCACCGCGCGAGCTGGACGCGGAGGCGCGTCGTGCGCTCGGGTTCACGGGCACGATGGGCGTCGCGGATGAGGGCATGGCGTCAGGGGTCCCGAATCGATATGTTGATTTCCCGAATCGACGTCCACAATTGTCTTCCCAGCGAGACCTTTGACAGGAACTAAACGAAAGTAATCGAACGATCGTATCAGAAAGTAAACGATTAAAGACAATACTCCACGCGCCTCAGATTGCGCATCGAACCCTGTTTTATTACCAGTTGTTATGTGCTCGCCTGTCCTGCCGTTTCCCTATTCGTTTGTCTCCCCTTCCAAACAAATACACTATACTTTCTATGTTATTGAAAATTATAGGTGACCCATATAAACAAACGCCACCTCTGCCCAGGTCCGTCGAACTTCGATGTTGGCGAGAGAGCGGAGAATGCGTGTGGTTGAAGTAGGTCCAGTCTTTGTGAATGATCTGAGCGACCGCGGAGTGGGAGCGACCGTTGTATCAAAGTTGCGCCAGAAAAATATGTGCACAATACAAATCCACAACGACTACATCCCATCTTTACAGCTCCCTGGAATCCAACCACTTAGGGGCATTCAACCAGGGAGTTGCTAGGGATATGCCCACACCCTGAATCCAACCACTTAGGGGCATTCAACAGGGTATGGGGGCGTACAGAGTGGAGATGCATGGCGTTGTGGGAAAGGAGTTTGACGTGACGATGTCACAAGGTCACGCTGTACAGTTTCCCTCAACATCAAAACTAGAGTAAGGGCCGCTACCGGCAGACCCCTTGCTCTGGAATTGAGCAGGATTTTGCTCTGCAAACCATTCCACGGATCACAAGTGAAAGATCCGGCATAGTTCCTCTTGCTCCCCGAATAACACACCAATGTCGATAGATTGTTGCGATTATACACACTTGGGTAACAATAAACACACGTGAGGAACCACCAACTTGTGTGACTTACTCCCAACTACAGTTGCCAAAATAGCACATGTGTGATAATCCCAGCCAGATTCAAAGGCTGTCCATCTGAGCTTAAGAGCTGTGCTCTTAGCAAGTAGAGCCGTTGAACTCTATCTAGCATAATACCATGAAAAACGACCTTGCCTAACTGCAATATCGCATGTCAGTACTGGCATAAAACCATGGAGCGCGAGATACCAACCAGATCAAATCGTCGACGCCCCGCCCTACCTGCAGCTTGCCAATATTGTAAGGCTGTGAGAAATGTACTCTAGAACGATAACTATTGGATAAAACCAACTGAGGCATCGAGAAGCCAGCCTACATCACCCGAAAACACCACGGTCTTGCAAGGGGCGTTTATACCAAGCGCAAGGGTCCCTCTAAATGTGAGCGTTACGTTAAAGCAAAATAACTTGCTCTATGATCATACGTACGTAGCTATCACCACTTGAAGGAACCCGACACGAAAGAGCCTATGATGGAAAGACTGAGCTCGATTTTTCTGACATTCAACCCGACTTACGTTTCTACCAGGTTACGGCACTTCCTGTTCATGCCTGAGTGATGGACTGCAATGCCTCGTCTGATTGCCACAATCGCCCAATCGGGTGTCCTCGTCCAGCTTATGCCCCTCAGATCTGACTCTAATGAGGTTTTGTTTGCTGAACTTTTGATTCCAGCAAATGAAAATTCTGGAGACGGATCAGAAGGATCGAAGCTCGCTTCCCCAGCAGTATCCTGCTGTGTCTTAGTCACGCCGTCATCCTCGTCCTTTCCCTGCCGCTGAGCCCGTTCCTTGATCCGATCGCGGTCCTTCGCCTTGGATTCATAGATGTCCCAGGCTTGTAGTTTACTCTGCCACTCGGGACTAGTTGTTCATAGAGATCCGGCGACGACCACCTACCAAGTCGCCTTCCGCATAAAGATCAGAAACCAAATGAGGCAGGCTCTTTTCGAGCTCCATGATCTTCGAGGCAATAGACAGTAGGTTGTCTGAAGTCTTGTACATTTCTTGATCTGTTAGCTGATGCACTATCGCCTGCAGCGTTTCTGACTTTGTTGAAGGTGACTGCGTGAATGCATAATTCTTGGATGGTAGAGAAGTTGTGAATTAACATAGACAGGACCTTTGGGTCCTGCTCAGCTAAGGCAATGCGTTCGACTCGAAGGGTCTTCAGTCTGTTAATTTGGGAGCAATTGCCGGAATGGCACATCCAGATAGTCCGACCTTCTGTTAGCGTCTCCTCGAATAGTTAACCAGCAGCACAACGTTATAGAATAGATGAAACTGTGCACTGGGGGCCCCTCCGGGACTAGTCATACAACATGCTCGTAGAGAGCGTGAGTCATCGTGCAAGTGGTCGATGACTTGGTCGATCAATTCTGCTGGAAGTGTGTATTTCGTTGATCTAAAGGAGGTGTCATATTGTGTGGTTACTTTTTCCACGCTGGACATTAATGTAACTTACGATGATGGCATTGGGCGAGTTGAGTGGTCGACGACTTGGTCGAGCAATTCTCCTGGAAGCATGTGTTTCGTTGATCTAAAGGAGGTGTCGTATTGTGTGTTTAAAATTTTTTAGACTGGACATTGTTATATCTTACGATGATGACATTGCGCAAGAGTTGCGAGCTTGTAGCGCTTACCTCTCTTGTTTCGTTGATCTAAAGGAGGTGTCGTATTGTGTGTTTAAAATTTTTTAGACTGGACATTGTTATACCTTATGATGAGGACATTGGGCAAGAGTTGCAAGGTTGTAGCGCTTTCCTCTCCCTTGAGCCGTTCTTTTCTCTCTTCGTCAGTTTCTTTCTCATCCATGCTAGGATAGAGAACGATGGCATGATCTTGCGTAAGGTCATGCAGCGGCTGGGGCGGGATGGTAGCTGGAGCTCGAATTCCTAGAGAGATAGCTAGGAGGTTGGACCATGGTCATGGTGCGTTCTTTTATTCCCCATTCACTCAATTGCATCGCTGACGCGTCATTTTTTCCTCTGATGTTTTCTTCAATAACGTGCTGCGAGCCCATTTGAGTGTTCTATTTTCCAACATGTTCATCGGGAGATGGATTTGAGCATACGTCGAAACTTAACGTATTTATACATCTTGCCATCTCATCTTCAAGACAGGATGACAAACGACATAAATAACCATGGATGGGAATGAACTTCGAATCAAATTCCGAACCGGGAACCGGGAGGGCTATCAGCTCCTGTCAGTGTTGCGAGATATGGCGACAAGACGATTATCCTTTTGGCGGCATGTCCTGTACGATGTGGGAATGGTGGCATGAAGAGGCCATCATATTTCAACATGGAGCACAACGACTTGGTAGCTGCGATATTGTGCATTCGGTGTATCAGCGACGGTTATGTAGAGCCGGTGGCTCAGGAAGCTACTCTGCGTTTGAAGTTTTAATTTAGTATGATATATTAGAATGATGACAGCAGGACCTAGCGAGAATAGACGGTATTGGACCTCTGTCATTCATCCGATGATCTACATTGGGCAAAAAAAAACCCCACACCCCTGGAACACCCCGCGCGGTAACAGGTGACGGTAACGAGCTGATCTGGTTGTATACACAGTCAAATATGTGGAACATTATCCAGATGCACAGCACATTTCCATCGAATTTTGTAATGGTTTCTTTGCGTTGGCAAAATCGACCGGTGACCTCTCTTCGCTCAGAATCACCGGTCGATTTTGCCAACGCAAAGAAACCATTACAAAATTCGATGGAAATGTGCTGTGCATCTGGATAATGTTCCACATATTTGACTGTGTATACAACCAGATCAGCTCGTTACCGTCACCTGTTACCGCGCGGGGTGTTCCAGGGGTGTGGGGTTTTTTTTTGCCCAATGTAGATCATCGGATGAATGACAGAGGTCCAATACCGTCTATTCTCGCTAGGTCCTGCTGTCATCATTCTAATATATCATACTAAATTAAAACTTCAAACGCAGAGTAGCTTCCTGAGCCACCGGCTCTACATAACCGTCGCTGATACACCGAATGCACAATATCGCAGCTACCAAGTCGTTGTGCTCCATGTTGAAATATGATGGCCTCTTCATGCCACCATTCCCACATCGTACAGGACATGCCGCCAAAAGGATAATCGTCTCGTCGCCATATCTCGCAACACTGACAGGAGCTGATAGCCCTCAAATTCGAGGCGATTAGCATATGGTGTCCAGTCGTCAGGTCCCTGGTCTGAACCGCGTGGAGGAGGTAGTGTATCAGGTGGTATATCATCACCGTTCTCATTGCAGATCTGCCCTATAAAAAGTAATTAACGTTAATGTATATTTAAAGGATTACTGAGCAGCTTGACATACCGTTGAGCTTGGCGTGATAAGCATGAGTAATACGAGGAAGGTCAGGAGTGTACTGGTCCCTTGCGTTGCCTCCAGGTGATGAGTTTATGTTCAACTCTTCGCCGAAGGCTACATATGACCCGGGTGGTGTATGATCCAAAACAAAACTAGGATATTCAACATCCATGTTGTCTGAAGTGGGTACCGGCATAGGTTCAAAGGGAATTGGACTGGGAGGTTGCTCGGGAGGTGATCGATGAGAAGATGAATCCTGAGATGGGGATGATGAAGGCGATGGCGGCGAGGAATGGTTGGATCCATGGATTTCAAGCCCATCCACTGGGTGTTTTGCTTGTATGTGTTTGGTACGTCCGCCTTTGCTGCGGAAGTGTTGAGGACAGAATTGGCAAGCGAGGGTAGGAGGTGGAGAACGAAGTGTATGAGCATGAGCAACTTGCAAATTAGGGTTTGGCAGCATTGCTGTAAAGTAGGATGGTAGAAGAAGTAGAGCGCAGAAGAAAGCACCACAAGTGGAGAAATTCAGTGAAAACAGGTGGAGGGCTGGGATAGCGTGGTAAAGTCCGAACTTGTAAATTCTGCCAAAGTCCGAAGTCGTACGTTCATATTATTACCACGATTTTGCTGGCAAATATTTTTGCACACACCTCATTAAACACACACTTCCTCACGTCTCCCAGCCTATCACAATACCTGATCCCACTGTAGCTTAACATTAGATGGAAACTCGGGCGAGTAACAAAACAGCTCACCCTGGAAGAGTCGCCAAAGCCCCACCACGTCGAACCACAGCCACGGTACAAGAGGAGCGTACAGCTAAAGCTGAGGCTAAAGCAGCTCTTACAGAGGCCAAGAAAAAAAGCATCAAGCGTGCAGCCGAGTTTGAACACAATGACATTGCGAATGAGGATGTCATGGATGTTACTCCCCGTCCACCCTTTACTCCAAAGCCTCGGCCACTTCGTAACCACAAAGCCAATCATACCTCTCAATCCAACCTTAACCCCATCAAAGAGTCGAGTGACGTCGAGATGACAGATGACTGTGACCAGAGCGTGTTCATACCTCCCAACTCTGAAGGTTCGGTGGTTGGCGACTCAGAGGTTGAAAGTGCCGTGGTGCCATCTCCTGCCAAGAAGAGGAAGGCTGAAACTGGAAAGGGGGCTCTGCTGAAAGCAGCCACAACAAAGAAGGGGGCTATAGCAAAGGCGGCAGGCAAGAAGGCCACGGTGAAGTCGGCAAGCAAGAAGAAAATCGAGGAGTCGGATGTGGAGATGGTAGACTCTGAGGCAGAACCGGTGAAGGTGCCGAAGCCAAAGAAAGAAAAGGCGCGGGTGCGGGATGAGATCAATATCGCTGCGAAGGCAATAGAAGGGAAGGACTTGCCTGGGAACAAATATGCCAATATGGTAAAGTCAATGCTGAGTAATGGAGGAAAAGTGGGTGGAGAGCCAGCTATCTGGCGCTGTCATTGTCCCAGGGCATTGCAGTTGGGAAGAAGAAGGTGCAGAAGGAGGTCAGCTTATCGTTCGAGAAGGAGACGGCTATAGATCCCCGGGCTGATCAGCGTTCGAAACAAAACAAGACCGATGACTTGGCTGCAAAAAGGTAAGATACTCTCACCCTATACTCCCATGCTACCATTGTTAACGCTAGACCAATCAACCCTGTTTTATTGGACACTCAGCAACTCATCTCCAAAAAGAGGAAGTACGGCCAGGCAATCAATGATTGGGCCTCAACGATTCCCAGCCATGCTAAGCCTACCTCACAAGCTCCTAGCCATAGCACAACACATACTAATCCACTTCTGGCCGCTCTGTCATCCCATCGCTTACCAACAGTACTAGCCACTCATCTGCCCCCTCTGTGCTTACAAAAATATCAGAATCGTCAGTCAGGAGGCACTGGGTTCGTCAAGGTAAAACCCGAACCAGTGCTTGACACAATCGCTATAAATTCTGACGGTGGTCTCTCCGAAAATGATGAGACAAATGGTGAGGAACGGGAGGTTGCAATTAAAAGCCCTCCCAAGAGAAAGAAGCGAATTACTAGCGAGGTTATTAGTATTTTTATCTTGCTGTGACACCATATTTAACTAAGTATTATTAATCTAGCAACTCATCCTCCAAAAACCTTCAAAGGCTGCTGAAACGACATCGAAAAAAGCACGAAATGAAGACCTTCCAGATTGGATAGATGGGAAATGGTTCCGCCACACCTTTGTTACGACCTATATGGCCTTCGTTGGTCAAACCATTAACCCATGGGATGTGCCTGTCAAGAAAGCATTAAGGTGATGCAACAGATTTGGGATGCGACTAATAGCCACGAGTACGAGATAACATCTTCCACCGCAGTCTATCAAAAAGTATGTGACTGGCCCATTTCAGGAATGACACTTATTCCCATACTACAGACTATTCAACGCCTTGCTGACTCGTGGCAAAATGTTATTGGTTCCACTGCCATTGCGATCCTTCTGGCATTTTTGACTTGCAAGAGCACTACAAGATTCAGACGAAGAACGCCAAGAATTCTGCAAGTATTACCTCGACAGACTTCGCTTTTTGTATGAGGACTCTGATCATGCCAAAAAAATCAGTGTGTTAAACTGGATGTCATCGTGCAAATCCATCTAATACTAACACGACCACCATTCAGAAATGGAGGGGGCTCTTTCGCAACCCTTTTGTCCTCCAGACTTTTGCTGCGCACCTCACCGCATTGAAGGTTGCAAGGCAATTCCTGGCCTCCATGATGATGCTAAGCTTGCTGATGCAGCTACTGGTGCTTTAGGCTTGTCCGCCGCTGCGGTAAGTGTTATCTATT